>OW964831.1:41564726-42164726 GCA_943142095.1 Ophonus ardosiacus | reverse complement strand
ACGTCTCTGACAGGTAAAATGTCATTATATTTGTTTGTAATTTTACCTGTCAGAAACGCACTAGTTGAGTTGTCATTATTGAAAATGGAATAGTTATTTACATATAGAGGGTCGAAAGAAAAGGTTTTCGCTTGCGGATGAAATTTGAAGCCCGACGCGTAGCGGAGGTCTTTTATTCGTCCAAGGGTGTAAACTTCTTTCGGCCCGAGGTATATACAACGTTTTACGCACAACTGCAATCAAATTAAATGTTTTTAAATTATTTTTTAAATACATTTAAAGCTTGTTGCTATATAAAAATATTACGTGGCCAGGTGGCCATGTCACAAAACAATAAGGCGATGCGTTGCATTGCTAACTATTTGGTTATTTGAATATTTTTTTAAATGTCAAACTTGGAGATTTCAGACAATTTCTGAAGTAATTCCTTAAGGAATTCTAATAAAATCTAGTGAAAATTTTGCGGAACTAATATCATTTTTTAAAAATAAGAGTCTTGATTACATTTCCAATTGTATTTTTGATGTTTTGTTTGCCAGTAAGCGGGTTCTTTCTGTATTTTACCGTCCGCATATGCTACTTTACCGCCCGCAGGGTGTAATCTTTCAGTTTCCGTCATGGTAATTACGATGTAAACAAACAATTTTAAAGCAGATGTGCGTAAAATTATTTACAGGACGAGAAGATACAAATCATTGAGGATTATTATTTTGATGAAAACTATAATTTATAGTTTCTGACAGATATTTTGTTAGAAATTTTATTTGAATACCATGGCTCACAATAAAGAAGAAACTTTTATAAAAATTTAAATTCAATTTGCTCGGTTACGGATAGAGCTCATATTGTTCTAAGTATTAACTTTTGTTATTTAGGAAAATATATAAACAGGCTGAGTGTTAGAACAATAAACAATTATCTTCTAAACAATGCATCTGGTAAAGTTTCCCATGTCTGTCAAAGGAAATCAAAGTCAAGGCCGCCATTAAGTAACCTCCAGGAAATATTAATTTCATTAATATGCAAATCTAAATAATTAACACTGCAATTTATATATTTTATCTTGTCAAATATTCTAAATGAATAGTCTCATGTAATAACATCTCCTAACGAGCTACAGGTAATAATGTGTCGACAGATCAATTACAATCATTCTAATCAGGAAGACATTTATTGCATTGTTTTGTTTTCAGCACAGGATTTTTCCAGTTTATTTTGTTGTTAAGGCCAATAGTCTTATAAGCAATACCTTATTGTAAAATTTGTATTTAGTCGAATCTTTTTCTATTGCAATACATTATTAAAATTAAGTCAACCTAATTTTGAAACACAAATATTAATAACTTGTAAAATTTGTGGTAAATAGATAACAATATTTAGAAATTTATATAAAAACAACATAGGTATCTGAATAAATTCTACGTTGCTGTAGTGTACAAATTAAAAACTTTTATTTACATAGTATCTCATGCGACATAAAATTTGGGTATACACTATAACATTTGAAATTCAAAAATTTAAAAAAATTCTTTTACAATTTCTAAATAAATAAATCAGCACGGCATATTACCTATTTCTGAGTGTGCCACAATCTGCTTTATCGCAGATATCGGTAATGATGATGATATATTTGTACCGTGCGGGCGTTTAGCAGACGTCACCTCACGGGCACTCATTGCTGGCGTGGAGAGTGCATCACAGGGGTCACTTTTAAAATTCTAAATATTTGGCGCCGGTCGGGATCGAACCCGGTTCCCCCAGGTTCGCGACCAAACACTCAGGCACGCGGCCACGGGACCCCATGCAGCATACATTTATGAAATTAAATTAAGCCTCTACATTAAGAGACTAAATTAAAATAACTCATTGCTGGCGTGGAGAGTGCACCACAGGGGTCATTTTTGTGCCATTTAAATTTCGAAATATTTGGCGTCGGTAGGGATCGAACCCGGTTCCTCAGATTCGCGACTAGACACTCAGGCACGCGGCCACAATTTCTTTATCATGTAATAAACTTTAATATTAAGCCTGATTCACATCTCTTTACATAGTCACTGTTTTTGTCGTTTGTTATAACCCTGAGAAGTTTGACATACGTAATACCGTCAAACCATTCCCAGCTACAGTTTTAATCTTTGTCTTAATCATAAACATAAACACAATATAGAAGTTTGTAAAATTTAAACATTTGTCTTTGTTTTGTCGTTGTCTTAACCTAAAATATTTGACTCGACGATATTTTACTTCACTCGACACATTAAACAAAAATAGTAGCAAGCTACACACCAATTACTACCATCTACTATACTCGCCGTCAAATGATTATGGACCGATGTTCAACTTTTATCCCTTTCCGCACCCTGTCCCTTGCCCAGCGGTGTTGCCGCTTGTAATTTGACATTTTAAAACTAATTTAAATTTTTAATACATCGTAAATGAAGAAAATATTATAACAAATAAGTAAGGTAAGACAGTAATACGTAATATAAAAATTGTCTCTGTAGAAAATTTATATTTATATTTTGACCACAGTTTCCACATATCAAGCTAAGGTCGCGTTTGCATTAAAATACGATAACCAGTGAAATCTAAATAAAAGGTAAGAATAATTAATTATTAGGTGAATACAATGCCAATACAACATGTTTCTGCAGTCAAATCCAAAGTTTTCTTGTTATTTAATAAATTATAAAACTTTTCACGATGTAACGCTTATTTTTTGAGAAAATGTGTACATTGGCAATAATTGTTTTTGCCTGCCCATTTAAATCTTGTTGTCCTAAACTTTTTTTATAAGAACCAGGACTATTTAATTCATGAGTGTCACTCATTTTCTTTTCAAAAAGAATGCAATTTATAGGATTGGGAATAAGTACTAACGAAAATGCCAGAATATAAAATGACATTGATAGATTACAGATATTTGTACAGGTAGATACTTAAAAAATTTGGCATCAGTGTAGAAATACCCAGTCCATAATTATTTGACGGCAAGTATAATATTTTTTACTTTAGAAATGTATTTTATATAATTTTGTTAATTGGTCGATATAGCCAAGTATATAAACATAAAACTGATACAATATTTGTGTTTAGAGCTGTAAATGATCCAATACTACTTGACAAAGACAAAAACAAAAACAAAAATAGTGACAATGTTAAGAGCTGTGAATGAGGCTTTACAAGACTAAACTACACAGCAATACTCGAGTTTAGGTCTGACCTGAGTATTAAATACTTTAATTAAAGTATTGCATTGCAAACAACAATTAGAATTACGTATAATTAATCCCATATTTTATAAGCACTTTTACATGAATAAAATATAATTTATTAGCATCACACCATTCTATACGCTGGAGGGCATCTAATTGAACTTTTGTACAATCCATTTCTGAATTAATTGTAAGATCATCGGCGGATAACAAAGGTTTACAAAAATTTAGTATAGCTAGCAAATCATTTGTGAAAATTAGGAACAAGCGTGGCCCTATATTGGAACCTTGAGGTACCCCCGATGTGGGTACAAAAGTATCAGAGCTTGAAGAATTTATTTCAATATACTGACTTCTATAAAACAAATAAGATTTTAATAAATATATTGCATTTGAGGAAATGCTATATACTATTTTTTTAAATAAATCTTGAAGGTCAACTCTGTCAAAAGCCCTAGCAGAGTCTGTATAATAGACATAAACTTGCCTATCAATAGTAGAGGAGATAACGACAAAATGTATGAAAGAATAGTATATTGTGTTATTAGGAGTAAAAGAAATTCTTTGTGTGGCAAGCATGTAAGTTTGCACGACGAGTGTAGCGAGTCGGACAATTACATGCGAGGCACACAAAGAATCACTTTTACTCCTCTCCTAATAACACATTAATATTTTTTCTTCAAACATACGTATTTAAATACAATATTATAAATATTTTACGTGAAGAACGTTTGTTGATTTCAATTGCTCTGTTACTATGGATACTTTCGTTTTTGTTCAATTTTTGTTATAAACATTCAAGAGAAAATTTTCACGTTTTGACGTTTAAATAAAACCTATGCAAATTTTATATTGTCCTTATGTGCAATTATATCAGAATTTGAAGTATTGCCATGTACGGCACTTGAAGTTGTTGAATTGTATGGAAGTTCAACAATATTGTTGAAGGATATGTCATGTCGAAAAATCGCTAAAAAACAGTATGAATTTTTCTCATCACTTTAATTCTAATTATTCTTACCGTCATTACCAATATGTAAGTCTGCTATTTTATAATATGTATATTATTTCGTTAAATATAAACTGTTTATATTTCAATTTGTAGATTACCAATTTAAATTTGACAGGTGTTGGAGGTTTTTAGTAACTTTATTTTTAGATTATCTAGTGTATGTTGGGGCGACATGACAGGTTTCTATTTTACAAGTTACTTCTTATTCGCTCATTTATATAGTTGCTATGGATATTTATTTGTTTATTTCATTTCTACCTTGTGAATCAAGTCACAAAAGATGCCACTTTTATGACGTTTGAAGAAAAAATAAATTTGTTATAGTTGATCTGCCAGATAAAAAAAAAAAAACATGTTGAGAAATAATAATTTCTTTTTCTAATGCGCATATATTTTTTCATAGAAAATGAATTCAAATATTTTGGCTAATATGGTGTAAGAAATTTCGATGGACCAAAAGCGTGAAAAGCCTAAAGGAAAACATCAAAAAGGTTGAAGATAAATTTTAGCAGAATGAAGGATGAAAGTTTTAGTCACAAATGGTCAGGCACTAGTATCTGTTAGAGTGTATAAATAAAACTAACTACATACAAAATAGCAGCTAGAAGGCGTGATAATCTACCCATATTTACATATAATAGCCGTGCATTATTGAATATAGGAAGTAGTTTTGATTTCAATTTATTCATCACTAACAGTTATCATAATTCCGTAAGCACTGGTTGTCAGGAACGATTTTCTTAGTAGTAAATACGGCCCTGTGAGAGCAGGGCCGGGGCCGGGCGTTGAGTACACATCTGTTACACGTGAGTTTTATCACCACACCTTGTGTTGGTGTTGCAATCACTCATTCCAAGCAAATATTACTAACTGTCCTATGAGTAGACAAACGACTATGCCAAGGTGGGATTGGACTTCAGTTCCGTTTCTAGGTAAATACAAGTTGATGCTGAGTTTATTAAAGTTTAGCTTTTAGGTAATCCAACAATGTTTTAAATTGTGACAGTATGAACAAGTTGGAAAGATATCAGTATCTAATACTACAAAGCCGAAAAACAACGCCATAAATGCAAGAAACAATGACAACAATTTTGAAATAAATCTGAGGAGCTCATGTTCCTTCTTCCCATTTTCATACCAAAGGAAAACTTCAGAATTAAATGTCTTCCAAGATATATATTACGGAATTTAACATTTTCTTCAATGAATCCAAATACATAAAGGCTTGTGGCAGAATCCCACATTAAAAAATCATTCAACTTAGATTTTTGATTGAAAAGTTGGGGAGTCCACTGGACGTTAAACAATTTCTTGTGTTTCATATTTGTGATTGTTGACTAGAGTGCCTGTAGTACGGCGTGTCTGGTCTCTAGTCCGCGCCTTGTCAAGTTACAAGGTCAGTTATTATGCTGGGGTTATGCAGACAATGAAATTTAAAAATAAAATTTTAATACTAAACTACACAAATAGAAACAATTGTTGTCAATGACATTGTTTATGCAATCTATATTTTTTTTTCCTATAACGTACCGCAATTTCACCTTTAAAAGTTAGTCTATACGAAATGTGAAACAAAATTCCTAATTTTAATTTACTGCATAAACGACGTTATTTTAATTTAGTCTCTTAATGTAGAGGCTTAATTTAATTTCATATATGTATGTTGCATGGGGTCCCGTGGCCGCGTGCCGGAGTGTCTGGTCGCGAACCTGGGGGAACCGGGTTCGATCCCGACCGGCGCCAAATATTTAGAATTTTAAAAGTGACCCCTGTGGTGCACTCTCCACGCCAGCAATGAGTGCCCGTGAGGTGACGCCTGGTGAACGCCCGCACGGTACAAATATGTCATCATCATTACCGATTTGTTTCACCTATTAACCTGATTTTGAATATCAAGAACAATAAAGTCTAACTGCAAAAGAAACTAAAGGAATACGCATTCCTTGAACCAACAATATTAGTTTTGCTTAATGCAACAACAACCAATGTTAATTATTCACCAGAATGAAATTGATTGTGTAAATGATGAAAAAATAATCAAAATCTACTCGTAATAAAGGAACCTGAAGGAATGGAACCAATGTCATTTCATAAATCCAAACATACTTCTTGCAAAAATAACTAACATAGACTTATCAATAAAATCTTAAGGGGCATTAGTGTTAAAGACATAAATCACAAAATTAGTAACATTTATAATCGACATTAATAACGCACAATGATGGAAAGGTACCCCCCAGTATTATACACTGAAAATTTCTTGATGATTTTATATCAATCATTCCCAAAATTACTAAATTTTAACATTGGTTGCTCTTGAAGTAAGCCACAAAATGAATACATTTATACCATAGCAAAATAAACGATTTTCGGTAACCAGTAACAGCTTCATTATTACAATCTTCGTCGGGAGTCATTGCTCGGGGCATATGACCCATTTCCTTTTCATTATCACTGGTTTTGCCTTTGTCGACACAATTTCCTCTGATATTTCAAAGTCAATATCATGAACTTAGCAATATCTCAGTAAATATTGCACATCTGCAGAGACGTATATTACGTATATAAAGTATTTAGTAGAAATTAATAGCGTGCAAGCACGTAACGTAGGTAATGAATGCATGTTTTTCCTATATGCAATATGTTGATAGAGTTGACTTTCTACATAGTGAAAATTGTAATAATGTATGGTATTTGAGCATGGTTTGCATTATTAGATTACTGGAGAAAGAGTAGGTAATTAATATACTTTTTGTAACTAGAACACCAGCGAATTAAACACAGAAAAAAAATCTGTTGTGGCCAGCACAAGACCTTCCGTGTCAATTCGATGTATTTTGCAAAAATCCCATACCAAAAGGACCGTGGAACAGTTCTATATAATATCATGTAAAATCGAACACGAACACATACTATTTTTTACAAATTTCATACCAAAAGTTCATTTGAAAAGGTTGTATAAATCCAATAAAATTATGACATAAACATACACTAAGAAAAATGCACTTGACACATTTTACTTTCTGCTTCAGCTTTCCCCTATTTTATTAGGGGTCGCTGTTTCCTCTTCTCTTCCACTCATTCCTGTCCAACGCATCTTCTTCACAGTCCTTCCTTTCTCAAGTCTTCTGCGATACAGTCCTTCCATCTTCTTTTTAGCCTTTCACTGCATGTCACTTGAGAGGACCACTATAAAATAATAATTTTTCATCCCATACTTTCCATATTTGGTTTTGCACTTGCAACACACATCTGTCAATTTTGAATGTATCAGCTGTTTCCATGATAAATAGCAAAGCTGACTAATTTTTGAAAATAAATTTCTTTATGATGCTTTAACTCTACATCTATTGAATATGAAGGAAAATGAATAATCAAACCATATAGAGAAGAGTAATTTCTTTAATAAATATAATAACAAAATGTCAAAAAATAATATTTAACTGCGTTTTTCAAGAAAAACTGTTAAAAACTTCAAATAAGGGTACTTCCGGTGGATCAATTATAACCAAAATCTAATCAACTCTTCATATGGATGTACAGAAAAAGAATACGAAAGAATTATAATTTTTAGAATAGTATTGGAGTTATCGTCGGAGAAAAATTTGTCACACACGGACACACATACATACACACACACGGACACAAAAATAGTAAATTCGTATTGTAGGGACCCTAAAACGTGCTTATTCATAAAAATTTACCAACGAATTTTTTGACCAAAGACAATACCTTCCTTACCTAAAGGTGACGGAAGGTAAAAACCATCTAAATTGTAGTTAAATTAGCTAAATAAGTTCCTTATTTTTCAGCCTACTAATATGTTTCATTAAATATCTAAGTTGATTTAGTTACATTTTATAAATTTGTAACAACAAATTATAGTAAAATTAAATATAAAATTAGATGAAATGATTGCATTTATACCGTAATAAGTATTGAACTAAATATAAATAAACAAATTAACTAAATATGTATTTAAATTTTCTATTTAATTTACCTAATTCATTAGAGAAGTTACCGAAAATTGCAGGACAAAAATAATGAAGCCAAAATATAGTAAAATTAGATAAAATAAGTAAGTAAAGTAACCATTTGCATATTTAAATTAAAGATTTTTTACAAAATATTTATTACCTATTTCGGATTAGTTAAAATGCTAACATAAATTTTTGTAAATTATACTAAATTATTAGACATATTGCTAATAAAATAATATCTAAAAATAATTAGAAAAAATTTCAATTCTTTTTTTCTGTGAATAAGGAAATTATCCAAATAAGGTAAGTTCATAATAGAAATTAAGGTACCAAGGACAATAATGCCCGAGGTCAACAATGTAAGTTGAACGAGGATATTATTTTTCGTGGTGCCTTCAATGTTTAATGTCGTACTATCTTTTATTATTTTACGGATTACAGATTAGGAAGTTAAAATAAAATTTACGAAGTAGACAGGCTATAAATGCTTGTGTTTTTTTAGGCTTCATTCTAGTGTCAATATCAAATTTCATGACAACATTACCATAGTAACAACTCATAATGTCTATTGGCATTAATTGTTATATAATTATCCTGGAAGCAGGGTTATTATGATGATAATAATAATAATAATAATAATAATAATAATAATAATAATGCGAATAATAATAATAACAATAATAATAATAATAAAAATAAACTGGTTGGACATTAATATATTATGAAACCGTTTTCTCCCAATTAAGGGTAATGTAATGAATGAGAGATTTCGGTGATAAAATTTTAGCGCGTCTTGTGGTGATTATGAGAACCCGGATACTCTTCTAAATAACTGTGTATTCAGATACGTTAAAGTTGAAAAATAGATTTAAAAAATCTGTTGTGGCCAGCACAAGATCTTCCGTTAATTTGATGTATTTTGTACATATCCCATACCAAAATTTCATTGGAAAAGATTCTATATATCCAGTAAAATTGTAACACGAACATAATACAATTTTTTTACAAATTCCACATAGAAAGTACCTTGGACAATATTCTATAAATCCAATAAAATTATCACATGAATATACATTATGTATACTCATATATAAATACTCTAAAAATGTGTACACTTACGTAACATTCTCTTTACAATCAAATAATATTACTACCAAGTTTATATCTCTACCCATTTTTGAATTATTGCCCCAAAAGTCAATATAACCCCACATTTAGATAAAAACTCCAAAATTTCCAAAAATCTAATTCTTATGTATCTAGATACTTCTCAATGCGCTGGTTCCAAATTTTGAAACCGCAGGTCGATATCTCGTTTAGTTCTCGAGATATTTAGATTTAAAGTTTTTGCTCAAAACTGCCCATTTTTGGGTATTAACCCAAAAATGGGTAGAAATATAAATTTGGCGACAACACCATTCGATTCTACGGGCAAAAGTACATAAGTACACCAATTTTCAGAATTTTTGAACACTGCATACAATCTCTAAAGCAAAATAACTGAAAATGGCCAAAAATCGCAAAAATCTAAGGTATACCCCTTATGATTTTTTCAGATTTTGGGCATTTTCAAGGGTTTTCAAGCTTTTATTCATAAAAAATGAACCGGTTGGACAAAAATTATGAAAATTGCTATACTTATGTATTTTTCTTCGTAGAATCGAATGATGATGTCACCAAATTCATATCTCGGCCCATTTTTGTGTTAATACCCAAAAATGGGCAGTTTAGAGCAAAACTTTAAATCTAAATATCTCGAGAACGAAACGACTTGCGGTTTCAAAATTTGGAATCAGTGCATTGAGAAGTATCTAGATAAATAAAAATTAGATTTTTGAAAATTTTGAAATTTTTATCTAAATGTAGGGTACCTATATTGACTTTTTGGGCAATAATTTAAAAATGGGTAGAGATATAAACTTGGTAGTAATATTATTTGATTGTAAAGGGAATTTTACTGGATTATATAGAATTTTTTCCAAGAAACTTTTGGTATGGGATTTGTATAAAATACATAGAATTGACGGAAGATTTTTTATCTCATTTTGGTCAGTACTATATGCTCTTAAAGTACCCAAAGTTATCAAACACCCTATATACCTTTTGTTTTTAGTTATTGTCTTATAAAGTAAAGATGTTGAAAAGTCTATTTTTAGACATCCTGCTTTATTTGCATAGAATTATGGTTTGCAAAGGTTAAGTATCTTCTGCTATATTTACCTATCGCTTCACTTCAATGTATAATGTATTATAGATAGGTTAGTTTGTTCTACAACATTTCACTTCACATCTAATGAGTATCTGGGTCATAGGAGAGTCGTGTTATGTTGCACTGTATATGCCTTGCCTTGCTTTGCGCTTCTTGATTAATTATTTTCATTAGCGAGAATAGAAACCAAGTACTCGGACTAGTATGCCACTGAAACCTACTCTGTTATTATTACTTTACTACCGCGGTAATTACCGTTGCTAATCTATTACCACAAATACGAACCTATTTATTCATTCCACCTATTATTTTCATTTCTATTTCATTATTGCTACTTATAATATGAAACGTAGTACATTATAGTGCAGTACTGCACCCACGATTTTGTTATGGCACTTTGGGTAAATTGTTTTGTTTGCCGGATATCATTTTTATCTCCTTTTTACATTCATATGAAGAGCTGATTAAAATTGATCAACCGGAAATACCTCTTTTCTTGGAACTTTGACAGTTTTTCTTCAAAAACGCAATTGAATATTACAACTTATTTACTACCATTTTTTGAAATTTTAAAGTTTGTATTATATTCTCCGGAACCGGAAGTAACAGATCGCTTCTTGATACGACATCATATTGTCCATATTGCCTTTAATAAAATAATCGCTATCTCCCTTAATAATGGAGATAATTGTTGGTTCATTCTCGCGTGATCACCTTATATATATAGTGTGTGTGTGTGTGACGAATTTTTGGGTCCAATAATACAATTTCTATAATTACATTTTTCTTTTCTCCTATATATACAGAGAATTTATTTTAAAATGCAACATTATGGGTAGTTCATCACTTCCATGGTTACTCACTATTGTCAAAAAAGACAGCAATGTAATATTTGTCCATTTTAAAATGCAACATTATAAATAGTATTGCAGCACAGGAGATACCTCCAAAACACATCACAAATGGTGTCAATTCTTATTACGACCGACTAGAATATTGCCTCAGAGTGATTGGGGGTATTTTTTAACATTTATTACATGAAAGTTATGAATTTTTGTAAGCTAAAGTTTGTTAAGATGTACAACATTCATGTTTCGATTATTTGTTAATCGTATGTAGGCTAATTTATTGGATATTAGTTTTAATAATACAAAACTACAAATTTTGTATGTTGCATTTTAAAATGGACAAATATTACATTGCTGTCATTTTTTGACAATAGTGAGTAACCATGGAAGTGATTCGCCATATGTTGCATGTTAAAATAAATTCCCTGTATATATATATATATATATATATATATATATATATATATATATATACAGGGTGTCTCTTAAATAGGGGGACATGGCTTAACCACAGATTCCTGAGGCTAAAATAAGACGATTTAACCAAACTTGCTTCTACCGGAAAGTGTACCATTTAGCCAGAAATCTGCTTCAAAGTTCTTCGAAAAAAAAATTATTTTGCTTATAATAATCGGACGCTTTATTCGATTTAGATGAAATTTGATATGACAGTTTATATGGTTATAAGTCATCTTTTAAGGTGATACTTGTTATTATTAGTGAACCACTAGTATATGAAACTTAGGTCTCCCAACATTAATTAGACCGCAACTTTTTAATGGCCATGCCGAAAACGTGAAATTATTTTTCTTCAGAAAGATACATTCAATAGTAAACTTTTTTCTCTTTGTGTAATTTGTGATATCTGTTACGGTTCACACAGAAAAAAATAAAATCTGAGTGCCTGCACTGCTAAATTTTTAAAATAAATTTAATCTAGCAGTCTATCCTAATGTCAAACAAGTAATTTTTAATGACAGTAACGAGTTGTCAATCTTCACAACTTGTTTAGGAGTAAACTGAGATATGTAATCGTCTTATTTATAATAATGGTAGTAAAATATTATAAGGCCGAACACGCGGATGTTACTAATTTTAGAATATTGCGAAGAAAATTTTTGACAAGTCGTAAAACAATTGTTACTGTCATTAAAAATTACTTGTTTGACATTTGGTTAGACTGCTAGATTAAATTTATTTTAAAAATTTAGCAGTGCAGACACTCAGATTTTATTTTTTTCTGTGTGAACGGTAATAGATATCACAAATTACACAGAGAGACAAAAGTTTAGTATTGAATGTATCTTTCTGAAGAAAAATAAATTCACGTTTTCGGCATTGCCATTAAAAAGTTACGGTCTAATTTATGTTGGGAGACCTAAGTTTCATACACTAGTGCTTCACTAATAATAACAAGTATCACCTTAAAAGATGACCTATAACCATATAAACTGTCATACCAAATTTCATCCAAATCGAATAAAGCGTACGATTATTATAAGCAAAATTAATTTTTTTTCCAAGAACTTTGAACCAGATTTCTGGCTAAATGGTACACTTTCCGGTAGAAGCAAGTTTGATTAAATCGTCTTATTTTAGCCTCAGGAATCTGTGGTTAAGCCATGTCCCCCTATTTAAGAGACACCCTGTATATGGAGCCGTGATTAAATTTGTTATAATTGATCAACCGGAAATACAATTTAATATTATTTTTCTACAAATCTATTAAAAGTAGGCCTGTTAATTCCACTCATATATATACAGAGCGTTTCCTTTAAAACAACCAGTACTTTTTTTAGATGAACTAAGGACTAAGAACTAAAAATATTGGTTGGTAGTGCAAGCTCGGTTTTAACTAAAACGCTGTTTTAAGAAATGTCAAATTCAAATTTCAATATTTAATTTCATCCTTAAGTTTAAAGAATGATTTTTTAAAAAATATTTGTTTGAATACAAACTGTGTATATTTTGATACATTTGTTATTATTCATTTTTGTTATTAAATAATGAAATTTGACATTCCTTAAAACAGTGTTGTAGTTAAAACCGAGCTCGCACTACCAGCCCTAATATACAAAAAATGATCAAGAATAAGACTGTAATTTATAAGTAATAACAAACCGAAAATTTAACTAGTGGTTCTCAAACAAATTATATTAATTTAAATGATGCCCTATATAATTTTTTAGTCCAGTAGATAGATTCTGATTTCACCGATATAAATATTGTATAGGGTTGTATAACAATTATTTCGAGAAAAATTGTATTAAAAATTTGATTCGTGAAATAAATGTACCTAAAAGTTAAGTAGGGTTCTGAAGTTACTATTTTTTTTAAAATAAAACTAAAGGTGCCTTGTCAACAAACAAATGTTAAATTAATGTAATTTAGTGAAAACACGTGTAAAAAAGGTAATTATTTAAGATGATGCTTGTAAATAGTAAAATTAAATCACTATAAAAGTAAAATATAATTTCGAAAGAACGCACTTTTCTTAAAAGCTTTCAATAGGCTTGTTAATCCATTAAAACTCAAGGTGTTGCAATATTTTTTAGAGCCACATTTTTAAATCCACAACGAAACAAGAGATTAAAATAAATTAGTTCCCTGTAAATTGATTCCTCACACAATTCCGCTGATGAAGCAATTTGCTATCAGATGTGTGGAATGGATATTAATGGCTTATCCAAAAACCAATACATATTGAAATCACGCCACTATACACGAAATCAATTTAGATTTTATTCCGATTCCATTTGTTTCACTAGCCTGTGATTGTGGTGATATGATAAGTTTTTATTTTTAGATACCAGAAAATATGAAACATTTTCAAGGTGACCAAGGATAGGAAAGAATAACTGTATATGATAAAATGCATTCTGTCACGAAGTAGCATTGGAATAGGAATTTTCAAAGAAAGTAATAATAAATACAGTGTGTTAAAAAAAAAACCCAACTCGGCTATGGACAGAGAAACGTTTGTATGTAAAAGTCAAGTTGATCTTGAAATGTAATTTTCCTGAAATAGATACAGGGTGATTATCGAACTATACGCATAAATGTGAGGACTGATAGTTTGTGATAGGTAATGACAGATAATGAAAAAAAAAATTAATAAAAGTTGTTTATTTACGGAGATAACGAATAAAGTTTGAAATTATTTTAGTAGCAATAAACTAATAAAAAATTTATTAACTAGGGTGCTGTGCATTAGTATCATAGCAATTGTTGGAAGTTATTCTCTTTATTTTCGATGCACATTTGCGTGCGACGAATTCATGATGTACCACATGCACGGATGATGTCTTTGGGGAAACCTTTGTGCATAGAGGCGAGCTGCAGCTACTGAATTTTGTTCTGCTTCTCCGTACGATAATATCATATCCATAAATTCTGCGTTGGTGAAATATGATGCGCCATAATAAAAACTCAAATACACGAAAGATTACGAAATAATGACAAGGCACGATTGAAAACAATTGCTACGACACACAGCACCCTAGCTGCTACTAAAATAATTTCAAACTTTATTCATTATCTCCGTAAATAAACAACTTTTACTAATTTTTTTTTCATTATCTGTTATTACCTATCACAAACTATCATTCCTCACATTTATGCGTATAGGTCAAGAATCACCCTGTATAATTAGTATTGTGTATGTGCAGAAGACATGTTAGATACAATAAAAACAATATTTGGGTAAAGTTCTGTAATGTTTTTGTTATAAAACGACGGTTCAATAGCAAAGTGCAATACAATACCTACTTATACAGGGTGTCTCTTAAATAGGGGGACATGGCTTAACCATAGATTCCTGAGGCTAATTAAGGCGATTTAACTAAACTTGCTTCTACCGGAAAGTGTACCATTTAGCCAGAATTCCGCTTCAAAGTTCTTCGGAAAAAAAATAATTTTGCTTATAATAACAGAACGCTTTATTCGATTTTAATGAAATTTGGTATGGCAGTTCGTATGTTTATAAGTCATCTTTTAAGATGATACTTGTTATTATTAGTGAACCATTAGTGTATGAAACTTAGTTGTCCCAATATTGATTAGACCGTAACTTTTTAATGGCCACGCCGATAACGTAAAATTATTTTTTTGCAGAAAGATACATCCAATAGTAAACTTTTCTTTCTCTGCTTAATTTGAGATATCTGTTACGGTTGAGACAGAAAAAAATAAAACCTGAGTGACTGCATCGTGAATTTTTTTAAAATACATTTAATCTAGCAGTCTATCCAAATGTCAAACAAGTAATTTCTAATGACAATAACAATTGTTTATGGGTTGTCAAAAAATTTCTTCGCAATATTCAGAAACTAGTAACATCCGTTTGTTCGGCCTAATAGTATTTTACTATCATTATTATAAATAAGACGAATAAATATGTTAGCTCACTCCTAAACAAGGTGAGAAGATTGACAACTCGTTACTGTCATTAAAAATTAGATGTTTGGGATTTGGACAGACTGCTAGATTAAATTTATTTTTAAAAAATTCACGATGCAGTCATTCAGGTTTTATTTTTTTCTGTCTGAACCGTAATAGAAATCATAAATTAAACATAGAAAGAAAAGTTTACTATTGAATGAAACTTTCCGAAAAAAAATAATTTTACGTTATCGGCGTGGCCATTAAAAAGTTACGGTCTAATCAATGTTGGGACACCTAAGTTTCATACACTAATGGTTCACTAATAATAACAAGTATCATCTTAAAAGATGACTTATAACCATACGAACTGTCACACCAAATTTCATCCAAATTAAATAAAGCGTTCTGTTATTATAAGCAAAACTATTTTTTTCCGAAAAATTTTGAAGTAGAATTCTGGCTAAATGGTACACTTTCCGGTAGAAGCAAGTTTAGTTAAATCGTCTTATATTAGCCTCAGGAATCTGTGGTTAAGCCATGTCCCCCTATTTAAGAGACACCCTGTATAACCTAAAATGGAAACAGCGAGAGGTATTGTGCTGGCCACAACAGATTTTTCTATTTTGCACTTCCTATGCCTATCTTAAAAATAGTAATGTCAAAATTTTGTCAGTTAGCGGTATTAATATGACGTTTGACAATCCATTTGACAACTCTAACCTTATTTTTGTAACACCATACGATATTTTCTATTTCATGTTAAATTTACTACTTTATGTCTTCTCTTCTTCTTATAATTAGTTTTAAATTCAAGATTATATAAAAATAAAATTCTTAACAATCGTTTGTGTTCGTTTATTTAAAGAGATTGACATTTGATATTTTTGAAATTCTTAGCCACAACCATATAAAAATAAATTGTACTAGTCTATTACATCACTCGAATGAGCTATTAACGAACTCCTTTGGGTGCTGTAATAGCTTTGTTACAGATGCAAAATAGAAAAAAATATTTTTCTATTTTGAACGCAGAGTGGTGCCAAACATTAATTTTATAATATTGTTACCATCGCCATACCACTAATTTTACCGTTACCACTAATTTTTTTCATTGTGAATGTACCTTAACAAATTCTCTTTGTTAGTGTGAATAATTTCAGTCTTATTTGTCTCCAGTGATAACTCTAGGCTCCTAGGAGTGGTAATAATAGAGTTAATTATCCATGATGAATGCAGCATAGTAATGAGAATATTGTATCACCAGCAAATTGATATTTTACTCTGGAAAGTAGGTAAACTATCAGTTACTTTAATAGTTCCACGCGATACAAAACCTACTAACATTTTACACACGTATCTCACAAGAAGTCAGCTCTTGCATGTTTATAGAAATTCGCTACATACGTGTATATCCTAGCCTAGATATTCATATAAATTATAGATCGTACGGTAGAACATATTGAAAAATATTTAATATGAAAAGTAGCATAAATGTTTCAGGAAATATTGATTTTCTATATCTCAACGTTTTTTTGTTCCGTTTATTATTATTATCATTATTTATTTCGAATTTTAAATTACCTAAAGTGACCCCTGCGACGCACTCTCCACGCCAGCAATGAATACCAGTGAGGTTATGTCTGGTAAACGTCCGAACGGAACAAATATGTCATCATCATTACCGATATGTGTAAAAAGCTGATTGGCACACCCAACAATGAATAATATGCCAAGTGATATATTTATTTATTTATTTATTATTATTACCTTCCGTCACCTTTAAGGAAGGAAGGTATTGCCTCTGGTCAAAACATTCGATAACTCTAATACTATAATTCAAAAAAATATACTTTTTTGTATCTCCCTTCTCTACATCCTTATGAAGAGCTTATTAGATTTTGGTTATAATCGGTCAACCGGAAGTTTCTTTACTTAAAGTTCTCAACAACAGCCACACACGCACGCACACACGCACGCACGCACACGCACACACATACACACACACAGTAAAATTTTTGAAAGGAGTCCGATCAAGGCCATCTAGGAATTGTGTCTATGAATTAAGATCTTGTGCTGTCCAATTTAATAGTGTCTTTTATTTAGTTTTTATGAGGGTACATAATATCTTGCGTACCACATTAAAACACACATACAAACTTCATCGTGAAACTGTTAAGTCTAGGGACCTTAAAATGTGGTCATTTACTAAAATCTCGAAATGCGATCCCTATATCTCTTTTACCAAGGGTAGCGGGAGGTAAAAATTGGTAAAATACCTCATTGTTTCTCGATCGATCCATCGATTGCAATCGACTTTCTGCCCTGCTTGTCAGACGTCATCTTCCATGGTCTTGCAAACGTTGTACAGGAATCACTAAAGGGGTCATTTTTGTAGGAGGATATAGTAGTTAAGGCACCAAGGGAGTTTATAAGGACAATAACGCCTAAGGTCATCAGTGTCTTTCCCGAGGACCTCTAGCCCAAGGAATGTACAGGTGTCTCATTTTCGATGTTTTTACCTTCCGTCAGCTTTAGGTAATCATAAGTTTGTGTTATATCTCAAGAATTATAAAGTTTTCAAAAAATCTAATTACGCCATTTTATTTTACCTAAAAACGGTACAAAATTTCTTAAAACAATATTTTTTTCAACTACTATAATAAATAAGTTATGAGATATTTTCGAAATGAGCGAAAAACAAGTTTTTACCTGTAGCTCAGAAACAAAAGAAGATCGTAAATTCCTATGGTGAATATTAAACTTTTCTCAAAAAGTTGACCCTGGAATGTGCAAACGATTTTGCTCTATCAGTAATATTTCCCGAGATACCCTTAAAAAACATCGAAAATGAGACACCTGTACAATGACCAAAGGCATTATTGTTCATTTAACAACGTTTAATGTCTTGCTATTTTTTTAATACTTTATGGATTACGTGTCAGAGAGTTTTAATAAAATTTACGAAGTAGGTAGGCTATGATTGCTTTTGCTTGTTTTTTAGGCTTCATCCTATTGTCAATATCAATTTCTTGACATTACCATAGCAAGAACTCATAATACCCTTGGGCACTATTTGTTATATAATTACCCTAGAAGCAGGATTATTATGAAAATAAGAATATACCAGTTGGACATTAAAGTAATTATAGAAAACAGATTTGGATGTATACTCGTATAAGCAGTTGTCCAAGGTATTGCAAAACATTCTCCAACAAATTGATTCAGCAGAAAAAACTACAAGAATGCAAATAGTTCTGAACGGTAATAGAATGACAAGAAGATGAACACATCTTGCAATTGTGTTCTTCGGTGTCGCTAAAAATCATAATCGACTGTTATATAAGATAATGTATTCATCTAGAGTTTCACTTCTGCTGGGTTTTTTCTTTCTCCTGCTATTACTATGCCATACCTCTACCTCCTGTATTGTATTGTAAGAGTACTTCAAACTCTTGTGTGCCGTATGGTAATGTAATTGTCATTGCAACGACGTGGGCGACCACAAAGCCGTGCAGGCCAGCTTCAAACAATGATTTATTACGAATTTCATGTCGGGATCGAATATGATTCATACAGCTACGTTTCTAATACCCTACCAGTTGATGTCAAACAGTGACATATGAGTACTCAAAGGAGACATGAAGTTAAGCTCTAAAAGCGAAAATAATTTCCAAGTCTATGAAATGCCACTGAGGCAGTGAATAAACTACTTTTTTGATTTGTTAAACAAATAAATTAATAAGGATGTGGAATTGTTTTATAAAATGAATTTCCGATGAGGCGTCGTACAAGTCATATACTTCATTTCACGTAAGAAACTAGTAGATGGCGCTTGAGAGCCCGCCGTTCTTATGTCCATTAAATAAATAATTTAAATTCCTGAAACCAAACTTGAATATTCAAAATTACAACAAGACATGGTGAAACATCACTTATGCATGGTTTCACCAACATCAGATAAATCTTCGAATAGCTTATGGTTTTCTCTTATCCGACGAATAAGCTATTCGAAGATTTATTTAATATTGGTGAAACCAGGCATTAATTCTGTAGATTTTATTTGACAATTGACAATTGACAGGTGATATTTTTTTCGTTTTTATGAACTAGGTTTGCATTTCGACCAATCAAAGGGCTTAATTTATTTCTCTACTAAACCAACGTTATTTTCTTAGGTGAAATGCGGTATTGAACTGCTCGGGACTTGAGAAAAATAATAGGAAATCGGGATATTCCGGGATCGTTGTTGAAAATATAAAGTCCCGACCTTATTTTGTTTCGACGAAATAGCTTATTCTTACTTAGCTTAAAGAGTTGTTTAATACCCAGTTGCAGCAACAAAACTTAAATTCTAATCGACCCTTAAACAAATAAAATCTATTGTGACCAGAATAATACCTCTCGCCATTTCCATTTCATGTTACACAGGATGTTTTGTAAGTAAGTGTACAACGCTTAATCCATAATCAAATTGACCCCATAGTTAGTAAATTTGGCAATAATTTTTGTTCAACATGCTTTCTACAAGAACTAGAGGCCTTTAAAACTGACCAATCACGCCACAGTACAAAATTTTGTAAAAAAGTAAAAATCAAAGTATGCATATATGATCAATGGTTATACGTCTATTTGGAAGTAACTATCTCTACCGTCTTACAAAAGCGCGACTATTTTGTAATGTCTCGCTATAAACCATATGCATGTCTGCATACTCTTGATTGGTGAAGGTAAATGACATTTTGAGAATATCAAAAAACAGAATATAAATTGTACATCTATGCAAAAAATGCAAATATAAATAAATATATCATCACGGCATATTACCCATTTCTGAGTGTGCCACAATCTGCTTTATTGCAGATATCGGTAAAGATGATGATATATTTCTACTGTGCGGGCGCTTACCAAGCGTCACCTCACAGAAACTCATTGCTGGCGTGGAGAGTGCAGTCCAGGGGGTCACTTTTGCGCCATTTAAAATTCGAAATAACTGACGTCGCTCGGTTCCCCAGGTTCTTGACCAGACACTCTGGCACGCGGCCACGGGAACCCTATAACTATTTAAATAGGCAAAAATTTGATTGGGGTTCCGATGGAGTGTAGTTACACTGTAAATTTCTTATCCAAGATGTTATGCTTGCTTTAACAATGAACTCTCATTAATGAACTTAGCACCTGGTAATGCCAAAATGTATATGTACACGAGTTACAAGTTTGTATTGAATATTAAAAAAAAAAAAAAAAATAGGTACCTATTTAAATTTACAAATTATAATAATACAGTAGTAGACTTCCTTGACCGTATGCCAATTTTTTTTTATCAGAATCATCGGTGTGACTTTCAGAATCTGAAAAATTTAAATCTATAATATTTACATGGCTGAACAGAAACAGAATGTATGAAGTATTATTGATATCACTCAAATAGGTTGTTGATTTTAAATCAATCATTCCCAAATGAACGAAGTTATTTATATTTATTCATAATTTATGTATTCAATGCCATTTCCAGAATTATTTTCCCAATCCTTTTTTGTCAGGGCCGGTCTGGCCTAACGGGAAAGTGACGCGTAGCTTGGGGTCGTGTCATGACATTTGACATCGTGACACTGCACACTTCCCCTCTGTCTCCTGTACAGCTAGTGCCGTTATTGACTAGCCATTGTTTCACATTGTTGATGATACACGCACCTAACGTGATGAGTAACAACCATGACGTTGTTGTTATGGAAACAATCACTAAAATAGGTTATAGGGTGATGTCAGTTGTTATCAAATAGACAGCTGATAGATACATGTATTGACTTATAAAATGAATATAATAAGAATAATAGTAATATGAATTGGTTAGCGGTACGTTATTTACAGTTGCGTGCAAAAGTTTTGAGCCACACATATTTTATATCTTTTAAAAGAATATTTATTTTTGTAATATATTTACCTTGTAATTAGTATAGTTAACATATTTTAAAATTTACGTTCTTTGTATTATATACGCTCCAACTAAATTGATAGTATTCATTAATATTGCGCCATGTTGCCGAAATCATTAGCTGACTAGCCAAAATGCAATAGACTCCGTAAACCAACAAAACTATTGCGGATATTTCGAAAGAAAGTTTAACTTCGTATTCCTCAATCTGACATTCATGGGAAGAGCAGAAAAGGTTTTGGTAACAATTGGACAATCGGAAGTAGTAGTTTTTTCAAAAAAATCCGCAAAATATTATTTTTTGAAAATTTGTTTTATTAGTAATATTGAAGAACATAAAATTCAACAAATAAAACATTTAAAATTTTTATTATATCTTCTATAGATTTAGAGATAACGGCACTGTAATTGGATGTCATAAATCGCGCAGGCTAAACTACAACAAGGAAACCTGTTGACAAATTCAAATATTTCTAACATTATATATAATGACAGCTAATGTCAGTGTCAAAAATCAGCAGTTTTAGTAACTTTCTGAAAGCTTTTTATGGGAAGTACATTTATGCCCGTATTCATAAACACTCGTAAAAGTTTTAAACGGTTCGTTATAATTTTTATCCAATAAAAACAGTCGACATTGAAAGAAAAATCGAAATTTTATTTGTCAAGTTTGATATTTGTTAAAACTTATAACGAACCGTTTTGAAACTTTACGAGTGTTTATGAATATGAGCATTAACCTTTCTTATGGTTTTTTAATTAAATATTTAAAATTATCGGCAAAATGCATATACATAAGAAATATCGCCAATCTTGTTGTTGTTAATGTATTAGAACTTCGTCATACAATGAAAAAATAGATATAATTAATTTAAATTTTATGTGCGCACAAGGCATGTTAAATACAATAAAAAACAATATTTGGGTAAAGTTCTACAACATTTTTCCTTATAAAACGACATTTCAATAGCGAAGTGGAAATGGCGAGAGGTATTGTGCTGGGCAAAATTTTTTTTTACTACTTTTTCTGGCGCAATACTTTTAAACAAGACCATAATTTATTTTGTTATTACCTAAGTTTATTTATGGGGTCCCGTGGCCGCGTGTCTGAGTGTCTGGTCGCGAACCTGGGGGAACCGGGTTCGATCCCGACTGACGCCAAATATTTCCAATTTTAAATAGCACAAAAGTGACCCCTGTGGTGCACTCTCCACGCCAGCTATGAGTGCCCGTGAGGTGACGCCTGGTAAGCGCCCACACGGTAAAATATATCGTCATCATTACCGATGTCTACATGTGTTGTAGATACTGGCACACCCAGAAATGGGTAATATGCCGTGATGATATATTTATTTTTTTATTTAAGTTTATTTGTGTAGTTTTTGATTTAAAAATATTTTATGTATGTACAAATACACATGTTTATTAATATATGTAAGTGTTTCATTTCTTTATCAAATTTACAATATATGATATAGTGTAAAAAATTGTGTGGCTCAAAACTTTTACATGCAACTGTATATAAATATCGGTAGGTGTGTATATTTTAGTGGTTCTACGGCAAACGCAGATAAGACATTTTCGACTTAAGTATAAACATTTGGCCCAATTACCAAATAAAAGAATCCATATATTTCAAACAGAGATCCACGCGATAAAACTCTGTAACTACTCGAATAAACTTAAATAAATAATTACCAACTCTTAACCATTTAATGTATTCATTGTTATAACAATTGTTAATTAAATATTTAGTTAACAAACACAAACAATATCAGGTACTGTTAAAATATTAAAGTTTGAAATATCACCATGCTATTACTAACTGTGTTGTTTTGTGCTTATTCATTTCATAATAAAGCATTTAGCACAAGCATTGTTTATGATTTGTTACTGTCGCTTATTACCAAATTATCACATAATGGCAATTGTAATCGTCTATACCGTTAAAGGCAATTGCTCTATGAATAACTAGGTGCAGTATTTTCGGCTATTTGCCTTTACTAATTAAAGAAACTGTTCGTATATAAATAAATGTGTATGTGTAAACGTGAAAAGTAAGCGAGTTAATTATTTGAGTAGGTGGAGTTCATTACTTCCTGAGTATTAAATTTACAATAAAAGCTTACAAACCGCGAATCTTGATTGGAATGGAAATTAAATGCACTCATAAAAAATTTATTGTTTTCTCAATTATTTCGAGATAGTAATTTGAACTTTCTTACCCGCATGTTGAATGTAGTAACCTTTTTCATAGATAAATAATGATTTATGAATATTTTAACCTTCATGAAGTTGGCAAGCTACATATTACATTTTAGCCATAAGTAAAATCAATTTCAAAAGGCTAATACATGATACATGTAGACAGAAAAAATCATTATACAATTTGTAACACAATTATAGTTATAGTATGTAAACAGAAATCGAGGGATCATCATAAATAATTTATAAATGCCCATCAAATATAAAAATGCAAAAGTGCATTTCAACGATGATACCGCCAATGCTGTATGTTTGTCAAAATATTTCGAATGCTACGGGACGGATTCAAGGAAAAATTATTATTGTTTCTACAATATAAGTTTTTTTTCATTTTTAATACACGTAGGTAACGACAGTTCAAGTACTGAAACAGAAGAGAATTTTTTTTTTTTTTGTAAATTATGTATATGTGACTATAACATTATTGTTAATATTAAATATCTGTACTTAAAAATTTATGTATATAAATATAATAACAGTTGGCAGCAATACTATAAATAAATATTGTTGTAACAGGTTAAAAAGTTGATTAATTTAAATCCTATTTTATTTCTTATTTTTGTTAGGACAGAGTCAAATTCTGTGCAACACTTGAGAAACCAATGAGTGTTTAAGATTTAAAGTTTCTTTGTGAATTTTATTGAGGGTTGTGTAAACGGTTTATTATGATCCCTCGACTTTTGGTGACTGTACCTCTTATAGTACGATGTAAAAATAATGTGCAAAAATCTTATTTTTATTCTGAGTTATAACTTAATAGATCTAGATTAAATGATTAAACAGTTTCAAGGATATTAACAAGATCAGATTCTTAGTACAGTATGTACCTTCCAAAAATATGGGTACACCAGATATTGACGAAAAATCAGAAGAAAACAACTATGTATGTATAAAATTTATGAATTCGAAATGAATATGTTTATTTCAACAAAATGAAATATTGGTATGAATGTTTAACCGAGAAAATAATATATTAAAAAACAAGTTTTATAACGCAATCTGTTAAGGCACGAGTCCAAGTTTGGACAACGAGCTTAGTAAACGAAAAACGCCAAAACCAGTGCATTTATAGATCTTCTTAACGACGTATTTTTATTGCTTTTATGGCCGAAATAGAAAAATAGTTATTTATGTATCAAGGTACTGAAGTTCTACTTTTTTATCACAAATGTGGAATTTAATTGCCGAGGACGTAGAGCCGAAGAAAATAAACCTTATGAGTAATAAAAAGGAACTTCAGTACCGAGGTGCATATTAAATTTTATTTGAAATCGAAAATTTGTAAAATTTATTTCTATAGGTTATGTTGGCAAACAAACGAACTTATATTATATAAAAATATAAATAAATATATCATCACGGCATATTACCCATTTCTGGGTGTGCCAGTATCTACAACACATGTAGACATCGGTAATGATGACGATATATTTTACCGTGTGGGCGCTTACCAGGCGTCACCTCACGGGCACTCATAGCTGGCGTGGAGAGTGCACCACAGGGGTCACTTTTGTGCCATTTAAAATTGGAAATATTTGGCGTCAGTCGGGATCGAACCCGGTTCCCCCAGGTTCGCGACCAGACACTCAGGCACGCGGCCACGGGACCCCATATTCAGTGTTGTAAATCTATGCGTGTTATCTCAAACTTCTTCATCGGAATTATTTAATTTGTTCTTCCATATTTTTTGTCATTTTACGTACAAATTTACTATTGTAGAGTCCGTACAAGCTAACTTCAAGCCACCTACGTCATCAATAGTCCGGTGCGCGGCAAGGGGAGAGAGTGTGACGTAGACGTTCATCGTTGACTGCAGTCGATTCCATAGACTCGTCAGATTTGTATAAAACTGGGGGCTAATTACGTTCAGTAATAAAGCTTTTATTTTTGGTCGTATATATATTGATGAATATTATTATAGGAATTTATTTAATGGTGATTCAATTAAAAATTCATATTTTAATTGATTTAATTTGATTCCGCATGCGCTTGAGACGCGTGGCAAGCGCTTGGCGTTCGGACTAATATTCCGCACGACAATGGACAATTTGTTGGAGGCGTGGTCTGCAGAGCTCAGTCATCAGGGAGCCGGCTTGAAGTTAGCTTGTACGGACTCTACATCGTACACCTACCCAAATTATCTTATCATAAGGTAGTGACGATTTCAAATAAGTATTTTTTCTGTAGTCGTGCGGAAATTAATTGTTCTGAAACTCAAAATGAGAGCGGGAAATAACTAAAACACAAGAATTTTTATTTTGTTACCATGAGAGCAGTACCTACATTACTTATTTTTGTGGACGATTGCAAAAAAATTATTTGTAACACATGCGGAAAACGTAATTCTGAAACTCCATGCAAATATCAAAAACTTGCATTTATTTCAAAATCACTAATTTCTCGCACATGTTACAAAAACTATTTCAATTCTTCGTTAAAACCTCTCTTAGCTTCGATAACTGCTTGACATACTCTATATATAACTTATATTAGTTTTTATAAAAAAATACAACTGATTTCCAAATATTTTATAATCATTGAAAAGAGAAAAAAATAATGAATTTTTTGAGGCTGAAATCAGATATGGGTTCCATTTAAAAAAATATAAGTTAGTGTTATATCTCGAAAATTTACGGATATAAAAATGTATTTCGTACGCCACTGGTTAGTTAATAAAAATATCTATCTTTTATATTTGAAACGTTTTTCTCAATTATTGATAGTTTAGAAGTTATTTGAAAAAGAAAAAATCAACAATATTCAGTTTTTCGTTATTATCTAGTGCCCTATAAAAATTTTTGGGAAAACAAAAGCACATCTGAGATGGCCTCCCAAAGGTGCACAAAAAGTTCCATTTAACCGACATCGTATCTCTTATAGTTCTCGAGATCCCAATGGTGGCACCTCTAAATGGGACACACTGTATATTTATATAGTTAAATATATTATTTACCTTTCAACAAATCTAAGAATTCCAATGATGCATGGAAGGAAGTATGTCCACCTAAAACAAAAACACAAATTTTTAAAAATGAATTCTAACATTACATTATAAATAAAAGTATATTACAGCTTACGTGATATAATAAAATAATAATTATACTAAAGATCTTTTGTATAATGAAACTGTTTATATTGCTAAAACTTTGGCTCTGTAATGAATTTGCGTGTTTTCAGCAATATTTCTTACTTGGTCGACAATAATGACAGATGGCGTTGTAAATACCCATAAAACAAACAATACCCACGTATCACATTACCTAAGTGAATTAAAAACTTATCAGTTGACGAAAACAACAGCAAGACCATTTCCATTTGCGCTACCAATTTCATTATAAAAATTAATATCTTATAGAAGGTCACAAACAAAACAAAAAAACAAACAATAAATAAACATACATATATTCAATGTGTTATTTACAGGTTGTGTGAAATCTTTTAATTTTTTTGTAGTTTATGAATTTATAGATTACAAAACATCAATAAATTATACATTTATACCTATTCTAATAATAGTTCAACAAGGTGCTTAGCTTAGCAATACAGTGATTTTTTTTTCTTCAGGTTTACAACTTTCGAAATGAACTTATTGTTAAGTCAGTATATGAATTACTGTTTATTTTTTTGTAAGATCTTCGTAATTAGTTGCTAATGTATCCATTTTGAAACGCACTAACTACGTCAAATTATTTTGCTCCACAAAGTGAACACTAAAGCAGGCATTTAACGCTGTGATTATCTCAAAAACAAGTGATTTTAATTTAGTTAATTTCTTAATTCGTTTGAGTCACGTTTTATTTAGGCAAACAATGAACAAGAAGAACACATCTCAAGGCTGCTAAGGTCATCTAATTTTCTTAATTACAATAATTACCTACGTTAAAAATGTTACATATCCGTAATAGGAATATCTATTTTAAGCCAGTTTTATATTGTATCTGTTTTGGAATTAATGTCATATTCTAGCAAGCTTGTTGATGTTTGAAGTAGCTTAGTTCTTAAATGATTTTTAGTAACATTTTATTATTTGAGATTGGTGTGACTGCATTAAATACACAACATACATATATAGGCAACAGAAATAAAACAAACATTTAATTAATTCTACCAAAAAATACATCTTTGAAATTTTACTGTAAATTATACATTAAAGCGTGCAATACTCGATGAAGTTTTTCTTTTCAAGTGACTTGAAAAGTTTTCTCTCTCGCACAATAATGTGAGTGGAAGAAAGACAGATGAACAAACGAAAAACTTTCAACGAAAAACTTTCAACGAAAAACTTTTAACGAAAAACTGGAACATGCTTTGACTGTCAAATAACTGTCAAATGTGATTTGTGTTTATATTTTTGATGTGTACAAGTGTGGTGTTTATAAGTGATTGATATTAAACTAAAAACTGGCAAACTGGAATAGAGAAGTAATTGAAATCTTGATAGCTATATACGAAAAATTGAATAAAGAAACTACTCAAGTCACTTGAAAAGAAAACCTTCATCGTGTAATACACGCTTAACGAGAAAACCAATATAAATTGGATTACTACTTTTGGGTTTTTTAGTCATTTTATTTTTGTAGTAGTGTAGTAAATTTCCGAAGTTTGTCATATTCTTTCTGTCCTACCTGTATAAATGCAGAGTTATTGCATAATTATTGTTAACGCCGTTTGTTGACTCAAGAGAACAATTTCTAACGGTGATATTTTACGTATCAAATTAGACTTATGCATAAGTTTAATTCCACAGTGCATAATTCAAGAATAAATAAATATATGTTTATATCCAATTTGAAACTTTGTGGTTTGGTCATTATATAAGCTATAAAGTTCTTCTCTGCAACATATGTGTTAATTGTTTAATAAAATATAACGGTAAATGAAAAATAATTGCAACTATAAAAGATAACGTCGCTTTTACAATATTGCACTGCGCATCAAATATTAAAGGAAAAATTAATTTCACTTAACATGAGTTATTTGTAATTAAAAACGAAAGAAAAATTTCTTTGCGTTATTAACATTCCAAACTTTCCCGTTCCTCTTACTCTTCTTCCACGTTCCCGTTTCTTATCTTTATTTGTAATTTTTTGAAGACAATCCCTCCTTAAAATATGTTCAACCCAGTTACCCTTCCTCTTTCTTATTTCTTTCAAAATTCTTCTCTGTTCTCCAATCCTTCTCAACACATCCTAATGTTGTCATTTACCATATTTTTTTTATTTTTACCTTCCGTCACCTTTAGGTAAGGAAGGTATTGTCTTTGGTCAAAAAATTCGGTGATGAGTTTTTAATGAATAAGCACGTTTTAAGGTCCCTACAATACGAATGTACTATTTTTAAGATGATGTCTGTATGTATGTGTGTGTGTGTGTCCGTGTGACAAATTTTTCTCCGACGATAACTCCAATACTACAATTCTAAAAATTATAATTCTTTCGTATTCCTCTTCTGTACATCGATATGAAGAGTTGATTAGATTTTGGTTATAATTGATCCACCAGAAGTACCCTTATTTGAAGTTTTTAACAGTTTTTCTTAAAAAAATGCAGTTAAATATTATTTTTTGACATTTTGTTATTACATATATATATTAAAGAAAATATTCTTCTCTATACGGTTTGATTATAAATTTTCCTTAATATTCAATAGATGTAGAGTTAAAGCATTATAAAGAAATTAATTTTCAAAAATTAGTCAGCTTTGCTATTTATCATGGAAACAGCTGAAACATTCAAAAAATTCTAAGTGACAGATGTCTGTTGCAAGTGCAAAGCCAAATATGGGAAGTATAGGATCAAAAATTGGTATATCATAGTATTCCTCGCAAGTGACATGCAGTGAAAGGCCAAAGAGAAGATGGAAGGCCTGTATCGCAGAAGACTTGAGAAAGGAAGGACTGTGTGAAAAAGATGCTTTGAATAGGAATGAGTGGAAGAGAAGAGGAAACAGCGACCCATAATAAAATAGGGAAAAACTGAAGCAGAAGGAAGTGTCAAGTGTATTTTACTTAGTGTATGTTTATGGTATAATTTTATTGGATTTATATAACTTTTTCAAATGAACTTTTGGTATGGAATTTGTAAAAAATAGTATGTGTTCGCGTTCGATTTTACATGATATTATATAGAAACTGTTCCAAGGTCCTTTTGGTATGGGATTTGTACAAAATACATCGAATTGACGGAAGGTCTTGTGCTGGCCACAACAGATTTTTTTCTTCTGAAAGTTCAACTTCATATACAGTATTTGGTCTTTGTCCGATTTAAAAATTATTTGTAATAAAAGAGAAATTAATTTTTTAAAATTGTATGTGTTATTTGAATTCCTTTTTGATGACGAAGTCACGGAATGACATTAATCAACCACATCTTAACATGTTTGCTTGAAATCGTGTCGAAATGGATCCTTAGACATATTAAAACAACCAGGTACAAAGAATTACATATTGCAGACCTTATAAAACACTGGCGAGAAGAGCACAGTTCTATTTCTTCAAAATAAATAAACTAACCTCTCTTTTACAGAGGAGTTATTGAACACCTGTCTCCCAAACGTCAAAACTAATCATGCTATCTCTCTGTTCTGTCTCTTTCTAATGTCTATGATTGGGACGTCACAGCTTTCAAGGACTATGTATAGAGGGCAAAAATAACAGTTTTCAGAAATTAATTAAATATATTAATGCCCAGTTTTATAAAAGATGGATAAGTAAATTACTAGCAAAGTAAAATTTATTCTCGAAGTAAAACAGTTTATTCCAGAGATTTTCGTTTTATAAAGCAAGAATAAAAATACTAGCTAAGTATTAATTATTAATTACTCCACTGATTTTCGAGGAAGTAAATTTTATTCTGTAGAATAAATTTGGCACATGTCAAAATTAATTATTTTATAGGGAACGCAGAAATTTATAGAAACCGAAAAGGATGGTTTTCTGTGAATTGCCAAATGGTATGTTCAGCAAATCTAAAAATAACGGATGTTGTTACTAGATGGCCTGGTTCCGCACACGACAGCAACATATTTAATAATTCATTAATATGCGCTAGGCTAGAAAACAGAGAATTTGGTAATTGCTACTTGTTAGGGGATAGTAGATACCCTTGTAAAAATTACTTATTAACAAAACCCGACTACTCCAAGCTAACATAAATACAATGTGTCATATAACAGTTTCATTTCAACACTATTCCGGGGACCTATTTGTGAAACTGCATTAAATTCTTTACAAATCTCATCCCATGCACTATTTTCGCTTTTGAGGCTTGCTACATCTGTCTGCTTGTTTTCAATAATTCTAATATATATATATTTGTTATCTCTAACATGTTCACTTTATCTATTTCAGTATAATTCTTGCCCCATTCTCTCTTTTTTTCCAATTTTAATGAGAACTGACACTTTATTTTGACGTTTGAATAATAATAAACGATGTCTCTGTTGGTAAATCACTAGAATAAAATATTTACTCTGCAAGTACTTATTTTACTCTGCAACTTATTTTATAAAACAGACATTTTTATTTACTCATCGATTAAATTTACTTTCAAAGTAATAACTCAGCAAGTTATTCGATGTTTATAAAACTGGGCATAAGAAATTTATTTGAATGGATTTCTAGTATTTTCTATCATTATTTAAATGTGAACTAATGAATTTTATTAATATAAACACTAAATGGTAAATGCCCCCATTCCTGACTCTCTTTCTCTCTCATTTCTCTCTCTCCACGTTTTATTTAACATAACCTAACTCTTCAATCACATGTTTAACTTTTTTCAAAATTTGTGTAAAACAATACTAATTATAAACTTTTTTCAGCTTATATAGGTCATATAATGCATCAAATAGGATGAAATCGATTGTCAATAAAAGTAATTTTTTTTAATAAAAAAAAACAGCGTGTTTTATTTTACATTTTGAATATGATCATTCAACTGAACTAGGGCCTTTTATAAATTTCAAGTCGTGTTATTTTTAAATATTTTATTAGAAAAATTTCACCAACTGTCGCCATCATATTGTACTTTAATGTAATTTTATTATTAAACTATGCATTAGTACAAATATTTGAAGAATCCAGTGCCGGATTAGATTTAAACGCGCCCCTAGGCAAACATATTCTTGCGCCCCTAGGCAAAAATATTCTTGTGCAAACCCCCCCCCCCTCCTGATGGATATATGCATTTTACCAGAATGATACTAAAACTGTTGATTTTTAACACTGACATATGTCATTTACAAACTATGTTATAAAAATTTGAATTTCTAAAGTCGTTTCCTTAGTGTCTTAGCCTCTACGATTAGAATATTCTATATATTATAGTGTCTTTATCTCTAAATCTATACAAGATATAATAAAAATTTTACGTGTATTAGATGGAGAATTTTGTTCTTCAATATTTGTAATAACAAAAATTTCCAAAAAATTTTTTTTTTTTTTATTTTCTAAGAAACTACTACTTCCGGTTGTCCAATTGTTACCAAAACCTGTTCAGCTCTTCCCAGGAATATCAGATTGAGGAAACTGCAGTTAAATATTTTTTTAAGTCTTTGAGTCGAATTTAAGCATGAATCCAATACCTCTCTAGCGAGAGGTAAAAACCAATATCTTTAAATTAAATTCTTTTTCTTGATTTTTTGCTTTTGAATTTCGTAATTATATTATCGAAAGTCAGAGCGTTGGTTATTGGACGGTTTATAGACAGAACTGCCAAATTCGTAAGTCCTTCCTGACTAATAGAATTTTGTAAATATGTCTTCGTTAATGTAGAGAATGACCTCTCACCATTCGCGTTTGCTCATGGTTTGCGTTTGGCTGCTCGGGGAGTCAGGATGGGAAAGATATCTGTCGTAACGTCCCGTCCAACTCGATTAGACTTTACAAATTTCAGAAACAGTCCAAAACACAACAGCTATTAGTAACAATATGATAACATTGAAGTTTTAATGAAATTTTGTAATGTTTCCAAAATTCCTAAGCGCCCCCTCGAGTTATAGCGCCCCTAGGCAGTAGCCTAGTTTGCCTAGTGGATAATCCGGCCCTGGAAGAATCCACTAGAAATGTAATTCTCCATAAAGCAACAATATTTTTTTCTGATTTAACATATTCATTATGTTATAAGTAGATAGATGCTATATAAGGCAAGGCGGAAGAATAATTAAAAAGAAATAATTTGCGAGTTCCATAAAAAGCATAAGCACTATCCGCACGGCGCATATTTATTGGCTGTGTAGTGTACCGCAGTCATATTTTAAGATTGAATGCAATATACCGTTGTGCCGGTAGAAGATGAAAAATGGTGATGGTTGTTGGTTGGTATGGTTATGGTATGGTGTGAGGCTATGGGACGGTGGGTTATTGTACTTAAGTGTCTGCAATGCATGCGTATATACATAATGCACGCACAAAAGATACAGAGGCGGACACCACAAAATCATACAAATGGTCGTAACAAAATATTGAGATTGAGGCCCGCAGAATCTATTGGTGGCGTTGTAATCGTACATGATATGATGCCAAATAGGACATATCAGATTAATTTAAATCTTGAATTTTGAATTATGAAAAAAATATCTGACAAGATAATACCGCCCGCTATTTAATTTTTATAATTAAATACATAAATACATATTTACTAATTTACTAATCCTGCAAAATATATTAAGTTCCTTTGCATATATCTATTGCTTTACATGATACATTTTGTCTAGGTCTTTGTAAACTAATATTTGACACTTTGATAACAAGTGCTTATTGACAGCTGTTTGATTTATAGTGCTGGAAGCATAGCAAACTTAAATCGAATCATCATGTACATCTAATATTATGTATGATGGAAAATATATTATTTTTACAAACCTTAATTTCATTAGAATCAGTACAATCTTCTTAACACGGTTTCATTATTAATTTTAATGTAACTGCGCCTGTGACATTTGTTTAAATATGTCAAAATTGTTATTAAAATATTATGTTTTTGTTTGCATAGGCAAGATGATGTTCAAAAATATATTATTTTATAATTTTATTTTTAAAGTTATTTATAGTTATTTATGTATTAAGAGCGTAAGGTGGCTTTTATGGCCTGCGGCGGGATTTTGAGCCAGAGGCGTAAGCCGAGGGATAAAAACACGTCAAAGGCCATAAAAGCAAGTTACCTTCCTGATACATATAAAACTTTATGCACGAAAATTTTCAATTATGCGTGTTAGATAAATTGTATCGAAAATAATTTGTCCTCGTACATCCAGTATCTAGTGTTGCTATGAAAGCGGAGAACAACAGTTTACTGTTTGTTTATTAGTTATGTCATTTGAGTTTTATTTTGTGTATCTCCGTGCTTTCCATATAAATATTACAAAATTAATTTTCATTTTTCATTAAAGAAATAAAAAATTTCGATTTGTTATAAAAACTTTTCATTTTGCCTGTTTAAATTGTTTATATTGTAGGTTATAATCTGGTTTGAGGTTTCATTATAGCCCGGCGGGCTATAATGAGCTATAAAATGACGTTTACGTCAAAGAAATTCGTGTATAATTGTCAAATTATGATACGTCCGTGCATAAAAGTTATTTACTAAATGCTATTATCGTAGAATTGAAGATTGTACATTATATCCAATTTTTATTAGTAAAAGTTGCTGAAAAATTATATTCAATGATTTTTTTACAAGAAAAACTGTTAAAAGCTTGTATAAGTCATACTTCCGGTTATCCGATATATACTAAAAACTAATGAGCTCTTCCATATTAGAATGGGTATACAAAATTTCAAAATTTTCTGATTGATAGTATTTGAGTAATCGTGTCCACAGGATCCACACACACACATACATATCGACAGACATCATTGTAAAAATGTTAAAATCGGATTCTGGGGACAGCAAAACGTGCTGATTCACTAAAATCTCTATATGCGATTTCTAGCACGATCCCTATACCTCCCTTACCTAGGGTAGAGGGCGGTAAAAATAACACGATTTTTGAGTTTGTTCAGTCGAATTCTTCATCAACATCCAAAAAGGACAACAAGTCATAAATTTGGAATTATGTAATTACTACGTATGGAGTAACTCGACTCACGACATCAAGAAAAATAAATTTTTAAAGAAGCTTTACGTTAAACCTCTCATTTTTTATTTGTTTGGTATTTATTTTAAGAAACGTTATTTTTTTGACTAGTCTAGTACAATGAAACTTTCTCATCACAAACAAAAACATCCCGGAAAATGTTTATTTTCCAGGTGAATGCAGATAAATAATGTTGTTTACCAAACGTCGTCATGGACGTTCATAGATTTGTAAACAGAAGTCACTTCTATTTAGAAAATAATAAACTACGTTAAGGATAGGAACTGAAATTAGAACCATAACAAGCATTATGTTAAAGAGCATACAAAATTATAGTGCGATTAGACAATATATGTGTGATTCCAGTCTAAATCACGTATTTCCTATAAAATTACTTCTAAAATTATTACTAATGCATTCATAGCAATTTATGTGTTGCTTGAGATACTAATTTTGCTAAGATAATCAGTGGTAGTTGATTACACAGAAACAGAAAGATAAATAAACATAGAAGATGTGTAGCTATGTGAATAAATGATAGTCCTTTCTGGGTACAAGAGTAATATTGTAGACATTGGTAGGAATAAAATATATTTGTTAGAACTATAAAGAATTGTGAAAAAGGTATTCTCAATCTTCCTAAAATGGGCGGTTTGCATTATTTAATATTTTCTTTTTAAAATGTCACTATTATTAATTTGAAATGATTAATATTTTGACAGTGAAATTTATCTGTCAATTACATACATTTGAAATATGAACTGTGTAGCAAAGGAATTGTGTTTATCTTTAAAACATAGGCTCTGGGACATAAAAAAGATTATTTTTTAAATTTATATGTAAAATATATAGAAAAAGTATTAATATATAACTGTAGAAATTGCAATAATCTTTAATTTTTATGACAAAATGCGAAAAAATTACATTTTAATGGTAGTTTTTCAAGAAAAACCATTATGAGCTTCAAGTAAAATGCCATTTCCGGTTATCTGATTTTTTAGATTTTTCGTAATGATAGTATTTGAGTTAGAGCGAAGACAAAACCCATACACACACACACTCACACACACATACGCGCTGACATTGAAACGTGGTTATTTACTAAAATCTCGATATGCGATACCTCTCTTACTGAGGGTAGCGGGAGGTAAAAAACCTAACACTTGTAACACTTTTTTAGCACGTTCCCTTTTTCTCCCTTACCAAGGATAGCGGGAGGTAAACACATTCCTATTTCTAAATCATCTATTAAAAAACTAGGTATATAATAAAAAAGTACAATTTCTCAAACAACCTTTTGCGTAATAATAATAAAAAATCTGTTGTGGCCAGCACAAGACCTTCCGTCAATTCCATGTATTTTGTACAAATCCCATACCAAAAGGTCCTTGGAACAGATTCTATATAATATCATGTAAAATCGAACACGAACACATACTATTTTTTACAAATTCCATACCAAAAGTTCATTTGAAAAGGTTCTATAAATCCAATAAAATTATAACATAAACTACACTAAGTAATGTCCTTCCATCTTCTCTTTGGCCTTTCCCTGCGTGTCACTTACGAGCAACACTATGACATACCAATTTTAGATCCTATATTTTTTTCCATATTTGGTTTTGCACTTGCAACTGACATCTGTCAATTAAATTTTTTTGAATAATTATGTCAGCTGTTTCCATGATAAATGGCAAAGCTGACTAATTTTTCAAAAATTAATTTCTTTATAATGCTTTAACTCTACATCTATTGAATATGAAGGAAAATGAATAATCAAACCATATAGAGAAGAGTATTTTCTTTAATAAATATAATAACAAAATGTCAAAAAATAATATTTAACTGCGTTTTTTTAAGAAAAACTGTTAAAAACTTCAAATAAGGGTACTTCCGGTGGATCAATTATAACTAAAATCTAATCAACTCTTCATATGAATGTACAGAAGAGGAATACGAAAGAATTATAATTTTTAGAATTATAGTATTGGAGTTATCGTCGGAGAAAAATTTGTCACACACGGACACACATACACACACACACACGGACACACACACACACACGGACACACACACACACACGGACACACACACACACACACATACATACATACATACAGACATCATCTTAAAAATAGTAAATTCGTATTGTAGGGACCCTAAAACGTGCTTATTCATTAAAAACTCACCACCGAATTTTTTGACCAAAGACAATACCTTCCTTACCTAAAGGTGACGGAAGGTAAAAATCTGATGTGGCCAACACAAAACCTCCCGCTACTTAATTTTTATTAATTTAAATACATACCTACGTTTTTACTAATGCTGCAAACTATATTACGTTCCATTGCATATAACTATTGCTTTATTTACTATTTTCTTTTTAAAATGTCACTATTATTAATTTGAAGGATTATTTTTTTGATAGTGATATTTACCTGTCAGTTACATTCATTTGAAATATGAACTGTGTAACAAAGCAATTGTGTTCATCTCAGGCTTCGGGATTTACAAAAAAAATGATTTTTAAATTTATCTGTAAAATATATAGAAAAAGTATTAATGTATTCCTGTAGAAAATTCAATAATCTTTAATTTTCATAATGACAAAATGCGAAAAAATGGCATTTAATGGTATTTTTTGAAGAAAACCCATTATAAGCTTCACGTAAAATGCCATTTCTGGTTATCCGATTTACACCAAAATCTAATGGGATCTTTCCATATTAAAATAGGGTAGAAATACAAGGTTTCAGAATTTTCTGAATGATAATATTTGAGTTAGAGCGAAGACAAAATCCATACACACACACATACACACACACATACACACACATACATGCATACATCCTCGTGAAAATGTTAAAATTGGATTCTAGGGACCTTAAAACGTAGTCATTCACTAAAATCTCGATATGTGATTTTTAGCACGATCCCTATACCTCCCTTACCAAGGGTAGCGGAAGGTAAAAAAGAAAATGGTGAAATATTGAATGAATATTACTTTGTGTTATTAATTATGTACTAACAAGTAGGTAACTAACTACCCTTTATAATTTCCTTATTTCTCTACTCGTTTAAAAAACCATTTTCCACCTTCGTATTCCATTTAAAAATGCTACACCATATTTTCCTTCTGCCTTACAATTAAATTCGCATCAGTATTTTGCAATGACGCAACGGTTATCCAATTTGATGAGGACATTAGCAATATTGTCATGTAGCTTGTGAAAGTATCGGCAAAGTAGAACTCGGCTTGAACGCCGATCTGTAGGACAATGAAGAACATGAAAATCAAATCAGTTACGGCTAGGCCGGTTCGCGAGCAATTTACATGCCACAGAGAATTTATCACCGAATTACTGGACATTATCCAAGAAATCTGATGGTAGAATCAAATTATGGATGAGGGAAATGGTTATGAAGGTCTTTATAGAATGATGCAATTTAAATCAATGTTCGGTTTGAACGAGGGGTTATTTGCGCTTGAAAATTTTACACACTAATTCCTATACTTACGTAATACCATATATTTTTCTATAATATCTGTGGGAATAACTTAGTAGTAAATATGTTCTTTTTGAAATACAGTAACACTTTGTTTAATGATAGGGGTGCGAGCTTCAATTCAAATATGTTACGTGAAAGAAGTATCGATAAAGGATGTAAAATAACACGCGAAGAATAGAAAATAAATTCTTAAAATAAATAAAAATAACATTTTTTGTAATTAAAGTATAAGAATACAGTTTTTTCTACTCAATATCATAATATATCAAAAATATCTTATGTGGCCAACACAGTCAATTCTATGAATATTGTACAAATTCCATACCAAAAGTTCCTTGGAAAAGATTCTATATCCAGTAAAATTGAAAGACGAACATATACTATTTTCTACAACGTCACATTTACGTGTTTTTATATCAAACTGTTTTCATCATGGACCTAAATATTCTTGAAATATATGCTATTTTAAGTTATATTGACATAAAAATAAATGAATATTATAACACTGTATAAGTCTACATACTTTATAATTACAAGTGTTTTTAAATTATTAAGTTTAATGCAAGAAATTTATGTTAAAATAAAAACTGTTTGGAAACTGTTGTACAGGAATGTTAGCCCCTCCTTTCGAATTTGAATTTCTTAACTTCCTTTGGTAGTAACCCCCACCTCCTAACACGCTATTTGTAATGCATGTATAGGCGGTTTCTCGGTCGCCAATCAAAATATTTTCATATTAGTGTCAAAGCGTTATAACAAAAAACCCTTTATTTCCGAAATATCTCAATTATACCATTTCATTTTTTTATTAATATTCGTTACTCAGCATATACATTCGTATTTTTTTACTATTTTCCTTTAATTCGATTGAGCCGTAATAGCGAAACGTCCTTGGAAAAGATTCTATACATCCACTGAAACTATAACACGAACATACACTATGTAAATTTCACTTAACACTGACATCTGTCAATTAGAATTATTTGAATATATAAGCTGTTTCCATGATTATAGCAAAACTGGCTGACTTATGAAAGGTAATCTCTTTATAACTCTTTAACACTATATCTATTGAACATGAAAGAAAAAGTATAGGCAAACCGTATAGACAATAAGATATTCTTTCAAAATAAAATGTCAAAAATGATATTTAACTGCATTTTTTGAAGAAAAACTGTTAAGAACTTCAAATAAGAGAATTTCCGGTTGACCAATTACAACCAAAATCTAACCAGCTCTTCATATGAATACAAAGAAGAGGAATACGATAGAATTATAATTTTTAGAATTGTATTGGAATTATCGACGGAGAAATTTTCGTCACAAACACACGGACACACATACAGACACATATACAGACACACACACACACACACACACACACACACACACACACACACACACACACACCATTATCATAAAATTAGTAAAATCGTATTCTAGGGACCCTGAAACGTGCTTTTTCATTAAAAACTCACCACCTAAATTTTGACCAAAGACAATACCTTCCTTACCTAAAGGTAACGGAAGGTAAAAAATTGTGAACGGCCCGATGCCGACTGTATGTAATTCTTCTTCTAGATTCAGTCCTATCTTAAGGTGGATTTATGCAGCCTACTTTTTATTTTACCTTTTCTTTTACCTATACGTTACAAAAGTTAAAGGTGTGTTAATAAATGTACTATTTTATGTGCACACTTTTAATTTTACTTTAATAACTAAAGTTGACCAACTTTCAACTTAAGACCGTTAAAGTAAAAGAATTTCACAACTGCGCATGTGCACCACTTCACGTGACAAACGTCAGTGTGTGCTGTATTTATTGGTTTGTGTATGTAAGATTGCAAAAATTAGAAAATTGGTACAGCTACAAGTAATATAGCAGATGCACAAATTATTACATTTGTGTCCATTTTTACAGGTTATAATTATCCCTTTACATTTATTACAACTGATATGCCAGAAAAATCACATCTGCGCATGTGTACCGAAATCTTTAAAGTAGCTGCATAAAGTACCAAACTTAAAGTAAAAGTAAAAGCGAAAAAGAAAAGAAAAAGTAAAATAAAAAATAGCTTGCATAAATCCACCTTTAATTCCAACTACTTTAAGACATTGTTGTGGTAATTCTTTCCATAATTTTTGGATATTATTGATAGCTTAACAACTGATCATCAATTGATAACAATCATTGCGTCGTAACTTTTCCAGAGAGGTAAAGAGCTTTACTACATAATAAAATCCCTTTTTAAAAATTCCTGATTGTATTCTTGTGTACCCTCCTGAGTCCAATCCTGCCTGGCCGTTTGAAAACCTGCATTGTCCATATGTGGACACAGGCGAATGCGACCCCTGGCCACAGCAAGCTTCCTGCACACACACTCACACACACACACATCACACATTCCTCGAAAATATTCCTTTTCCTCTAACATTACAGTTACACTACAAGATTCTTATTCAAACAAGAACTACCAGTATCAAGGTGACTGTACAACACAACATATACAAATGTCATATTGTAATTTCTAATTATGCGAAATGCTAATAATAAAGATATGCTGATAGTAAAAATAATGTATTCTAACATAACTGTCATAGCTAGAGTCAAGATCTTGTGCATATTACGTATTTCTATTTCATGGAAAATTTATTGTAATTATTTTTACATAAATATTTTCATTTTTTAAACAAAAATAGTAGATTGCATAATAATTGCGTCAAACTCATTTTTTATGTGATAGTGGAAATTCAATATACTTATTCTACGACTGATTCAACATAATTCGTAAATATTTAGCTTGCGCACACCTAGTTTACAAAATCTAAATAAATATCACCTGTCAAACAAAATCGATAGAAATAAGTGATTTTACCTCTCGCTAAGAGAGGTATTGGAATCATGCTAAAATTCGCATATCCGGATTTTAGTGGATAAGCAAGTTTTAAGCAGTGTTGTATATTATTTGAAATATAAGTAATTAAAATAAGTATTTGAATTAGATAAAGTATTTTAAGGCATTATTTGAAATACTTAAAAATAACAGTATTTTGTATTTTTAGATCAAATACTTTTTACAAGTATTTTATATTTTAATACATTAAAATACTATTATTTGTATGAAATACTATTTTCCAATATTTGAAATACATTTTTTAATTGAAATACTTTTTTTGTGTATTGTATATGTATTTGAAATTGATTTATGTATTTGAAATAGAAACCCTACGTCGTGTGTCATCTGTTATACTCGCCGTCAAATAAGTATAGACTGATGCTCAATTTTTTCCCTTCTCCCCACCCTGTCCCTTGCCGTGCGGTGTTGCCGCTTCTTCATAAGTTAGCACTTTCAACATCACCAATGGAATTGGCAACAGTGTAGAAATCTCCAGTCCGTATTTATTTGACGACAAGTATAGTAATATCCAATAATTCTCTAATTTTTTTCTTAAATAAATACTAGCTTATGTTAATGTAGGAGTTTCTTTTTAATATTAATGTAAATATGTGAATAAGTTGAATACGAAAAAAAAATTACAATACCCTAACATATCTTATTTATTTTCAAATAATTAAAAATAATAATATTTGAAATACTTGAAAGTATTTGAAATATTGGTATATTTGAAATACTAAAAAAATAATTGTATTTTACCAAACATATGAAATACTTTTATTTAGTATTTTGTATTTTCTATTTGAAATACGTTTTTTCAAGTATTTTATACAACACTGGTTTTAAGGTTCCTATAATCCGATTATAACATTTTTATGATGTCCGTGTGAGTGTGGATGTTGAAACCACGGTTTCTCAAATACTTAACTGCATTTTCCTTAATCTGACATTTCTGGGAAGAGCTGATTAGATTTTGGTAACAATTGGGCAATCGGAAGTAATAGTTTATTTTAAAAAATCTTCTAAATGTTATTTTAAAATTTCTCTCATTACTAATATTACAGAATACTTATAAAAATCTCTATCCGACACATTTAAAATTTTTATTATATCTTCTATGGAGTTAAAGATAGAGACAAATATATAAAATAATAAGTGGTAAATGAATCTTACAGCCCATGGAAAACAAGTGGGAAAATTAAAATGTTTGTAATTGACAGATAAATGTGAGTGTCAAAAAGCCAAAGACATTACTGAAGACTTTTTCTGCGAAGTAAATTTAATATTTCTTATACCCTTCAGAAATAACACGCACATACACTATGTAAATTTCACCTGACACTGACATCTGTCAGTTAGAATTATTTGAATATAACAGTTGTTTCCATGATTATACCAAAGCTGGCTGATTTATGAAAGTTAATCAGTTTATAATTCTTTAACTCTATATCTATTGAAGATGAAGAAAATGTATAATCAAATCGTATAGACAATAAGATATTCTCCGGAGAATATTTTGTCACACACACACACACACACACACACACACACATATATATATATATATATATATATATATATATATATATACACATACACATACAGACCTCAACGTAACACTAATAAAATCATATTCTAGGGACAATAAAACATGCTTATTAATTAAAAACTCACCACCGAATTTTTGACCAAATACTATACCTACCTTCATTACCTAAAGGTAAAAATACACAATTGTCAGATTTATTAGAAAATATTATATGCCATATAAGGAAAGCAATTGATTCACGATAAAAATAAAACATAAACAACTTTTACTACTTTGACATTGGTAATAACAATAATTAAAACAATTTATTCCTCGATTATACGGCACTTTTCTTAGTATGAAATCAAAAATAAATTCTTTGTTTCGTCGTTTCTTTTATTAACCACTCGTAAGTTTATGGCCGGCTGCACCGAAGTAACATAGCGTTTTCCACTTATAAATTCGGTACGCACTTTTCCAATGCCACGTTTTCCAGTTATCTTTTCAGTGAGAACTTTTTCAGTACTAAGTTTTCAACTTATTACGAATTCGCACTGTCAACTTGCACTGAATGCACATTTTATCGCACCGACTACTGCAAGTGCAACAATATCAATGCAAATATGACGTCATATTTTTAAAAAATCTGATGTGGTCAACACAATACCTCACGCTATTTAATATTTATTAATTTAAATACATACGTACATAGTTACTAATTTGCTAATCCTGCAATTTATATTAAGTTCCTATGCATATATCTATTGCTTTATATGATCTATTTCGTTAATGTGAATTGTAAACTAATATTTAACACTTTAATAACACGTGCTTATTGACAGCTGTTTATAGTGCTGCAAACATAGCAAATTTAAATCGGATCATCCTGAACATCTAATATTTATGAATGGTAGAAAATATATTATTTTTACAAACCTTAATTTCATTAGAATCAATATATTCTCTTAACACGGTTTTATTATTAATTTTAAATGTAATTGCTTCCTGACAGTGACATTTGTTTAAATATGTCAAAATTGTTATTGAAATATTATGGTTTTGTTTGATGCACAGGCAATATGATGTATAAAAATAAATTATTGTATAATTTTATATTTAAAGATTATTTATTTACTAATTTTTATTATCGTAGAATTGATGATTGTACCATTGTATTCAATTTTTATTAGTAAAAATTGCTGAAAAATTATATTTAATGAATTTTTTATAAGAAAAACTATTAAAAGCTTGTATAAGTGATGCTACCGGTTGTACTAAAAACTAATGAGCTCTTCCCACATTAGTATAGAATGGATACACAAAATTTCAAATTTTTCTGATTGATAGTATTTGAGTAATCGTGTCCACATGATCCATACACAGACACAGGCACAGACACAGACACACACACACACACACACACACACACACACACACACTCACACACACACACACACACACACAGACACACACATACACACACATACCCACAGACATCATTGTCAAAATGTTAAAATCGGATTCTGGAGACATTAAAACGTGCTTATTCACTAAAAACTCTATATCCGATTTTTAGCACGATCCCTATGCCTCCCTTACCTAGGGTAGCGGGAAGTAAAACATTACAGAACTTTACCCAAATATTGTTTTTTTTTTATTGTATTTAACATGTCTTGTGCACATATAAAATTCTAATTAAATCTATTTTTTCATTGTATGAGGATGTTCCTAAATGTCCGAGATTCTTCCAAATAATTAACAAGATTAGCGGTATTTCTTAAGGATATATACATTTTACTATAATTTTAAATATTTAATTAATAAAACAATAAGAAAGATTAATTGTACTTCCCAGAAATAGCTTTCGGAATGTTGCTAAAACTGTTGATATTTGACACTGATATTTATGTGATATTTATAAACTATGTTACAGACATTTGAATTTGTCAACTGGTGCCCTTGGTGAAATTTGATCCTGGGCGATTTATTATATCCGATTATTCCATATATTGTAGTTTTTTTTTTTCTGAAAGATAATACAAAATTTGAATGTAATACAAATTTTCAAAAAATAGTATTTAGAAGATTTTTTTACATACATACATACACACACATACCCACAGACATCATTGTCAAAATATTAAAATCGGATTCTGGAGACATTAAAACGTAATTATTCACTAAAATCTCTATATGCGATTTTTAGCACGATCCCTACACCTCCCTTACCTGGGGAGTGGGAGGTAAAAACGTTACACTTCTATCACTTTTTGAAGAAATTTGTGCACATCGCACCTATTAAATTATAAGAATTTCTTGACAAATGACAATATTGCATCAAAATAAAATGTCAAATGGATTATTAAACATTGCTGTCAAAATTTCGATTTGCGATTGTTTTGTTTAAGGATCGCGTAAAATATAATCCTTGTTGGTGGAACTGAACATTAAGGACAGTGAAGAAAAAGAAATTTAAAGTAGGCTATAGAACGTACTGGAAATGTGTTTCACAGAAACAACCACAATCCAGTAACCTGAGCTTAAAAAAATTAAATAAGAACTTGTCAATGTCCATAATTTGTCGTGCATCCTACGAAATTACACCGAGATATGCCAGAGCAAGCTAATTCTTCCAATAGGACAGTAAAAAGGTGTCGGGAGAAATCAGAACCGGAGTGCGAGGTGCACGCCTTTTACAGAGCCAGTTCCATTGTTTTAACAATTCACTAACAAACCGTGACAATATCATAGCGCAAACGTGCGTCAATGAGCAAGAAAAAATATTAAAAGAACCACAATTAATGACGCATTAAATTTCACAAACTATATTGGAAGGAAGAATCAAGTGTTTATAATGTGATTTAATTCATTTCACCGTCGACAACAAATCCCAAACAGCTAATCGAACCTAATCTGTAACTCAGTGGTTAATTTTTAGCATCTGGTTCAATATTTTAACCAATCAAGAATGTAGATATATAACAAAATATTGGATTTTTAGTTGTCAAATCAATAGCTATTGGATATTGGATAAAAATTTTAACCAGTTGTAAAAAAAATAACCACTGAGCTACAGAATAGGCCTGATTAGCTCTGAGCAAAATGGACGTTACAACTATGATAGTATCATTAATCGACATGTCCTATGAACAACCATCTATTTAAGATTGGTATACCTGAAAACAGTTTTAGCCGACTCTGCCTTAACACGGCACAGTTTTTAAAAATTTCCTTTTTACATTATTATTCAACGTAGTCCCCTTTTAAACCTTTACACTTGGTACAACTTTGCTTACAATACTATGTATAATTTTTGTCTTATACATGAAATGTTTAGGCTGTGTCCGATGTCGCATTTTGGCATTTAGTATGGTAGTAGGTCTTCACGTAAATACAACTCGAAATGGTACACTAATGACGTATGGCAACACTTTGCAACAACAAGAATGAATTATACAATTCGAATTAATATGATGCTCTGGTTAAATGTTACTCTTAATATTATATTTCATATAGAAGCTAAGAAGCTACTCTTCGACAGTAAATTTGACGTTTTGTGCAAATTATACCAACGAACATGATTTGTTTAATTTGTGCGCATTAACTTCAAGGTACAGAGTGCTCTTGCAAAACTCTAAAATCTAATTCATAAAATCCTAAATAATGACGTTATTTACGGCATATAAATTTAGGATTTAAGGTGGATTTATGCAGCCTACTTTTTATTTTACCTTTTCTTTTTCTTTTACTTTACAAAAGTTAAAGGTGTGTTAATAAACGTACTACTTTATGTGCATACTTTTAATTTTACTTTAAGAACTAAAGTTGACCAACTTTCAACTTAAGACTGTTAAAGTAAAAGAATTTTACAACTGCGCAAGTGCACCACTTCACGTGACAAACGTCAGCGAGTCCTGTATTTATTTGTTTTTGTGTAGGTAAGATTGCAAAAAATAGAAAATGGGTAAAGCTACAAGTAATATAGCAGATGCACAAATTATTACATTTGTGTCCATTTTCATAGGTTATAACAACATTTATGACAACTGATATGCCAGAAAAATCACATCTGCGCATGTGTACGGAAGGCTTTAAAGTAGCTGCATAAAGTACCAAACTTAAAGTAAAAGTAAAAGCGAAAAAGAAAAGAAAAAGTAAAATAAAAAATAAGCTGCATAAATCCACCTTTAGATATTAAGGCGATAAAAGTGCAACGTGGTCGCGCGGCCGTGTGCGTATAGTGTCTGGTTGTCAATCTGTGATCCCTGTGGTGCACTCTCCACACCAGCTATGAGTGCCCTTGAGGTGACGCCTGGTAAGCGCCCACACGGTAAAAATATATCGTCATCGTTACCGATATCTACATGTAATGTAGATACTGGCACACTCAGTAATGGGTAATATTTATTTACATTTATATTTAAAAGTGCAACATCGGACATAGCCTTAGTCCTGTAGATGCCCTAAATCTAGTGATTATTTAGGATTTTAAGAATTAGATTTTAGGATTTTGCAGGAGCACACTATGCCTTGAAGTTGACGCGCACTAATTGAACAAATAATGTTCGTTGCCATAATTTCTACAAAACGTCAAATTTACTGCCAAAGAATAGCTTCTTAGCTTCTATTTTATGTAATATAATATTAACAATTAATCAAATTGAATCGAATTATATAATTCATTTTTATTTTTTTAAAGTGTTGTCCTACAAACCTATGGATATCACTAGTGTCCCATTCGGAGTTGTATTTATATGAAGAAGACCTAAATCCTAAATACTAAATGCCAAATTGCGACATCAGACACAGCCTTAGTAGCATGCATGTCACAAAATATTCGCCCTCAAGCGTACGACTCGAGGCGAAAGTGTCAAAGTATCAAAGTAACGTCATTATTTTGCCACAATTCTATTCAAAGCCAATTTGTATATAATTTATATCTTTATTATATACAACTGTCATAATAATTATTTTAAGAATGTAAAACCCAAAATTAAAAAGCGAATATATGTAGAATTCTAAAGTGCATGCTACCAAGATTCGTAAAAGTAAAATCGCATTCACCTGATTTCTATGATAGAATTCTAAAGTGCGTGGTCTCCAAAATACTCTGTTACGGCTACCGGAAAACTGACTCTTGCATAAATGGTTTCAAGAAAAGTCTGGAACTACTTGCAGAAATGAAGAGGTCCGCGCAGTTAGAAACCACAAAAAAGCACAAACTATTAAATTGGTATCAAATTTTTGTGCTTCGTTAGTGCTTTATTGTGCCTTTATAGTTCTCGTCACCAAAAAGCGAGGGAAAGTCATAAACAGCTTAACCATCCTATTCTATAAAACTATAATGGAATAGTTTAGCACGATACACCGCAAACTGCTTTAGTTTTGTTTGCAAATCAGTGACAGTATTCAGTCGGGCAGAAGTTTTAGGTTTCTTTGTGAATTTAAGTAATCGGCGGTTAAGCTGTTTATTTCAGTCAATTGACTAAAATCCAGAAATATTGTTATCTTTAATCATCCATCCCAGTCAAATAATCACCTAGATCCCAATAATTTGATCTTTTGTGCTTCTAAGGTGGTTGCTGAGCGCGAAGTTGACAACCAATTTTAAATTATTAAATAACTAATGAACGCTTGGGGTTGTTATACATTTTGTAAAGGCACAATAAAGTAATGACGAAGCCCAAGCGTTTTAATGAATTCATCATCTTCGTATTCTTTCAATTCTCCTGCACCACTTTCATTTTCTTCCTGCTTTGTTATTGAATGCCGAACCTACATACCACGTGTCATATCTATCTGTAACTCGATCAAGTTAGAGTTAGACTTAGTGGTCCGGCAGTGTGCAGTAAGTAGTAAGTAAGCAGCTGATGAATGTGACCTTACAGCCAACAGTCGGGTGACTAAGAGCCGGAGAAATGTTTGTCATAACGACCGAACTGCTGTAATGGATTGAGCAACGCAACTGCATCAAGCAAATTGAGATAATGTCTACTTCGAGACGTTGGTATCTACTGCATTTGAATTGTAAAGATGTCACAGCTGCACGAATTACGAATTGTAATCATGGAATCATTTAGAGAATTTTAACTTTGGATACCAAAAAGTAAACATATACACACTATTTTTGTAATAGAAATATCATAAAATCCCGACCGACGCCAAATATTTCGAATTTTAAATGGCATAAAAGTGACCCCTGTGGTGCACTCTCCACGCTAGCAATGAGTGCCCGTGAGGTGACGTCTGGTTAGGCGCCCGCGCGGTACAAATATGTCATCATCATTACCGATATCTGCGATAAAGCAGATTGTGGCACACTCAGAAATGGGAATATGCCGTAATGATATATTTTATTTCCAAATTTTTAAGAATGAAAAGATTGTAACAAATTCGACTGTCTTCTTTGCAAATTCAAGGAATTTAATAAATGAGTAGTATTTGAGATTCACACCATCAAAACACATACTTTCGTTATAAACAAAGTTTTCTCAAATTTCATTTCGAAAACTTGTAGTTCTACTTCTTTTTACATTCATACTGAAATCGCCTATCCAGATTTTTGTGAATAAGCACGTTTTAAAGTCTCTAGAATCCAATTTAAAATTTTTGTCAATGTCTGTATGTATTTGTGTGTATGTGTGTGCGTGTGAACGTTGGATAAACGATTTCTCAAATTTTATAATACTAAAGACCTGTTTAACTACGGATACCTCAATCTGACATTAATGGGAAGAGCTGATTAGGTTTTGGTAACAATGGGACAACCGGAAGTAACAGTTTCTTAAAAAATCTAGTAAATATTTTTTTTTTAATTTGCATTGTTACAAATAATGAAGAACATTAAATTCTCAATACGATACATTTCAAAAATATATATCTTCTATAGATTCAGAGATACAATATACAAGATGTTATTTAAATATCAGTTTTTCCTTGCGCAAAACTCCTCATTTAATTTACGACAAAAATGTTTCAAAAAATTGTAGAGAATTAAATTTTACACTTAAATCACTATTCAGATTTTATTTTGCCTGTTTAGTACTCCGTAAAATACAATTTGAAATTTAATAAATATTGCTCATTTGTAGTGGTAGCCACGAAATTTAAACAAAATTACAAAGAAATGCATATTGTTTGAATTGTCACATTTCTTTATAACATTTTTGTCTAACAGAAATGGGGTCCCGTAGCCGCGTGGCTGATTGTCTGGTCGCGAACCCAGGGGAACCGGGTGCGATCCCGACAGACGCCAAATATTTCCAATTTTAAATGGCACAAAAGTAACCCTTGTGGTGCACTCTCCACACCAGCTATGAGTGCCCGTGAGATGACGCCTGGTAAGCGCCCACGGTAAAATATATCGTCATCATTACCGATGTCTACATGTGTTGTACATACTGGCACACCCAAAAATGGGTAATATGCCGTGATGATATATTTATTTATTTATTTATTTATTTATTTATGTCTAAAATTACATGGGAAGTTTCGGGCAAAGAAAAACTAATTTCCCATGTTAAACGCCTAGGCCCGCTTTTTAATTAACACACTGTATAATATTAGATAGAATAATCTGTTATAATAAATCTTGCTGCCCGAACAATTCCATGGAAACCAGCTTATATATTTAAATGTTTGTAAATGACAGATAAATGCAAAATGTCCCTATAAAAAATCAACAGTTTTACTGATATAACTGAAATCTTTATCTGGGAAGTGCATTTAATATTTCTTATTGTCCTATTAATTAAATATTTCAAATTATAGGTCATATATTATTATTTACATACATCTTTAAGACATACAAATGAATTTGAAGAATCTTGATTATATTCGAAATGTAGGACAAAATTACTCATAGAACGAAAGAACAAATACAATTTAAATTATTTGTGTGTACAAGAAATCTTAAATTTTGATACTTGTGTAATATAAAATGTAAAGAGCGAGAGGAATTGTGCTGGTCACAACAGATTTTTTTTATACAATGGGCAACCAAGTCTACAAATTCTTCACCAGCAAAAGTTCTTGGATTCAAGTTCCAGTTTATGATTTTTTCTCAAAAATCTTACTTCAGTATTCGAAGGTCGTCTCTAATAATTATGTCAAATTACTAAATAAAAAGATTTCATTGACAAACTGAAATTAAAAAAATAAACAAGTTCTTGTGTAATAATTGTTGAGATAAAAGCCACATCATTTTTAAAAAACTATTGTGTGAATGAAGAAAACAATTAAATTATATAATTTTGGCTATTGAATTAACAGTTGAGTAAGTTCTATTTTTTTTAAGTGTAACTACAAAAATTCAAATTACATAAATAAATGACAAGTAACATTTGACTTTTTGTTTTACTGAGAAATAACATTAATAGTTTTTCCTAAATTAAGATTAGGCAATATACATATTTTTAAAAAATTATGGTTTGAACTATACTTTTTACCTCCTGCTATCCTTGGTATGGGAGGTATAGGGATTATGCTAAAAATTGCATATGGAGATTTTGGTATATGACCACTTTTAAGGTCCCTAGAATCCGATTTTAATATTTTTACGATGATCTGTGCGTGCGTGTGTGTGTGCGTGTTTGTGTGTGTGTGTGTGCGCGCGCGCGCGCGTGTTTGTATGTGTGTGTGTGTGTGTGCGTGTTTGTATGTGTGTGTGTGTTTGTGTGTGTGTGTGTCTCAGTGTGTAGGTGTATGGATTTTGTCTACGCTCTAACTCAAATATTATCGTTCAGAAAATTCTGAAACCATGTATTTCGACCCTATTCTAATATAGAAAGAAACCATTAGATTTTGTTGTAAATCTGATAACTGGAAATGGCACTTTACATGAAGTTAATAATAGTTTTTCTTCGAAAAATACCTTTAAATGTAATTTTTTCGCGATTTATGTTATTATAAGAATTAAAGATTATTAAATATTCTACAAGAATGCATTCATACTTTTTCAGTATATTTTGTAGATAAATATAAAAATAATATATTTTATAAATCCCGGTGCCTATGTTTTAAAGATAAACACAATTCCTTAGTTATACTATATTCAAATGTTTGTATCTGACAGATAAATGTCACTGTCAAAGAACCTATCATTTCAGATTTTTAATGGTAACGTTTTAAAAAGAAAATTGTAATAATAAATAAAACAACAGTTATATTTTACGAATGCAAAGGAACATAATATAGTTTCCAGCATCAATAAATATGTAGCTAAGTATGTATTTGAATTAATAAAAGTTTAAAAAAAAAATAATAACACTCGGTTTAGTTACACAAGAAAAGTGAAGGCGGGAGGTATAATGCGAATCACAACAGATTTATTTACTTTATTTTGTACAAAACAGAACTTTAATACATTTATTACTTCCAATATTCAAAAAGAAAAAAAAAATGGTCTCTCAACGATACAAATATACCATCAGCTGCGAAAAGAAGCAAATTGGCACTCCTAGAATTGTGTAATAAGCCATGATATTTTATAATAAAGTTTATTTCAAAAAAAATATATTTGTGATCAATAATATTGACACAGGACTAATAATTATACCCAAAGTTTGTTTGCTTGCTATTGATGTATTATATAACTCTGTAAAACAAATGCAGCCATCTTTCTTTTCCATCCTTCTTGGCCATTTCCTGCGCACAGGTCACAAGTCAGGCACTTCCGGCTAACACATCACGAAGGTGATAGCGATGGTACTGTTACTATTAGACAAACACTAACACTAACGCTGACACTGCAATACTCCAGCTGGTCAGCGCGTATCACGAGGAAAGTGACTGATGGGCTTAAAACGCCAGATATGTGACACTTTCTGCTCTTACTAGGTTATAGTTATACACGAAACAACATCAAGGAACGGATAGAGGTGATGGAAACACGCAAAGTAAACAAAGAAAAACGGTTGGGAAATATTTGTTTAGTATCGGTTTTGTGTAGGTATAAGATAGGTTGTTGTTTGTAAAACGTAATTTAGTAAAAAAGGAAAAAAATACACCTTCAATATGAGCTTGTTATAACTTAACTGATATATATTTACTGGGCGTCCTAGCACGGTAGGTACGTGACAACTGGGCGACGAACAATAGACACACAATGGGGTCATACCACATTTTCCAATTTATTTTTTTTCTGAAAATATACTTAAAACCACTTATAAAAATATATATTTTATGTCACATAAGTTTCTAGTTTTACAGAAATAATTTTTTAAAGTTTATATTAAATTTCAAATGACGTCACGGTTTTGCGACCGTGACCGTAGCCCCTCCTATCGAATAAAAATGGAACTACGTTTGACGTTTATGTTATTTGACTTGAAAGCAAACGTGACAGCAAGTTATTTTGTACTCGTGCTTTTGTTTTTATTGTTTATTAAATAATTTGATTATGGGAATTAATTTTGAAGAAGCGAATTCAAATAATTTGCAGAAAATTAATTTTCGGCATCTTCAAGCTATTGAATATAATAAACAAATGTATATCAACAAAAATTGTTTTTTTATTAAGTTCTACTTACTTTGAAATGATCTTCACAAACATAAGCAAGACTACCCTTTAAAATTTTTGGAGTATTTATTGCATTATACCATCTTTCCCTTATATCTCGAGGTTTAGGAATACGAACAAAAACTTTATTTTTGCTTCTCAACGAGATGTTCTCGCAAGACGGCACAGAATAATATTATACAACCATGATAATATCTAAATCACACATAATTTGTATTTATTTATATTTATTAGAACATTTCGTTATTTGTACTTACATTTAAACAAAAACAACTTGTTGCAAAGATATTTACTTTGAAAATGTTGGTTATGTTCGAAAAATGTGACAACTCTGCGCCTGACATTCATGTACAGTACGTGCACGAGTACATGTGTGCGTGACTATCATTGTATGTGTACAAAACCATGACGTCACAAAATAAGACTCAAAATGTTTAGAAACAAAATCATGAATGAAAAGTACAAGAATATTAAATATTTTTCATCTATATATGTATAAAATTATGTATTTTTTTAAATTATATAAAAAAAATCAATATATATTTTTTTTTGGTATGACCCCATTGCAATTTGCAAGAGCGCATCTTGCGGAAAAGCATAAAACTAAAGGTTGCTATGGTTACCACTACCAAACATAGATCTGTCATCACCAATAATCCTCTATACTCCAATTATCGTTTTAGTTGAAAAATCGAATTATCTTCAATATTATCTAACAAAAAAAGTTGCCCCACGCACATCTTGTGGTTTTAAACTCATTTTTATTGAACCCAACGAATAAATCACAAAGAATTAGGTTTACACCGTTTACACTGAATGACAGATGCATACATAATGACAGATAGAATAAAGGAGTGGGACGTAAGACAACGAGGGGAGGTTTGTTTGGAAGCATGATCTTCTATCTCTCTTTTGCATGTGATGTCAATTCTGTGTCTATTTTTTTTAAACATGCCTTAACGTAACTTAACCTTATCTCTAGCTCAACGTACAATTTCGTAATTCTACACATTTATTATTTTATCGCCCAAATGTCCGGCGCCCACTTGGAATTCGTCCAATTGACCATTTCCTAATTTTGCCAATGCGCCAAGTCTGGTGAATGGACCTATGCCCTCTGTTTATATGTCATGATTAAGAGAAGATTTTGTCTACAACAAAAAAATGTTTGATTACAATAAAGAAAATTTGATTACAATAATGAAAATAGTTAACCACTCTAAAATTTAATGATATGTAATACAAATCTGTCAATAGTAAAATTTTTGAAAGAAGACCGATCAAGGCCGTCTACGAATTGTATCGATGAATTAAGATTTAGTGCTGTCAAATTTAGTAATGTCTTTTACTTAGTTTTTATGAGGGTACATAATATCTGGTGTACCTCATAAAAACTATGTAAACGACACTACTAAATTTGACAGCATAAAATCTTAATTCATAGATGGAATTCGTAGATGGCCTTGATCGGACTTCTTTTAAAAATTTTATTGTACTCACCCAGCAATGGATAATATGCCGTGATGATATATTTATTTATTTTTTTTTGGTTATCTTAAATTCAAAAAATCTGATGTGGGCAGCACATTACCTTCCGTCAATTCTATGTATATCGTACAAATCGTATATCAAAAGTTCCTTGGATAAGATTTTATATATCCAGTAAAATTGTAACATATACTATTTTATACAAATTCCAGACCGAAAGTTCCTTGAAAAAGATTCGATATATCCAATAAAATTATAACACGAACATATACTACGTAAATTGCACTTGACACTGATATCTGTCAATTAGAATATTTGAACATATCACCAATTTCCATGGTTATAGCATAGCTGGCTGATTTATGAAGATTAATCTCTTTAAAATACATTAACTGTATATCTATTGACTACGAAAGAAAATGTGTAATCAAACCGTGTAGACAATCAAATATTCTCTCATTTTTATAATAACATAATATCAAAAAATGATATTTAACTGCGGTTTTTTTTCAATAAAAACTTAAGAACTTCAAATGAAGGTACTTCCGGTTGTTCAATTATAACCAAAATCTAATCAGCTTTTCATATGGTTATAAAGAAGAGGAATGCGAAAAAATTATAATTTTTAGAATTGTAGTATCGGAGTTATTGACGGAGATTTTTTTTGTCACATACATACATACACACACATACACACAGACATCCTCGTAAAATTAGTAAAATCGTCTTCTATGGACTCTAAAAGGTTGTTTTTGTTTAAAAAAATGTTTGTTTTGCATTTCTTCTGGTTTCATTCATATTTTGGATTTTTCGTTCCAATATATTTTAAAGAGATTGATGTCAGAATTTTCAAGAAGTCATGATACTGTCTGTCTCCACAATGACATAGCCTTTCATCTAATTATTTTTTCTGTAATATTGTAAAGTATGTATTTAAATACCATTTCTGTCGTTTCTAGGACAATGAATTGACACTAATAGTTAATTATAAGGAAAATGCCTGAAAATTCATGAACTCTTAATGGATTATCAATATAATGACATGTAATTAGTTTACCGTTTTATTAACAGAATAAGCATTTTGTGCAGATATGGCATTGAATTATATAGGTTGCGCAAATTTCATATTATTAATAATTAAACACTCAGTTACTGTATTTACTAAACAATTTTACGTTTCTATTATACATATGAATATTTCAAATTTCAAGCACACTTAAACACAATTACTAATTAAATGCAAGAAGATAATTGAAGCATTTAAATTCAAAGGAATCTTAATGCCACTAGTATGTTTTACAGATTTTCAACAAGAAACGTTCTTTTATTAATATTCATCGTAAACACTGACGACCCTGAAATCCAAAGTATTTATCTACAGAACCCTTTGTATTTTCTCATTTTTATCACTGTTAAATATTCAGGAATTATTTTAAGTATTTAACTATGAAATTATTTACAAAATCCTTCCCATAATTAATACTTTAAAAACTTGGCAATTAACTCTTTCAAAAAAGCATGCGAAATTTTAATTTATATTCTTTGGTTGTAACAATATAACATCTTAAAAACTAAACCAATTATTAAGCGTGGCATTTTAAAAATTCGAATCCAATCTCAACGAATGTCAAATGTCATTGTATCTAAACCGTCAAAATTGATTTAAAATTCAATGTCAACGTAAGTAACGTTCGCTCGGAATATCAAATAACAACAAAAACATATTTAAATATCAACTTAGCCTTGAATGGAGCTTTTCTCTTACAGAGAGAGGAATGTTATGTAAGAGAAAATACATATTAATATGTAATAAGATATAAAAATGAATTAATTAATACCTTAATAGGATTAAAATAAATATAAACAACAGCTGTAGATAGGACAAGTTCATTGTCGTATTTTATTGATCAACTTTTGTTTTCTTATTTGAAATATATTTTTAGTAAGATATTTAAAAATATCAGCTGCCATGTTTCACAATATTTCAGTCTCTGACTCAAACTCTCGATCTTTTATCAGAGACTGACTCACTCAACCAGAACCACACACGCGTTTCGCTCTTATTCGAGCTCTTCGGTGCACTGCCGCCTCTACAAAGCACTGAGCAAGGTTGAGCAAGCGGATGATAAACATTCCAAAATGATAAGATAACTGCAGAGCCATCAATCGAGAACGCCGTGAGCTTAGCCTGCTATAAATAGTAATAAAAGTACAATGAAGTACAATATGATGGCGACACTTGGTGAAACTTTTCTAATAAGATATTTGAAAAGAACACTTGACATGTTTCACAAGATTTCAGTCTGTGAATTAACCTCTCGGTCATTTATCAGAGACTGGCTCACTTAACCAGAAACGCAGACGCCTTTCGCTCTTATTGGAGCTCTTCAGTGTGGTGTACTGACGCCTCTATAGGAAACACTGAGTAAAGTTAAGCCAAGGGATGATAAATATACCAAAAAGTTAAAATGATTGCAGAAGCATCTTTCTGAGATGTTTATCATCCGCTCGTTCAACCTTACTCAGTGCCTCCTAGAGGCGTTATTACACCACACTAAAGAGCTCCAATAAGAGCGAAACGCGTCCGTGGTTATGGTTGAGTGAGTCAGTCTCTAATAAATGACCGAGAAGTTGATTCACAGACTGAAATCTTGTGAAAAATGCAAGTGTTACTTTTAAATATCTTATTAAAAATGTTTCACCAAGTGTCGTCATCATACTTTAACATTTTTAATAATTTAAATTTTTTTAGCCGGCAGTACGGCAGTGTGGTTAGAGTGTCAGCTTTGTGATCGGCAAGTTCGAGCAGGCTACTCAGCAGCGATATGTTAGATGAGTAAAGTCATTATTTTGCCATAATTCTATTCAAAGCCAATTTATATATGATTTATATATTTAATATATACAACTGTCAATATTATTTATTTAATAATATAAAATCCAAAAAAATTCAAAACAAAAAGCGAATATAGAATTTTAAAATGCATGCTACAAGATTCGTAAAAGTAAAATCGCATTCGCCTGGTTTCTACGATAGAATTCTAAAGTGTGTGCTATACAGTGACCCACACTCTATGTTCAGTATAGAGTCTTATGGAGTACCATGTTGCCATATTTACCTGCTGTAAATCTAAAAGATAGAAAGAGCAAAATAGATGCCCAAAAAGAGATGAAATATTCTGGATACTTCATTGAATGTATTTATGACTGGTGTACTTTCAGTGTATCTAAACCGGTGGGTGAAAAGAAAAAAAAAATTAAATAATGAAAGTAGGATATAAAATTATAACAAGCATAGGTAAATGAAATGATTTAACATATAAACTCTAGTCAATTTAAAGTAAATAATATAAAACAGTTTTGTACTTAATTGGACATTTTACAATCGTCGTCAACAATATAAATTCCCTATGTTACATATTTCCATTCTACGAAAAGATATAAAATTAATACATATACGAGTACAATATATATATATATATATATATATATATATATATATATATATATATATATATATATATATATATATAGATGTAAAATAGCATAGGTGCAAAGAAAAAAATGAAATTGAATAACACACTGGTCAGTTTAATAGTATATATTTTTTATTTAATTTATATCTTCTTATTTGATAATTTACTAATATTTAAGCTTGATAGAAATACTGCATATATTTTACATAGTTCATAAGTCTTTATTCTTTCTTTGTAATTTCCAATTTGAATTTATAATATTTTAAAATTCTAATTTCTAATGCATTTAATCAAGATTAGTATGCTAGGCGGTTTTAAAATATTGTATTGAAATATTACTTATTACAGGTACAAATAGTTCTGTATATAAAACTATTTAGACAAATGTTGGGTGTATACAATAAGCCCATGGGTAAATAAGAGACCCTCATAAAACTTAAATTGTACAGTGTTAACTAATTTTGGTATAGCAATGAAAATTTATGAATGTTTCAATATTACATTACATTGAAAAATTGGCAACATGGTACAGAAAACCTCCATAAGAATAAATAATGGCTATCTCTGCCACACTGAAGATAGAGTGTGGGACACTGTATACTACTACAGGACCGCCTTGTATATACTGAAGGCGTTTACCAGGCGTCACCTTAGGGCACTCATTGCTAGCATGGCGAGTGCAACACAAAGGCCGCTTTTGAGTCATTTAAAATTCGACATATTTCTTTCGGCATCGGTCGGGATCGAACCTCTTTCCTCAGATTCTTCGAATGAACAATGAGAAAAATAAAATGCCATTACAGAAATTTACGTAAAACAAATTGGAACCAACATCTATCAATTCGAATAGAATCAAAGCCATGGTAAAATATTTATTTATATCATCCGTGTAGAAAGCGTGATGTTATATTCAATTATGAAAATACCTCATTGAAACAGATGTCCTTACTCACATAGGTCAATTAACAAGCGATTAACAACATATTCCATTATCAAGAAATGTCATTGGTGGAATGCAGAACAAATTCTCTTTATTATTGTAACAATAGTGAGTTAGTGACATGTAAATTGACATAACTTATCTCTGGTCTAATCTGCTCATACCGAAACTATTAATCGCTCTCAATGCCAACAACTAAATCACCGTACAACCCAACGAAATAGATACGAATCGAATGTTGCATTATTGCACCAACAGAAATAATACTATTGTAAAGATTAAAATACAGTATGTTCAAAAAAAATCCTAATTCGGAGTAGGCTATGAACAAAAAAACGCAAGTCAATTTGAAAGTATTTAATTAAATGCCAATTTGACAATAGATATTGTCAAAAATGTTATCTAAAGAAATCTTGAATCCGTATTTTAGAAATAGCAATAATTAGAAAACGGTGAATGACAATATTCTCTATCGTTCTTTATTATCATTTTTTCTTAAAATTACATTTCACGATTAATTTTTACAACTTGACTTTTGAAATAAATAATAATCGGGCATACGTTTCTATGTTCATAGCCTACTCCGAATTAGGTTTTTTCTGAACACAATATACATTCAAAAGCTAATTTTCAAGCATAATTTTTAACTTAGCACACTGTATTTGTATTACAAAATAATATTATACAAATATAATACCGGGTGTCTATTTGAAATCCGTAATATAGCAACTACAATGTTATTTTTTTTCATTTTGCTGTAGTTTCTAACCTGTTAATTTTAGAGAAAAGTTATAAATAATAAGTTGTTTAGAATTAAAAACTACACAATAAGGGGCTAAAATTAATCACAATTTCTTTTTACTTTACGAGAAAAAAATCTGTTGTGGTCAGCACAAGACCTCTCGCCATTTCCATATAAGGCTATAAAGTATTGTATTGTACCTCTCTATCGAACCGTCGATTTATAACAAAAAGTTACAGAACTTTAACCAAATATAGTTTTTTATTATATTTAACATGTCTTCTGCACACATATAATTCTAATTATATCTATTTTTCATTGTATGAGGAAGTTCCTATATGTCGGTATTTCTGATGGATATATGAATTTCACCTATAATTTCAAATATTTCATTAATAAAATAATAAGAAAGATTAAATATACTTCCCAGAAAAAGCTATCAGAAAGCCACTAAAACTGTTGATTTTTAACACTGACATATGTCATTTTCAAACTATGTTATAAACATTTGAATTTGTCAAGTCGTTTCCTTAGTGCCTTAGCCTCTGCCATTAGAATCTGCTATATATTATAATGCCTTAATCTCTAAATCTATACAAGATATAATAAAAATTTTAAGTGTATTAGATGGAGAATTTTGTTCTTCAATATTTGTAATAACAAAAATTTCCAAAAAATTATATTTAGAAGAAATTTTCTAAGAAACTACTACTTCCGGTTGTTCAATTGTTACCAAAACCTTTTCAGCTCTTCCCAGGAATATCAGATTAAGGAAACTGCAGTTAAATATTTTTTAAGTCTTACAGTTTTTGAGGAATCGTGTCTACAACATCCAGCCATACATACACACATACACACATACACACATCCACACACACACACACACACACACACACACACACACACATACACACACACACACACACACAGACATCATTTTAAAAATGTTATAATCGGATTCTAGGAACATTAAATCGTGCTTATTCAATAAAATCTGAACATGCGAATTTTAGCATGAATCCAATACCTCTCTTAGCGAGAGGTAAAAACGCAAATTAAAATTCACAATTTACAGCATATTTCAGAGTGCCATTGAATTACTGATGTTTTATTTGTTTTTCTTTGACATTTAACTTTTGACATAATATATAATTCATTTTGAATATTACAATAATATACCACTCATGAATCATTTTGTACTTTCTTTTTGTGTTTAATTATACTTTTAATAATTATATGAAATTATTTATCGACAAGAGTAGAATTATGAGATGTCAAATAAAAAATTAAACATCAGTAATTCAGTGGCACTCTAAAATTTGTTGTAAATTGCGAATTTTAATTTGCGTTTTTTCATAAAATAAAATGAAGTTTTGATTAATTTAGCCTCAAATTGTGTAGTTTTTAATTCTGAACAACTGTTTTATTTCCAACTTTTCTCTAAATTTAATAGGTCAGTAACTATAGCAGAATAAAAAAATAACATTGTATTCCCTATATTACGGATTTCAAGACACCCGGTATATGTAGATATGTGGAAAATCTAAAATTTTAGGGGTAAAACAAATTTAAAACACAATAAAGCCTCTTTACCATGCTTAATGCATGCATAATGATAAGTGAAAATGCTTAATGCATTATTTCAATTTACTAAGATACCATTGCCAGCTACTTAGTTTAGTGACTAATTCAACAGAAATGTGACATTTTTGCCTCCTGCTACCCTTGGTAAGGGAGGTTCATATTTCAAATGTATGTAACTGACAGATAATTGTCCCTTCAAAAAAAAAAAAAAAAAAAACTAATAGGTAATTTCAAATTGATAAGAAAATAGTAAATAAAGCAATAGTTATATGCAAAGAAACAATATAGTTTGCAGCAATAATAAATACGTAGGTATGTATTTCAATAGACACTTACAAAATTGCAATTTGCACGAGCGCCTCTAACGGCGAAGCATAGAAATCAAGGTTGCTATGGTTACCCCGTACAAACAAAGACCTGTCATCAGCCGTAGACTTTACACTCTAGCCATCGTTTTAGTTGAATAATCGAATGATCTTCAATATTATCAAACAAAAAAGTTGCCCCAGACACATCTTCTGGTTTTAAACTCATTTTTATTAAACACAACGTACACATCACAATAAAGAATTAGGTTTAACACTGAATAACAGATGCGAATACAATGACAGATAGGAACAGGGAACGGGACGCAAGACAACGAGGGGAGGTTTGTTTGTATGCATGACCTATATCTCTCTTGCAGTGACGTCAATTATGTAAGTGTCTATTAGTAAAAATTAAATAGCGAGAGGTTGGCCACATCCTATTTTTTAAAAATAAAAATTCTCGTTATCTTCTATATAACCTCGTAAATCAAAATTTTGAATTATTTTTGAATAAGTGATTCAAAACCACTAAATTAACAATTAACTATTAATGTTGATTACATATATCACTATTTATAATTGAAACTGTCTTTAGCACAAAAGTCCTTCCAGATTTCCTGACATGGGTTATTATTGCAATAAAATTTTTCTTGATTTACGACATGACATAACTTTAATTTTCAAGATTCGTTGACCATGATGTGATCGTGATGTCTTGTAATCATTTCATTGCCAAATTTATCATTTATGCTACATTCAAAAGTATGATAACACTAATTTTCAAGAGTAATTTTTAACTTCAGACAATTACATTGTATCATGTTTCCATCAACAACAAAATAGCTCATTAAATGAGCCTCATTTCAATAACCTATACCGCAGATTCTTTGTCTGTTGAAGTGCTACAAGTCATGTGCTTGATATTTTGAGTAGCGCGGAAGGCTAGGCGAGGTCTCGAGGGTCGAGGAGTCGCGACTCCGACGGCGACTCTGCCCCACGCCCCACGTGTCGGTGTCGGTAAAGTAGGTCACCAGGCATTAGCTCTGTTATGCTCTGACTTTGCCAGCCTGTTGACCGTTCTAAAGACCTACTATAGCTGATAGCAGTGCGATATTGCTAATGGATTTATTATTATACCATTACAATGCAGGAGATTTTCAAAAACATTCAGCGTTAAAAAGAAAACTAATAGTATTAGACATTTATGCCCATATTCATAAACACTCGTAAAGTTTCAAATTATAATTCAATATTCAAGTTATAATTTCTGACAAATAGAATCAAACTTGACAAATAAAATTTCGATTTTTCTTTCAATGTCGACTGTTTTTATTGGATAAAAATTATAACGAACCGTTTAAAAATTTTACGAGTGTGTGAATACGGGCATTATTATCTTTTTACTACTCGCTGAGAGAGGTATTGGATTCATGCAATAAGGGTCAATTTTACCATCTCTGGTTAAAATTTTAACTACCAGTTAAATAAACAAAATTGAAACGAAATGAACTGTCAAATGACAAATTTATAATTATTACTATCAATAATTCGATTTAATATTGTTTATTTAACTGGCAGTTAAAATTTTAACCAAAGATGGCAAGATTGGGCCTAAATCGAATATTCAGATTTTAGTGAATAAGCACATTTTAAGGTTCTACAACCAATTTTAACATTCTTACGATAATGTGTGTGTGTGTGTGTGTGTTTGTGTATATGCGTGTGTTAGAGAGAGAGAGAGAGAGAGAGAGATGTGAGAAGGACGATTCCTCAAAAACAATAAGATTTAAGACCAGTTTAACTACGAATTTCTCAATTTGTCATTCATGGAAAGAGCTGAAAGGGTTTGGTAACTACACCAAGGGCACCAGTTGACAAATTCAAATATCTGTAAAATAAAAAGTTTTAGCGACATTCTGAAAGCTATTTTTGGGAAGTACAATTAATCTTTCTTATTGTTTTATTAATTAAATATTTAAAATTATAGTCAATTGCATATATTCATAAAAATTACCGCCAATCTTGTTAATGATTCGGAAGAATCTCTGACATTTCGAAACATCCTCATACAATAAAAAAATAGATATATGTAATTAGAATTTTATGTGAACACAAGACATGTTAAATACAATATAGAAAAAAACAAAATTTGGGTAAAGTTCTGTAATTTTTTATTATTATAAAACAATGTTTCGAAAACGAAGTGCAATACAATTGATACTTATACAGGGTGTTGCAGTAAGTGTACAACGCTTAACCCATGGTAGAATCAATCAAGTAGTAAATCTGAGAATAATTTTTGTTTAATGTGCTTTCTACAAGATCTGAAGGCCTTTAAAACTGACCAATCACGTCACAGTTCAAAATTTTGTAAAAAAAAAAGTAAAAATTAATGTGTTCTCTAGAAAATTGTAACACCTGTCTCAAATGACATACATGATCATTGGCGTCGCTACATATTTCAGATTTTCATAATGAAAAACTATGGCTTGTAGTATGATCACTGTTTTAACTAAAACGCTGTTTTAAGAAATGTCAAATTTCATTATTTAATAACAATAATAAATAATATCAATTTTATCAAAATATGATTTTAAAGCAGAACATAGTTTGTATTCAAACACATATTTTTTTTTAAAATCGTTCTTTACATATAAGGGTGAAACTAAATATTGAAATTGGAATTTGACATTTCTTAAAACAGTGTTTTAGTTAAAACCATGATCATACTACGAGTCTATATGTTTATGAGCACTGAATATAAATAATTAGACTAACAAATAAATAAAATAGATCAGAATAAAATTATTTCAAAATAATTTTTATTGTTGAAACACCTATCTAGAAACATACATTCAACTTTAAGAAAAAACGGTTAACGTCAGTTTTGACAATCAATATTTTTTCCATAGAAGACACTGATTTTTACTATGACTTGATTGGTCAATTTTAAATGCATCCAGTTCTTGTAGAAAGCATGTTAAACAAAAATTATTGCCAGATTTACTATCTATGGGGTCAGTTTTACCATGGGTTAAGCGTTATACACTTACTTACATTTACATAATACCCAGTATAACATAAAATGGAAATGGCGAGAGGTATTGTGCTGGCCACAACAGACTTTTCTTTTAATTTCCACTAACGCTGTTGCTGTTGTGCGCAAATATATATTGCTTAACCTTTTAGAATAATTGACAAAGTAATTAGAGAATGTAATAGCTTTAGAGTAGAGGAGTAGACTAAGTGTATCTAACCACGTGGGTAGCTAGCTTTCCAAGCTCGGGATCTAGCTAATGGCAAGTGAATTAGTTCAGTGGGTAACTCAACTGCTGATGAATTGCCCGCGATTGTGTTTCCATGTACAGGCAATATTGGCTTTTCTAAAGGATTTTCTTCACTCAATATACACAGTTACAGGGAAGTTTTGTATTGAAATCCAATCAACACTCGAACACTCAGCAAACACGTAACCTAATTCAAACCGTGATTCATGCGTCAATAGAGAAACTGGAGCAAATTTATCAATAGCTATAGATAATTTTGTTATTTTGTTTTTCGGTTCTGGTTGAATTGGTTTTTAACTGCGGATATTCTATAATTTGCCATTACACTACATTTTTAAGAGTGACGAATTGTCTAGTCTATGATATACCATGGTATTCAAAACAAATCTATTTTCAAGTTATTTTTATGGAGATTTACATGGATTTATGATTTTTAATAAGCAAAGAATTATAATTATCCTTGCCTAATTTCTAATTTAGGAAACGCAATTCTTAAACTATAGAGTGAAGAGTGATCAAAAATAAATGATACAGTTTGCAATAAAAAAAAAAAAAACTTAAATTTTAAGGCTAAAACAAATTTGAAACACAATAAAGCCTCATTTCCAGCGAATATTTTACTGCTTAATGCACAACGATTAGTGCACAGCACTTAATGCATTATGACAATTTACTAGGATACCATTTCCAACTACTTTAATGTCTAATTTAACAGAAATATCACATTTTTACCTCCCGCTACTCTAAGGGAGGTATAGGGATCGTGCTAAAAAAAAAAAGCGAGATTTTGGTAAATGACCACATTTTAAGGTCTCTCGAATCCGATTTAACATTTCCCCGATGATGTCTGTTTGTGGATATATATAGGTGTACAATTTTAAAACGGGCCATAGGACTATAACAGAAAAACGGTTTAGACGCCAAAAGTTTCTATATTAATTTATTGAACACATTACATTTCTGTTTCATATAAAGCCAGAAAAAAAATATAAAAATTTGCACAATTAAGATAAAATATCATTAGCCGTGAAACTGACAGAAACAAAACAAAACAATTGTTGACTTAAGACGCTCATTAATAAAGGTTTTTTGCACATTATTTGTTGAATTATTATTTTCGTTTTATTAAGAAGAAAAAAAATACAAATTATTAAATGGTTTTATGTGTTGCCTTGTAGTTTGCAGTATTTGTCGTATCTTATAACTTATTTCGTATTACATGTAGATCATATTTAATTTGTAAATACCTACCTATTAATAATTGTTTCCTAAATAAATATCGTACTGTTTTTTTTTTTATTTTGTGTTAATTTGTATTAGTTCGTAAATAAACATATTTAATCTTTAATTGTTCCCTATCATGTTAGTAAAAAATGACAATGTTTTGTTACTGTCAGTTTCATGGCTAATGATATTTTTTCTCAATTGTACAAATTTTTAAATTTATTTTCTTGCTTTATATGAAACAGAAATGAAATGTGTTTGGTATTAAAAAATTCGTATTATTTTTCTTTATAATAGGCACCAATTATTTTTTCAATAAATTAATATAGAAACTTTTAGCGTCTAAAAAACTGCCATTTTTTCGTAGCTTATGTCATTATAAAAATTAAAGATTATTGAATTTTCTACAGATATACGTTAATACTTTTCTACATATTTTACAGGTAAATTAAAAAATAATCTTTTTTATAACTCCCATAGCCTTTGATAAACACAATTCCTTTGTTACACAGTTCAAATTTCAAATGTATGTAACTGACAGATAAATGTCACTGTTAAAAAACAATCACTTAAAATTAATAATGGTGACATTTTAAAAAGAAAATAGTTATATGCAAAAGGAACATATTATAGTTTGTAGCATTATTAAATAAGTAGGTATGAATTTAAATAAATACAAATTAAATAGCGGAAGATATTGTGTTGGCCATGCATGAGCGGCAAAGTGACATTTTGCGTTGACAAAAGCGAGCGCAAATGCCTACTTTGTATATAGACTGTAGACAAAGTAATTTGAGTACTATAACAAAAAACAACAATTTTTTGGTAGGTACCTATTTATTTTATTATAACAGTTCGTATCCTGGTTACCATAATAATGTAAATTACTTGGGCAATTTACTCATATTTAGTAGATATTTGGCACGTGTTAAAAAAGCTAGTTGAACGAAATGCCCACCTCCTCTGATCAAGTGGCTGAGTTTCGTCAATCCGTTAACATAATTCTCGAGTACAGTTAAAGTTAAGTGAGTTTCGGTATTTGTCGTGGTCTGTTGCACAGAACAAGAGGAATTTTATTGTCGGAAAGCCAATTTCATCTGTGGTTAACAAATTAGAAGTGAATTCCTTAGTCGCGAATCAATAGTTCGCTTCAAATCACTTCCTTTTAACTGCATCCAAAATTCCGAGAATCATTCCAACAATTCAAGATTGATTTGACTTTATCTCATCTGTTACGTACCATATTCCATTGATGTATAGTTTATATAAAACAATATTTCTCACTTGAACTTCACGTGATTGATTTCTGAACTACAAAATAACAAGCAATTGAATATAGAGTTCAAAAAATTTCTGGATATGCAGTTAAAATTTTATGTATTTTCGGCACCACTTATGCCTTCATCATACAATATACAAAATACCTTGCAATAACTGTCCAGCAAATTATACGCTACCTACCTTAAAACTACATTAGATGAACACAGTAGAAATTGCAATAATGTGAACAAAAATAAAAATAATACTATCAATACTGGAAAATGTGCTTTAGTTGAACACGTAGAATCATCTAAACACAATTTTAATTTCGATGATGTCAAAATATTGGTCTCTGAATATAACTTACACAAGAGATTAACCCTTGAGATTTTACACATAAATAATGATAAAAATAATGTAAATTTAAAAACAGTTATAGCATACATCAATAAAATTTATACTAATATCTTAAAATACAATAAACAGAAAATAAAATATATGTTCATACAAATTAATATAAAACATGTTCCTTTGAAATAATAATAAACATTCATAAAAATACTTAACAAAAATAAAATAAAACCTTACTTAACTTATGGCGGTAATTTAAGAACTTGACCTTCGGAACACTGCAAGTCCTAACTATTATTAATTTCGTAGGGTGTGGTAGGGTGCAATACTTTCTGATTTTTCAAAATAATTTTTCTACAAAATTTTATCGATAGACATCAATGTTTTTATTTATTTATTTATTTATTTATTATTATTATTTATTGTTTTTAACTTCTGATAACCATTGTGATGTTTTTTATTACATTTATACTGAACGAATAATATATGTTTTTACACAACGTTTTTATAGTTTTTCAAGTAAGTTTTACTTTGTTAAATATTATACAATTGTTAATTTTGTAAATTTCTTCCATCTCCTGATAAAGGCATAAGTGGTGCAGAAAACGGTCGAGGCCGAAAATAAACAAATAAAAAATCTATTGTTGCCAGCACAAGACCTCTCGCCATTTCCATTTCATGTTATAAAAGCATTGTATTGCACTTCGCTATGAACCGTCGTTTTATAACAAAAAATTACAGAACTTTACCCAAATACTGTTTTTTGTTGTATTTAACATGTCATTCTAATTACCTATATCTATTTTCACTGTATGAGGAAGTTTCTAAATGTCAGAGTTTCTTCCAATTCATTAACAAGATTGGCGGTATTTCTAATGGATATTTGCATTTTACCTCTAATTTTAAATATTTAATTAATAAAACAAACAAAAAGATTAAATGTACTTCCCAGAAAAAGCTTTCAGAATGTAACTAAAACTTTTGATTTTTGACACTGACATTTGTCATTTACAAATTATGTTATAAACATTTGAATTTGTCAACTGATTTCCTTAGTGTATTTTAGCCTACTCGACTTAATACATCCCGATATTCTATAATATAGTGTCTTTATCTCTAAATTTATAGAAGATATAATTAAAATTTTAAATGTATCTGATGTAGAATTTTATGTTCTTCAATATTAGTAATAAAAAAAATTTCAAAAAATAATATTTAGAAAATTTTTTTTAGAAACTACCTACTTCCGGTTGTCCAATTGTTACCAAAACCTTTTCAGCTCTTCCCATGAATGTCAGATTGAGGAATTCATAGTTAAACTGGTCTTATGTCTTATGGTTTTTGAGTAATTGTCCCTTCAACATCCACACATACACACACACACAGACATCATCGTAAAAATGTTAAATTCACTTAAATCTCGATAAGTAATTTTTTAGCATGAATCCAATACCTCTCTTAGCGAGAGGTAAAAATAAAAAGTAGAACCCTATATAATTGTATATTTATCTCTGTCTTATTTATAGTTTCTTATATTCTATCTTCGATACGTATGTCTAATTGCTTCATCTTTGTCTAACTAATCCATTTTTGCCCCAAATTTTACAGATTTAAAGCTTGTTTTAATCGTGTTATGTCTACCTTTTGACGAGTTTTTAAAAATAAACCATTCATTATCTCATCGAAGTATGCATTTCTTTTCTGTTTGCTTCCTTGTCTTTATTTTGGCTTTGTTTGACCAACACTGTTCTCCTCCAAGGTCACCGGTGACAATGACAACAGACAGTCGACCGGGCCAAGCCCTTCGCTCTCTCTGATTAACTCACGCACGCCACTGGGTCGCACCCTTCACTCTGCCCCCGACTCATGACCCGCCCATGAATGGGAGATTGGTAGGAAAGGAATGAGCTATTTTTGTTCTTTCATTAAAAGAACAAAAGAAAAAATGTAAATATGAGTGGGGGTGACATTTTTAGAGGTGACCTAACTGCTTTGAATAAAAATGATGCTTAATTTGTATCTATTGTTGTTTTTATGGGAAACTGTAAATGAATTAGTGATTCTCGGTAAATAGGATGTTTGTTTACGAGAAATTGGTTTTAAAGTAGGTACAGTTTTCGATAACGATGACGACATATTTCTACCGTGCAAGCGGTTACCAGGCGTCACCACACGGGCACTCATTGCTGGCGTGTAGAGTGCACCACAGGAGACACTTTTATGCCATTTAAAATTGGAAATATTTGGCACCGCTCGGGATCGAACCCGGTTCCCCAGGTTCGCGACCAGACACTCAGGCACGCGGCCACGGGATCCCATAATGGTATGGTTAATTTCTAAATATCTTCATTTCCAATCAAAATAATAAAATTACGTTTTTGTAAGTCGAACTTGTAGGTATTATAAAATTTCGGGAATTAATAATACTTGTGATTAAGGTATGAATATTTATATCACTTCAAAAAAATCTGTTGTGACCAGCACAAAACCTTCCGTCAATTCGATGTATTTTGTACAAATCTCATACCAAAAGGTCCTTAGAACAGATTCTATATAATATCATGTAAAATCAAACACGATACATGAACACATACTATTTCTATTCTATAAATCCAATAAAATTATAACATAAACATACACTAAGTAAAATGCACTTGACACTTCTTCTTATTCTTCAGCTTCCCCCATTTTATTAGAGGTAGCTGTTTCCTCTTTTCTTCCACTCATTCCTGTCCAACACATCTTCTTGACACAGGCATTCCTTTCAGTCTTCTGCGATACAGTCCTTCCATCTTCTCTTTGGCCTTTCTCTGCGTGTCACTTGCGAGGAGCACTATGACATACCAATTTTGTGATCCTACACCCTACACTTTCCATATTTGGTTTTGCACTTGCAACTGACATCTGTCAATTAGAATTTTTTTAATATATCAGCATGAGCTGTTTCCATGATAAATAGCTAAGCTGACTAATTTTTGAAAATTAATTTCTTTATAATGCTTTAAATCTACATCTATTGAATATGAAGGAAAATGTATAATCAAACTGTATACAGAAGAATATTTTGTTTAATATGTATAATAACAAAATGTCAAAAAACAATATTTAACTGCGTTTTTTTAAGAAAAACTGTTAAAAACTTCAAATAAGGGTACTTCCGGTGGATCAATTATAACCAAAATCTAATCAACTCTTCATATGGATGTACAGAAGAGGAATACGAAAGAATTATAATTTTTAGAATTGTAGTATTGGAGTTATCGTCGGAGACAAAATTGTCACACACGGACATACACACACACACACGGACACACACACACACAAGGACACACACATACACACACACACATATATATATATATATATATATATATATATATATATATATATATATATATATATATATACAGACATCATCTTAAAAATAGTAAATTCGTATTGTAGGGACCCTAAAACGTGCTTATTCATTAAAAATTCAACACCGAATTTTTTGACCAAAGACAATACCTTCCTTACCTAAAGGTGACGGAAAGTAAAAATATCGGTAGGTACTGTTGATAATTACGGAAAATATAATAATTAATTAATAATTAATTCACGTTCTGAAATTTTAAAATTTTGGGCGATTTTATTTACTCATTTTTACAAAAATGACACAGAATGTAATATTTTTATTTATTGTGATCGTATAGCTTATGTTTTAAGAATAATTTTATATAGTTTTTAGAGGAAATGACCCTATTGTGCCAACGTTCTTTCCAATTTGTAAAACATCTGTAGAATGCACTTTCTAGTATAACACCTTCAGCCATTTTGCCTTTGTCTCCTCTAAAAACTGCCAGTCATCTCCTCGCTAATCAGCCTTAATCACTCTTTTATGCTACCACCCTTTAATTTTAAAAATTATCTAGATGGATACTAGTTAATAATGTCTTTTTTATTATGTGTCCACCAAATACTAACTAAAAATCAATTAGTGTAAAAATCATTTAACTTAATTTATCTGGAAATTTATTACCTTCCGTCACCTATAGGTAAGGATGGTATTGTCGTTGGTCAAAAAAATCAGTGGTGAGTTTTTAATGAATAAGCATGTTTTAGGATCCCTACTATACTATTTTTAAGATGAGTCTATATGTGTGTCTGGGTGTGTGTGTCTGTCCGTGTGTAACAAATTTTTCTCCGACGATAACTCAAATACTACAATTCTGAAAATTATAATTCTTATGAATTCCTCTTCTTTACATCCATATGAAGAGGTAATTAGATTTTGGTTATAATTGATCCACCGGAAGTACCCTTATTTGCAGTTTTTAACAGTTAAATTATTTTTTTGATATTTTATGTTATTATCAATATTAAAGAAAATGCTCTTCTCTATACGGTTTGATTATACATTTTTGTACATATCAATAGATATAGAGTTAAAGAATTATAAAGAGATTAACTTTCAAAAATCAGTCATCTTTGCTATTTATCATGGAAACAGCTGATATATTCAACAAATTCTAATTGACATATGTCAGTGTCAAGTGCAAAACCAAAGATGGAAAGTATAGGATCAAAAAGTGGTACAAGTCATAGTGTTCCTCGCAAGTGACATGCAGTTGCTGCCTCGTCCCTGGATTGGAACTTTAAATGCCGGGAGTACGAGGAAGGCCAAAGAGAAGATAGAAGGACTGTACCGCAGAAGACTTGAGAGAGGAAGAACTGTGTGAAGAAGATGCGTTGGACAGGAATGAGTGGACGAAAAGAGTAAGAAACAGCGACCCCTAATAAAATAGGGAAACACTGAAGAAGAAAGAAGGAAGTGTCAAGTGTAATTTACATAGTGTATGTATGTTATAATTTTATTGAATTTATAGAATATTTTCAAAGAAACTTTTGGTATGGCATTTGTAAAAAATAGTATGTATTCGTGTTACAATTTTACCTGACATATAGAATTTTTTCCAAGGAACTTTTGGTATTAGACACTTACAAAATTGACGTCACTGCAAGAGAGATATAGAAGGGCATGCATACAAACAAACCTCCCCTCGTTGTCTTGCGTCCCGTTCCCTGTTCTTATCTGTCATTGTATTCGCATCTGTTATTCAGTGTTAAACCTAATTCTTTATTGTGATGTGTACGTTGTGTTTAATAAAAATGAGTTTAAACCCAGAAGATGTGTCTGGGGCAACTTTTTTGTTTGATAATAAGATCATTCGATTATTCAACTAAAACGATGGCTAGAGTGTAAAGCCTACGGCTGATGACAGGTCTTTGTTTGTACGGGGCAACCATAGCAACCTTGATTTCTATGCTTCGCCGTTAGAGGCGCTCGTGCAAATTGCAATTTTGTAAGTGTCTATTGGAAGGCCTTGTGCTGGTCACAACAAATTTTTCTTGAATTTGTCTTAGTTAATTTAAAAATTAACATTTTCACATTTGTCTTCTTCTTTACATAAAACTGCCTATAAAAACTTATTGTTCATTTAATCTCCGTCATAATTTACAAAAAGCAATTTTCCCCAGCTACTGATAATACCACGGCATTAATTTTCCAATTTCTGTGCAATAAGCATCTGTTCGTTACTATCCATCGTTTGAAATGCCATGACATTTAGCGTCAAATGTCTTCCGCTGCTTGCATTGTCGAGCGAAACTAAAAGCCAAGTTGCGATGCGATGCGAGGCTTCACTTTTAAAACACACTCACTGCCTCGCTAGCTGCTGATAGATCACTCGAACAGCGTCGTAGATATTGGAGACGGAGCAGTAAGGAACGATGATATACATGCTGGTGCACCATAGACAAAGAAAGATGTATACTAGACCGAGCTTCCATCATGGCGGCAATGTCCAGCTTTGTGCCGAATTGAATAAATATCGAGACGCTAATTCTAGTGTAAATTCTACAACATAATAAATAAAAGTAACTATGCAATAACTTAAAATGCGTATTTTATATCATTTCTTCATTTCAAGATAATAAAGTTCAGTCGCCCAATAAAAAGTACGAACAATATTTAATTTACATTATTTTTACAATAATTATAATAAATATTTTCTTCAGTTGTAGTGAATTTGATTTATTTATGTTGGCAGCCCAGCAATCTGTCATTTCTGTTAGTGAGAGGTTTTCAAGTTAATTTATTTTGTTAGTATTTGTTTACAAGCTTGTTTGGGTATTTGTTTCATGTAGAAATATATTTTATTATTGTATTTGATTGTTTTCAGCGTTTACGGCATACATATGTCTATATTTTGTTAGTTTCAGAAAACATATTTTTCCTATTTTTAAATTTCCCGCCTTTCTATTAGCGTCTCGTTATGGCGCCCATCGATTCTATTTGGCACAAACTCCTAACATTGTAAACTCGGTCTAGTATATATCTTTCCTTGTCTATGTGGTGCACTAATGCACTTAATAGTTCCAATTTACAGTAATCGAATTATTATGCTAGCTAGGATGTTGAAGTAATTTGGAGAAGGTTGCAGTTTGATAGATAATTAGGTATTGAAATTAGAAATCATGGTTTAGATAGTGAGAAGTTCGAGCAAAATGTAACGAGGATATTTTTAATTTAGTGAGTTATTCGTTTTCGACTAAGCTCATTTTTATATCACGTTAATAGGACTTTCCTATATGTAAAATAAGACTATACTTTTTTTACCTCTCGGTAAAAGAGGTATTGGAATCAAGCTAAAAGGACCCAACTTTTCCCCAGACCACCACTGTAGTCCAGTCAATAGAGGTTTTTACCCTACAAAAGGTGGGGAAAAAACGATATTAACATATGTTGTTTGGGTCAAAACAGAGATAAAAAATACAAATTTGTGACCTTGGGGAGGCTCGGCGTGAGCCGCTATCTTGGATCAAAGGTGCAAAAATGAGTTTTTTGCTATTATCTCGAAAACAGTGGCCTATATCAAATTTTTTCAAGAGTACAAAATGAAAGCTCGTTACTTTTTGTTCCAAAAGGGTTCTTGCATTTTTTACCTGGGATGAACTCTCAAATAGGTACTCGTATGTGCAAAAATAGGTAGGTAACCAGAACAACAATTTATGAAAGAATATTTAATCACTCAAAATATGCACAATATTAAGTTTTTAATACTTATTCTAATAGATTTTGTTATTTATAACAGTTTACATTCGTCGTGGCATCAAAAGGAGTAAATTTTCGATGATTTTTAAATAATTATTGTCACCGCTTTCCCACAACTACTCTGACCCGGTCCAAGATACGAAACCGCGGTTTAAAAATTTTAATTCAACTTGGAATTCTCCTTCATGTTTTGTTAAACGATTTTTGCTCCGATACATATCCAGATTTTATTGGATAAGCACGTTTTAAGGTCCCTAGAATCTGATTATAACATTTTTACGATGGTGTCCATATGTGTGTGTGGATGTGGGAGCCACGGTTTCTCAAATATTATAAGACTTAAAAAATATTTAACTGCAGTTTCCTCAATCTGACATTCCTGGGAAGAACTAATTAGATTTTGGTAAAAATTGGACAACCGGAAGTAATAGTTTCTTTAAAAAAATCTTCTAAATATTAGTTTTTGAAAATTTCTGTTGTTACTATTATTGAAGAACATAAAATTCTATATCTGATGCACTTAAAATTTTTATTATATCTTGTATAGATTTAGAGATAAAGGCACTGTAATATATAGAATAATCTAATCGCAGAGGTTAAGGCACTAAGGAAACCAGTTGACAAATTCAAATGTTTATAACATAGTTTGTAAACTACTAGACTAGTCAGTGTCAAAAATCAACAGTTTTAGTGACATTCTGAAAGCTTTTTTTGGAAAGTACATTTAATCTTTCTTATTGTTTTATTAATTAAATATTTAAAATTGTAGGTAAGATACATGTATATGTAAGAAATACCGCCAATCTTTTTAATGAATTGGAAGAGTTTCTGACATTTTGGTAAGAACTTTCTCATACAATGAAAAATAGATATAATTAGAATTGTATGTATGCAGAAGCAGAAGACATGTTAAATGCAATAAAAACAATATTTGGGTAAAATTCTATATTTTTTTTTTTATTATAAAACGTCGGTTCGCTAGCAAAGTGCAATACAATACTTATATACCATAAAATGGAAATGGCAAGAGGTCTTGTGCTGGCCACAACAGATTTTTGTTTATTTAAAAATGATGGAACAAAGAACGTGCATTAATGTTTTGAGCTAAAAATAATATAAAGTTCAATAAAGTGGTGCAAATATTGAATAAGGTTTTGTCGTAACCAATAGTTATGGATTATTTTTCTATTTTTCTATAACTGCGTTATATGAAGTATTTTTCTCTAAAATAATCCAATATCAAATGACAAATTTAAAACACTGCTAGTCAACTTCTCACTAATCACCGATAATCACTTGTTCATGCTACCATCCATTATTATTTATGATTCACTTGAACAAATTGACAAATTGTGTTAAATAGATAGAAAACCACAAGATATAAATGATTTAAAATTAACACTTAAACAGGAAATGTTTTTTATATCGAAATGCACGTAATGACACTAAATAACTCATTTAAGTGAGTCAATTTTTTAAAAAAAGCTCATCAAAATTATATCACTCTCCGGTGATTCATAATTTTCGACATTTAAAAATATAATTACAATATAATTCTTTATAGTTTTGTCCGTTTTTGTGATATATTATTTATATTCATAAAAGACGTCCATGGTTTAGAATTTAATTCAGAGGGCTTAAACAAATCAAAAATTTAAAATGGAAAATTTTCTAATTGTAGTCGTTATCAAGTTATTCTTGCAGGAAAAATATTACGAATGTTTCTTTGTCTTCAAATAGGTGGCAAACCATTGCAACACGTTTGTTTTTATAAAATTTAAATGATAGTACATATAGTCTTCACGTAAAAATGGCATTCCGCAATAAAAAGTGTATGATTTTGTCACAAATGTCAAAAAATACTATCGAAAAGTACTTGAATAATGATCTTAACTGTATCTGTGTTACTTGATTATACATATAGCGAATTGAACTAATTATAAAACAATAGTAATTTACATTCGAGTGCGTGTAAGTTGTATTTTACAGTGCGACAGCTTTGTTTAAGGCACGAGCCCTTAAGGCGAGAGCCTTATTAGCTGGAGCGCTGTAAAATACCTCACGCACGAGAATTGTATCAAAATTTTCGGCCGACGATAATAAAAATCACTTTTTTTAATGAGATAGGTTATACTCGTACTTCTGAAAAGGGATAGTTTATAATACTGGGGTTGTCAATTTCCAAATTTAAATTTATTCATTAGAGTTCTTCTACTAGCGAAAATTTATCTGTAATAATAATAATGACTGATAATGTATTTATTTGCTCATGTTTTCTTCATAATAGGTAGGTGTCGATATTTGACATTTGAGTATTCTTCGGCACGCGCATTTGACAGGTATATCGATCGGTGACTATGTCGGTAACGGCGGATTTTTACAATAATGACAGATGTCGCTGCCGTGATTTTGGTTTATATAAATTAGTTTTAAACATAGGAAATGTTAAAGTAAAAAAATAACTTACGTAGGTAGTACTTTTTTACGTAAACTTTATTATAGTAAAGATGATTTCTTTTCTAAATGCCCATAAACGTCCAGTGTATTTTGATTATTTTACCGCATAGTTAGACAAGTTACAACACAGTAAGCGTAAAAAGTAGGTTACACTTGCTGTGGATACAATTGTAAAGTTCGCATTACACTTCAAGAGGAAAAAAAATTATTGCGCAATGCAATTCTTAATTGAAGAAATTTGTTTTTACCTCTCGCTAAGAGAGGTATTGGATTTGTGCTAAAAATCGCAAAACCAGATTTTAGTAAACAAGCACGATTTAATGCCACTAGAATCCAATTTTAACATTTTTACAATAGTGTGTGTGCGTGTGGATGAGTATGTGTGTATGTGTGTGTCTGGATGTTGGAAGGACGGTTTCTCAAATTCTATAAGACTAAATACCAATTTAACTACGTATTCCCCAATAATACATTAATGGGAACAGCTGAAAAGGTTTTGGTAACAACTGGACAACCGTAAGTAATAGTTTTTTTTTTTTATAAAAATCTTCTAAAGATTAGTTTCTGTAAATTTTTATTATTACTCGTACAGACATTAAATAATATAAAATTCTCTATCCGATACATATAACATTTTAATTATATCTGCTATAGATTTAGAGATAGGGAATTATAAATACATATATAAAATAATCCGTTTTAATGAATCTCACAGCCCAAATAACTCCATGGAAACCTGTTGAAAAATTAAAATGTAACTGACACAAAAATGTCAGTGTCAAAAATCCAAATACATTACTGAAGACTTTTTCTAGGCAGTATATTTCTTATTTTATTATTAATTAAATTTTTAAGATTATAGATACATATACCCATCAGAAATACATTCAATATCGGCAATGAATTGGAAGAATCTCGAACGTTTAGAAGAATAGGAAGAAACTTATATTGATATAGAATGAATTAAAAAATATAAAAATATATGAATAATAGAGGCAATTAGAATTTTTTTTACGTATCAGAAATGTTAAATACAATATTTACTTATATAGCCTAATATGCAAATGGCGAGAGGTCTTGTGTTGCCCCCAACTGATTTTTTATCAATAAAAAATTTAAAAAATCACTCTTATTTGTTGATTTTGATTTGTTTTCGCCTTCTGAATCAAATTCCACAGTACTAACATCACTTTTAGAACACTCTGTATTCCTATTAAAGTTCAAGAATACAAATAAAAAAGAGAATTCTATTTAGTTATATAACAATAAAAAATAATGTATACAGTAATTAAAAGTATTGTAATTTCAACTTTGTATAATTAATGCATGCATGGAAATTTTTTCTTATATTTTGTTTATACAAAACAAGGATAAATGTTACTTAACTTAACAGGTGTATTCTATATTTATAATATATGGTTCGTACAATAAAAACATAGCACCTGGTGTTGTGAATACTACTCACTGAAATTGATGAATTATCTTTGAAAATGTTTACGAGTGTCTTAATTGTATATTAGACAATTTTCCGCTTTAATTTTTTCTGCCTCAATATATAATTATTAATAAATTGCCAACGCGAGTACCGAAAAGACTTAATCCGTAATTAAAAATTAACACTTTAATTACAGAGTCCAATAGTGAAGTTAACAGGTTTTGAATAACTTGATTATTATAACATAATCTATATATAGCAATGTTGTTCTCTGGAATTTGCAATTACATGCCATTTTATCTTAAGTTTTATACAGTTTTTTCCTCCGGTAAGGTCAAGATTACATATGTGTAATTATATAAATCTATGTGAAACGTCGTAGCCGTAAAATTTCTCATTTGTAAACATCAGAAAATGGAGAACATACATTACTAGTGTAGAATTAATCAAAATAAGGGCAGGCAGACTTTAAGTTTAAATAGATCTTGCGCTTGCTAAAAGTGCTTATTAAATAATATGTTAGGAACTGAAAATAATGGTGTAAAAGTATTTTTTCCTACAAACGAGCGTAAATTGTCACTTTTCAAGCAATAGTGCGTGAAAAGTAAATAGGCGTTCTAGGCAACATACACAAATACACATTCGGTTAATTTAAAATAGATAATTAGGTAATAAATAATTGTGAGAGTAATAAAATTTATCAAGAAATATTGTTGTACACTGCAAATGAAAAAGAGCATTAACAATATTTAAAGATGATTGTACACTCACAGTCAATATTATAAAAAATAGCACATTTCGGTTAATGGAACAATATTGTATGCAACTCGTGCATAAAATATTATTTTTAATTCTTGCTAATTTCCGCACTCGACCAAAAAAGTACTACTTTACACACTTGTTGCATAAATAACTATTTATTAAATGACCATACTCACTTTCGTAATTATGAGTTATATACTTATACATGGAATGTAGTTCACTTTTGATATGGTCTTAGTTACGGTGTACCTCAAGGCTCGCAACTGGGACCTTTATTATTTAATCCCTATACAAGCACATACTTATAAAAGTTCGGCCGGTTTATATTTTCAACAAACAAATTATAATATTTTCGCGAATTTTCTACAAATTTCTTTCAACTAGTATAAGGCCCGAGATATCCACCACTGGAATCATGCTAAAATTCGCATATCCCTATAATCCGATTATAACATTTTTACGATGATGTCCGCGTGTGTGTGTATGTGTGGATGTTGGAACCACGGTTTCTCAAATACTATAAGACTTAAAAAATATTTAACTGCAGTTTCCTCAGTCTGACAATCCTGGGAAGAGCTGATTAGATTTTGGTAACAATTGGCCAACCGGAAGTAATAGTTTATTTTAAAAAATCTTCTAAATATAATTATTTTAAAATTTCTGTTATTACTATTATTGAATAACATAAAATTCTACATGATACATTTAAAAAATTTATTATATCTTGTATAGATTTAGAGATAAAGGCACTGTAATATATAGACAAAATTTTAATTTTATTTTTTTCTGTGATTTATCACGTTATTTGGTCCACAGGTTGTGTAAGTTTTAAGCCTATATTTCAAGTATTCAAAATAATTTTGTAGATATAGGTTTTATGTAGTCTATAATTACATTTGTAAAGCTTTAAAACAAAGTTTATTTTTCGTAGCAGGATGCAAATTATTATAACACAATGTCAGAGTAAAACACGACGCATAAACTTAAGTTAATTAAATTTATTAAGAACAACGTATAATTAAAATAATAACATGAATTTTCCTACTGAACACATTTATAATATTATGAAATTAAAATAGAAACTAAAACTCGTTGAAGAAAAGGAATTTTTACAATCTTTTTCACACTTTCAACTCATAAAACGAATGAAACTGGAAACAAAACGTTGTAACTATAAATTCTAGCAATTATAATAAAAAAAAAAACAAATTTAAATAATCGTGAATTATTGTTTTTCATTATTTACCAACACTTTCATCTAATTATAAATATATTTCCAAATCACATTATGAAAAAACGTCAATCAATTTCAAGTTCTTATCACGCAGAATCGTCAAATTACAAATAATTGTTTTAGTTTTTTAATTTATTGTTTTTGTGGTTGCCAAGGTTACTAAACCAATTTTTATAATAATTTTCATGGTTACGTCGGTTAAACAATAAGAAATTTTTTGATTGTTTACGACAGATTAACAAGGTGATTAAGGATTACGTTAAATTATTATAATATATCGTCTGTTTTAAATGATATTTTTGATATGTAATTAATATTTGAAAGTTAAATGTCAGAAATATTTAATAACAGCATGAGGAAATAAAGAAATACGAGGGCTGCTATGCAAAAGTTGCTGCAATCTAATAGTAAATGACAGCGATTTTCTACTGTTTTATTCATAAAATATGACATTTTTACTTCTAAGATTCAGTTATCATTTCGTATTTCTATTAATTCGTTTTGCTAAGACGGTACCTATTTAAAAAAAGTCATTTTGCGAAAATATGGTAATTTCGTTTAAAAATTTTCATGCCAAGATTTTTTATGATTTCAAACAGTACATCGATCGATTTGATTTGAATGAAGAACCATGAACCATCCAATAGGATGTTATAATTGCCAATAATTGGTTAGCTGTATTCCAGCATGGACGAATCATTCTCTGTGACGAGTTTCGTGAAGGTCGTCCATCCACTTTTGTAAAGTTGATATAGTGCGCGAAATGGATGAGTGAGATCGGCATGTTACATACCGTGTAATTTAAACATCTTTGGGTATTGACATGAAAGCTATACACAATTTTGTATAATGGGGTCATGCCAAAAAAAAAAATGTTGCTAATATTTTTATAAAAATAGAATCTATATTATCCATATTGCAACATAAAACATCCCAAAATATAATACTTTTCATTTATAATTTACTTAAAAGATATTCGCGCTACGATTTTCTGTGATGTCATGTATCGGCTACTCACACAACGACACTAGTCACACGTACATGAAGGTCACAATGTCACAAACTTCAAACGCGAAATTAAACGTAAGATCAGAGTAAACTAACCAAATATTTATAAAGCTGTCAGAGGAAAAGTGCGCTCTATTCAATCTTTTTTGTTTCATAAAGATTTATTTATTTCATTAGAGAAATATTATTTTTAATTGCAGGTTTGTGTGCTTGATATATAATTTAATACATAAGAGCAATAATTGTATATTTATAATGATAATAATGATAAAACATGGTGAAGAATTGTGCAGTTCCAACTTGTGGAAACAATTTATTAAAAAAACCCAAAAAAACTATTTATAAACAATCTTAATTTACATTTTGTCCGCCAGGGTGAACTGGAATCGTTCAGATACATGACGTATGCGCTCACGTGACTTCATTGAGATTTGAAATTGCCCCTATTTTAAAAAAATTGTATCTACAAAACAATGCACACTAATGGCGTGAAAATATTATTTACATATACTGTGACCGGTAGACTTCCAGGAAAAAAATAAAACAGAAAATGTGGCATGACCCCCATTATCTGAACGTATCTACGGAAGTTTTGCAGTCATTGGATATCACACAATTTGATTGAGATTGAGATGTGTGTGAATAAAACAATAAATATATAAATATATATATATATATGTGTGTGTGTGTGTGTGTGTGTGTGTGTGTGTGTTTATGTGTGTCTGGATGTTGGCGCGACGGTTTCTCAAATTCTGTAAGACTAAAGATCAATTTAACTTCGTATTCCTTAATCTGACATTAATGGGAAGAGCTGAAAGGTTTTGGTAACAATTTGACAACCGGAAGTTGTAGTCTCTATATATTTTTGGGAAATTTATGTTATTACAAATATTAAAGAATATAAAATTCTTTATCCGATACACTGTACATTTTTATTATATCTTCAACAGACTTGGAGATAGAGAATTACAAATATATAAAATAATTTGTTGTAATTAATCTCACAGCCCAAATAACTCCATGGAAACCAATTGAAAAATTAAAATCGTAGTAATTGACAAAAAAACGCCAGTGTCATAAATCCAGATACATTTCTGAATGCTTTTTTGGGTACATTTAATATTTCTTATTTTATTAATTAAATATTTAAAACATACACGCATCAGAAATACCGCCAAGTCAATGAATTTGAAGAATCTCGAACATTTAGAAAAGTAGGTGGAAACTTATTTGTAGAAGTAGAATGAAGTAAAAAATATAATAGATGTGATTAGAATTTCTGTGTGTGAACCAGAAATGTTAAATACAATATGTTCTTGTATAGCCTATTATGGAAATGGCGAGAGGTCTTGTGCAGGCCACAACAGATTTTTAAATATGAAACGTAGAAACTATACGAACAAAAGCCTTTATTTTAGTTGTATTAAATATATTTCATGACATCTGATATCTAATACTTTTAATATAGTAGGTACAGAAACTTTCATATCTTCATTTAAATATTTCCCATCATATTCAGGTTACATTCCTAACCATATAAACAATATAAAATATATACAGTCATTTATCTGCTCTACTCCACATTTCTAATCTCCATTCAGCCTGTATGTTTGTATATATACATTGTGTCGTGTGTTCATCATAGCTTTATCTCCATGCATCACATGACAACGACATCCCATAGACACAACACAAAGATAGGTTAGTTGAGGTTAAGTTACCTTCCCGGCGCGTAGTGGACGCCATGTTTACTCCACCCTGGACATAGATAAAGGTTAGAATGAATGTTATTGATGATGAAAAGATAGATGATAATGATGATTGACACCAGTATGCTATGTAGGAGTATATCTGATGATCCGGATTGTTTGATGTATTGTATTGTCAACTCTGTAAGGATGTTTTGATTTAATTCAAAAGAATATAGGTTAAGAACAGTAATCTCGTATCCGGTAGTTTTTATTACGTGATTCCTAAATAGAATTGATAGATTATAAAAAAAAAAATAAGAGGATTTCAAATGAATGATTGTGTTGCTGCAGTTCCCATGTATTGTATTGTCAAATATTTTGTAATGATCTATGATTTAGTCTACTTCAAAAGATTAAAGGTTATGTACAATATGATTACATGAAAGTGAAATATAGATGATTAAGGACCTGTATTATAAACGTGTAGTTCCACAGCAAATTTAATTAAATGTCATAAGAACATGGAAATTGATATGAATTTGTTTATATTATTAATCGCCAGTTGCACGGTTTATAGTTAGATTGTTAACCGTTGGTGAAATTGATAATATCGTATCGAAGCGAAATGTCAAATGACTTGTTAAATATTACAGTCAAAATTTCGATACGCACTTTTTTACTTTTAGTTAAGACATTAACTATATAAGCTGTGCAACTAGCTATAAATTTATTGTGGAACTAAAGGGTATGTCTGATCATTATTCAAATGAAAAGTTGCCAAAATTGATCTTGAAATGTACCTAGGTATATGAAAACATTACCAGGCAGCAAAATAATATTGTCATTCGCAGTTTTCTAAATTATTTCAATTTCTAAAATAAGATTCAAGAAGAAAAACTTTGATTTGTTTAGATAACATTTCTGAATCGGCCTAATTCTGTAAACAAAGTTGTTAAAATTAACAATAATTTTCATTTGTTAAATTGAATGCCAAGGTCCTAAAATTTAACAACTAACTAAACTGCATTTCTCCCGTTGTTAGTATTGAACAATCGTTGGTAAATGGTATTTCTTGTAAATTTTATGGTAGAAAATGAACTTTTATCGAAAATAGAGGAACGATTGGAAAGTCAAACTATTTATAAACTAATATATATATGACCAATAATTGTATATATTTTTACTTACCGTCACCTTTAGGTACGGAAGTTATTGTCTTTTTTGGTCAAAAAATCGGTGGTGAGTTTTTATAATGAAGAAGCACGTTTTAAGGTTTCAAGAATACGATTTTACTAGTTTTACGATGTCTGTGTGTGTTTGTGTGTGTGTGACAAAAATTTCTCTGACGATAACTCGAATACTACTATTTTAAATATTATATTTTTCGTATTTCTCTTCTTTACATTCATATGAACAACTACTTAAATTTTTGTTATAGTTGGTCAACCGGAAGTTCCCTTATTAGAAGTTCTTAACAGTTTTTCTTGAAAAACTCAGTTAAATATTTTTTTGACATTTTATGTGATTATTAATATAAAATAATATCTTATTGCCTATGTGGTTAGGTTATACATTTTCCTTCATATTCAATAGATATCGAGTTAAAGAATTATAAAGAGATTAACTTCCATAAATCAGCCAGCTTTGCCTATAATCATGGAAACAGCTGATAGGTATATTCAAATAATTCTAATTGATAGATATCAGTGTCAAGTGCAATTTACAAAGTGTATGTTCATGTTATAATTTTATTGGATTTATAGAATCTTTTCCAAGGAATTTTAAGTATGGAATTTGTATAGAAAATTGTATTAGTTCGTGTCAGTGTAAAAATTTTGCTGGATATATAGAATCTTTTCCAATGCACTGTTGGTATCGGATTTGAACAAAATACATAAAATTGACGGGAGGTAACGTGGTAGCCACAACAGATTTTTCAGAAAATATTATAGAATTATGTAAAACAGCAAAAACTTAATTACAAAAATATTCAAACTGAGCAAGATGCCCGTTCATGACTTAATTCGAGTATGGTCTCATATCACAAGTTCAAAGATTTACGTTTATTCCCAATCTTTTTAAATCTAACGATAAATTTATTACTAAATAGTTTTAATTCTTTAAAAAAATATTCAGATTCTCCTTACATTTAATTTAAACGCCTACGGGTCTTACAAAGGGATGACAGGGCAAAAATTTAATTTTCCGTGCAGTCACCATTAGAAAATATTGTCCCACGGAACATCTTGTACCATAAATTTTCTTATCACTCATTGTTAAAAACTCATACATCAAGCTAATCAGAACCTGTCACTTTAAGTTGTCGCTAGAGTACAAATAAATATGTATAGACAAATATTGAAATTGACATGCCTTTAACTCATTTGAAGTTGTTAATAACTTCGCTGTTATATTTAACAACAATGAGGTCATGCAAAAAAATAATTGTACCTTTTTTCTGTTTAAATCGAAAAAGGATAGTCTAATTCATCGATCAGTATGATTAAATTATTTTTTATTTATATTTTTTGTTGTATAAAATCGTTTTAAAGTATGATATTTTTAAAAGTTACAAAAACCAGCCATGTTTTGTCGTCACAACGTTACGTACCAAGTTCAGACTCATTTCAAACAGACATTTTATATGGACACATAATTTATAAAAGAAAAATATATATATATATATATATATATATATATATATATATATATATAAACTATAAATTGAGGATTACATATCTGAATATGCTATAATATATTAATATAATATCGTTCTATTTATTTTTATAAATATAATTTTCATTTGGCGTGAAATTATCTACGTTACATCAGATGTTTCTTTCACTTTTGAATCTTTGAATTAGACGGTAAAAGGTTATAAACGCATGTGAAACATTGAATATATTGCAGAATATTATTTTATTCTTTATTTTGGCACGAAACACCGTTCCATCGACATATTTACTTTCATAAATTTTAGGTTATCTTTAAATGTCACTTTGACGTTTAAGACAATGTGAAAATCAAAATGGTCGTACCTGTCACTCTGTGACGTCATTGGACAAGGGACGAAGCGGGGGTCTAGCAGCCTCATTTTAAAGAATGTAATTTTCAATTACAATTTTTTCATGATTAAAGATCGATTTGAGGAAAAATAAAAAACGGGTCTATTATTGTTCACAACGAGCGTTTTTAACAATGTGTTTAATCGTTAACTCTCAGTTTTTACTCAACGACTATGTTAACAACTATCTTAAAGAATTAGGCCGATCTCGTGTCAATTAAATACTTTTAAATTAAATTTTCTGAAAAATTTTCATTTAAATAAGAGTTGTTTCCAATAAAATAAAGTAGCAGCATACCCCATTAGCACAAAGGAGTTTCGAAACCAATTCAAATTGAATTAATTATTCCCCTATCCCTTGCAACCTTTTACACTATTCACTGTTAACATTATCAATTTCATCCCCCACACCCTGACATTACTTGGCAATTTTCTCTTTGCCCTCGTGCGTCACTGGGCTATCATTTACCAGCAAAGGACACGACATGTCAGGGTGAGTACGGACATAGCCTACTGCGTGTTTTCTAATCAATTAGGCAAATGACAGGAGCCGGATCCGCCTGCGAAAATAAGGACTGATACGATACCACTCTATTACTTACGGGCAGGACGGGGAAAACGGGTGGGTTCTAACGGAAACAACGGGATGGGTACCAACGAAAAAATATAGTAGGTGAATTACGCATCGTTTATATTAAGAAAATAGTAAATGGCTTTTGAGACCCAAATGCTTTTACATGCATTAAATAAATGTAGTACACTCTATTTCTCCAAATTGTGTAGTAGAGGCAAAGATATAAGAGCGGGTCGAACAGTTAACCAACCAATAGGATACTATACCATAGTCAAATTTTAACTATCTTAAATAAGAAGACGAAAATATATTCATAAATAAAATATCTGATGTGGACACCACATGACTTCCTTGTACGCCTGTAAAGCTTCATTTCCACCGATTGTCCTAATGCATAAGAGCTATAATTAATGCTTAAGAATTAAGAGCAATACGTAAGAACAAAAGATGGCAAACTTCTAACCTGAACTGTCAACTGTCAATCTATTTTATAATTATTAAATTTTTAATTTTTCCGTATGGATATAGATACATAAATTATGTGTATCACATATTTAAAAAGAGAAGAATTGCTGCTACAATTGCAGTCTGCTAGACACCAAGTAATAAGAGAAAATATTGTGACATTTCTGTTGAATTAGTCACTAAACAAAATAGCTTGAAACGGTAAATTCTCATAATGCATTAAGTCTTATACACTAATCATTATGCATTAAGCAATAAAACATTCGGTGGAAATGAGGCTTTACACTATACATATTTTGTTAATAATTAAAATATGTATTTTAACAGACCCAATCATAAAATTGCACGTATTTGACATAATTTGACGTTGACATTAAATTCTTTATTTTTTTGTTATTTCTTGTCCTAATTCATAGCAAACTTAATTACAGAAACCAAAAAGTACATAATGTTTAAATTTACATATCTCGCTTTTACAAAGAACTAATTTAATCATACTTGAAGTTTATTCTCTAAAACTTTTATTTGAAGCATTTATTGTTAAATTCAAAATAACACCATTTTTTTCAAGAAAAACTGATAATAGCTTCAAGTAAAGTATCACTTCCGATTAGACTATTTTAACCAAAGTCTATTATGTTATTTCCATTGATATAATAGCTATTTATGTATTAAGAGCGTAAGGAGGCTTTTATGGCCTGTGGCGGGATTTTGAGCCCGAGGCGTAAGCCGAGGGATAAAAACACGTCAAAGGCCATAAAAGCAAGTTACAATCGTGGTACATACAAAACTTTATGCACGGACGAAAATTTTCAAATTATGAGTGTTAGAAAAATTGTATCGAAAAGAATTTGTCCTCGTACATCCGGTATCTAGTGTTGCTATGAAAGCGGAGAACAACAGTTTATTGTTTGTTTATTAGTTATGTCATTTGAGTTTTATTTCGTGTATCTTCGTGCTTTCCATATAAATATCACAAAATTAATTTTCATTTTTCATTAAAGAATATAAAATTTTTCGATTTGTAATAAAAACTTTTCATGTTGCCTGTTTAAATTGTTCATATTGTAGGTTATAATTTGGTTTGACGTTTCATTACAGCCCGGCGGGCTATAATGAGGCCCGCGGGTTATAAAATGACGTTTATGTCAAAGAAATTGGTGTATAATTGTCAAATTATGATACGTCCGTGTATAAAAGTATTATATACCAAATTTGAAAAGTTATGGATTATATTTTAATATAGTTTTCCATTAAAATCTATTATAGGTTTCAAGTAAAGTACCACTTCCGGGTATACCATTTTAACTAAAATCTATTATGTTATTCCCATTGATATAAAAGTATTATATACCAAATTTGAAAAGTTTTGGATTATATTTTAATATAGTTTATAGTTATGCAATGACCAAAAAGGGAGGTGCACAACTAGATGTTATAACAGTCCTAAATACAAAATTTTAACTTTCTACGGCTTCCCGTTTTTCAGTTATGCGAGATATGTACGTACGTACGTACAGACGTCACGGCGAAATTAGTCAAAATGGATTCAGGGATGGTCAAAATGGATATTTCCATTGAAATCTGGAAACCGAATTTTTTCGCGATTACAATACTTCCTTTACTTCGTACAAGGAAGTAAAAAAAAATGTTTAAATATTGATTAGGTCGCAAACTACAAGCGACTGAAGTTGATTACTAAGTGGGTATGACGCGTTGAGTACTAAGAATTTGATTGGCCGTCTGATTTTAAAAAGGAGCTTCGCGTGTCTGTTGCGGTAACCTTTAAAAGATTAAGAACTGTTACGTTATGTATAACCTACCCGTAATAAAAAAATTAACAATTTTGTGTGAAGCCAAAATAGAGTAAAATTAAATAAAATAAGTAATTAAAAAACCATTTACATATTTAAATTAACGATTTTTTACAAAATATGTATCTATTTGGGATTAGTTAAAAAATACTAAATTAAGATTTGTAAATTATACTAAATTATTAGACATATTGCCTAATAAAATAATATCTAATTATAATTAGACAAAATTTCAATGTGTATCTCTCTTCAAAATTAAAATACGTCGGATTTTATTGTTATTCCCAGAGGTACATAATTTCAAAATAATGTTTGGATGAAACGAATAATATTATTATTATATATAACACCAAATCTCGTTAGTATATGTAAAGTGATAAAAGTACCATTAAATCTGTATATAACATTTAATTAATCAACTTAATCTCTTTAACAACCTGCTATTGTGATATTGTGAATGTCGAAAGTTGAACGAAACTTGAATGCTATAAATGATCTAATTAATTCCTCTCTTCTGAATTATTAAATTTTTAGGCACTAATTTGCAATCAACAGCTAATTTCACATTTATACTCCATAATGACAAAGTATAATAACAATATAAATCAGCACTTAGTTAACGTAATAAACAATATTGAAAGTAAAAATCCATAGCGATTAATCACCGGAACTTAAAACGGAAATGTAATTATTACAATCATTAATATGGTGTTACATCATGTAAGTAATAGGTAGTTTGCATATTGAAAACTGTTGTTTATATAATAAGAATTGTAACATGTAATGTAATGTAAAGGAATTTATAAAGTTTATTACCTGATCCAAGAGTAAGGAAAACTGGGAAAGTATATGAAAATGAAGAAATATTACCTGTAACAAAGAAATATATATTAGATACAGTATAACATAATATACAATTGTTTCAATTTATACTACAGTTCACGATGTTTTTTTTTTTAATTTTTAATTCTTAACATTAAGAGAACAATACAGAAAACCATAAATCGAAAACTTCTAGAAAAAGAAAATAGTTATTACTTACACACTAAAGTCCATCGTTTTTTACCTCTGGCTAAGAGAGGTATTGGAATCATGCTAAAATTCGCATATCCAGATTTTAGTGGATAAGCACGTTTTAAGGTCCCTATAATCCGATTATAACATTTTTACGATGTCCGTGTGTGTGTGTGCGTGTGCGTGTGCGTGTGCGCGCGCGCGCGTTTGTGTGTGTGTGTGTGTGTTTGTGTGTGAGTGTGTGTGTGAGCGTGTGTGTGTGTGAGCGTGTGTGTGTGTGTGTGTGTGTGTGTGTGTGTGTGTGTGTGTGTGTGTGTGACAAAAATTTCTCCGACGATAACTCTAACACTACCACCATTCTAAAAATTATAATTCTTTCGTATTCCTCTTTACATCTTTATGAAGAGCTGATTAAATTTTGGTTATAATTAGTTAACCGGAAGTTCTCTTATTCGAAGTTAACAGTTTTTCTTGTAAAAACGCACTTAAATATCATTTTTCATATTTTATGTAATTATCAATATGAAAGAATATATTATTGTCTATGTGGTTTGATAAAACATTTTCCTTCATAATCAATAGATATAAAGTTAAAGAATTATAAAAAGATTATAAATCAACCAGCTTTGCTATAATCATGGAAACGGCTGATATATTAAAATAATTCTAATTGACAGATGTCAGTGCCAAGTGCAATTTACACCCTGTCTGTTCGTGCTATAATTTTATTGGATTTATAGAATCTTTTCCAAGAAACTTTCGGTATGGAATTTGTAGAAAATAGTATATGTTCATGTTACAATTTTACTGGATCTTTTCCAATGAACTTTTGGTATGGGATTTGTACAAAATACATAGAATTGACGAAAGGTAATGTGCTGGCCACAACAGATTTAATTAAACTTTGATGATCCCTAACATACGATTTTAAGGTTTAGTTTTAATATAAATGACCCACGTTCTATTTATTACTAGAGAAACCCCATTTAAGAATACCACTGGAAATCTAATTATTATATGCTGTATATTATTTTCATTGGCATATTCTAGCATGACAATAACTCTCGAGCTCAATAAATGTAACATTAGCAGGATTTTGTAATTTAATTAAAGTATGAAGCCAAGCACGTAAAGGCTAATTGAATGCGAGCCGTTAATGCTACATCAGTTTCATTTGGTAAATGAAACCGCACAACTAAAAACGATACGTACATGCTTCTGAAACATATAAACAATTTGTAAATTCAACCCTTAAGCCTCAATTCCACAGATTGTCCTAATGCGTAAGAACTATAATTAATAACTAAGCGCAATGCATAAAAATTTTATCAGACGGCAACGTTCACTAACATTTCCAGCTTTGCATAAGGATTAATGCTTAAGACCTAAGGACCATTTACATAATAAAATTTATCTTCACTTTAACACTTTAAATTAATTGTGTTCGTTTTCATAATATAACTTTAGCACTGTAGCACTACTTTAAATTAAAGATAAAATCTTAAAGTAATTTTAATTAAAGTCTTAAAGTGAATCTGATTATGAAAACGGCCCTAAGCCTAAGAGCAATGCGTAAAAACAAAATAGAGGGTGCCCATTTTATAAGTACCCACCTTAAAATTTAAAAATAGGCAATCCATGTTACATTTCATAAATGACTTGGTTTTTTAAAATTTTGTTTTGCTCTTAAATTAAAATGCGCCACTGGTGGCAGATTTCTGAACTGAGTGAAGTGTACATGTACAAAGGTGGTTGTTTTATTCAGGGATTGTATTTACTTGTATACGAATTTTAATACTCTTTTATCTTCGGCTAGTATTGTTTTATTCTTAGTAAGATCTGAATTACTGCTAATATAACAGGTAAGTTTTTTGTTTTTTATAAAATTAATGAACAAATTAGGAGATATGCAATTTATAGGTTAAAGTTACGATGGAGTTTTCTCCGAAAATATTTACCACATAATATTATGTGGCCACTATTTATTAATTGTTGGCCTTCCACCATTGTAACAAGGTAGGAATAGTGAAATAACAAGTATATAACTTTAATATAAACTCTTCTAAATTATAGTTTCAATATCAACATTTTAATTCTGTTATCTTTGTAAGTCAAAATTCTGTTTAGAAATAATAATCATCATTCTCTCATATATCTGTTTAGTCTAGATGTCAACCGAGTAGACATTTATTGTTTTGACAATTAACTGTACAAGTTATTGGCTAGACTACGTGAAGTCTTGTTATTTTACTATGGAGGCTACACCCTCGCACCCTTCTTTAGTTATACGTCTGGAAAGATAACCTTTGTTTTAAGGCAGTCGCGGTTAAAGACTCAGACAGGACAGTCATGTAGTCTGTGTTTAGTTTTTGGGCGTTTTACGCCATGACTCGTAATTAGGGTTTTTAACAGTTTAGTTTAGTATTAATTAGTATTGTGTAATTATGTAAATAAAAGTAAAATAAAGTTAGTTAAAGTTAAATTAGTATAAAATATTGTGTGTGTGTGCATCCATCCAAAATATGTTCATAACTCTATCATCATGTGTAAGTGTTTAGTGAGTGTAAGGTTGTTCCTCCTCAGTAAAGTGGTGGACAAACCAGCAAGTGTCCACCAGTGAGATAAAGTTAGAAGAGATAGAGTCATCGTTGGGGTAAGAGAACAAAGGGAAAACAGAAGCCATCTGATAACCCCCCCCCCCCCCCTGTTACACCATATTTCTAGATGATACACTACAATTCCCAAATCTACAAATAGTATCTAAATCTAAGCAAAGAAAATTGTTCATTATGAAAGAAAAACAATTAAATAAAAGTAAAGCTATGTAGATAGAAATTAATATATGTACAGCTACGGCAATGAAATACAATCTAAATAAATGTACCATTCGTTTGAATTTTGACGTTTGACGTCAGCGCCATCTCTTGATAATTTGGAAGCCCAATACCTACTGTGAATATTCGATTTAAAGTAACTAATATTTACCAAGTGGCTTATGAAATTATTCTGTTTTACCTATTTTTAAACTTTAAGGCGGGAACTTATAAAATGGGCACCCTATAATGCAAACTTCTAACCTGAACTTGTCAAATGTCTGTCTATTTCATAATTATTCATGAATATAGATACAAAAAATAAAGTATATAACATATTCGACCTCATATGGGGTCCCGTGGCTGCGTGTCTGGTCGCGAATCTGAGGAACCGAGTTCGAACCTGACCGACGCCAACTATTTCAAATTTTAAATGGCACAAAAGTGATCCCTGTGGTGCACTCTCCACGCCAGCAATAAGTGCCCGTGAGGTGACGCCTGGTAAGCGCCCGTACGGTAAAAATATGTCATCATCATTACCGATATCTGTGTTAAACAGATTGCCACACTCAGAAATGGGCAATATGCCGTGATGATATATTTATTTATCTATTTCAGAAAAAAGAAGAATTGCTGTTGCAATGGTAAAATTGTGACATTTCTGTTGCGTTAGTCACTAAACAAAGTAGCTGGAAACGGTATCCTAGTAAAATGCCATAATGCATTAAACCTTTTGCACTATGGCATGCATCGAACCCGAACCTGAACCGAACCAAAGCCGGAACCACACCATAACATTTTAGCAAATACAAACCCAGAGCCGAACCTCAGATATATTTTTCAGTTTAACCCGAGTCGAAACCAACCAGTATTAAAATTCGGGTTCTGGGTTCAACTCCGGTTCAGGTTCATTTTCAGTTCGAAACGTAAGCGTAATCATAATACAGCCGACAATATACGATTTAGGCGTCTGCGTTGCTGCCTGTGCTGACTTTTCGTAAAAATTGTATTCGTTTCTAGTCTTGTGTAAATTCCAACTCGCATTTTAAATTATTTTTATATTGTTAGTCAATAAACATTAATTCAATTTTTATTAGGTCGAAACGAACCCAATACCTGAACCCGGAACAAAACCGCAAATTTTATTAATGTTTGAACCAGAACCGCACACGAACCCCTCTCAAAAAAATCTGTTGTGGCCAGCACAAAACCGTCCATCAATTCGTTGTATTTTGTACAAATCCCATACCAAAAGGTCCTTGGAACAGATTCTATATAATATCATGTAAAATCAAACACGAACACATACTATTTCTATTCTATAAATCCAATAAAATTATAACATAAACATACACTGAGTAAAATGCTCTTGACACTTTTTCTTATTCTTCAGCTTCGCCTATTTTATTAGAGGTAGATGTTTCCTCTTTTCTTCCACTCATTCCTGTCCAACACATCTTCTAGACACAGGCATTCCTTTCAGTCTTCCGCGATACAGTCCTTCCATCTTCTCTTTGGCCTTTCTCTGCGTGTCACTTGCGAGGAGCACTATGACATACCAATTTTGTGATCCTACACTTTCCATATTTGGTTTTGCACTTGCAACTGACAATTAGAATTCTTTTAATATATCAGCATCAGCTGTTTCCATGATAAATAGCAAAGCTGACTAATTTTTGACAATTAATTTCTTTATAATGCTTTAAATCTACATCTATTGAATATGAAGGAAAATGTATAATCAAACTGTATAGAGAAGAATATTTTCTTTAATATGTATAATAACAAAATGTCAAAAAACAATATTTAACTGCATTTTTTTAAGAAAAACTGTCAAAAACTTCAAATAAGGGTACTTCCGGTGGATCAATTATAACCAAAATCTAATCAACTCTTCATATGGATGTACAGAAGAGGAATACGAAAGAATTATAATTTTTAGAATTGTAGTATTGGAGTTATCGTCGGAGAAAAATTTGACACACACATACATACACACACACACACACACACACACACACACACACACACATACATACATACATACATACATACATACAGACATTATCTTAAAAATAGTAAATTCGTATTGTACGGACCCTAAAACGTGCTTATTCATTAAAAACTCACCACCGAATTTTTTGACAAAAGACAATACCTTCCTTACCTATAGGTGACGGAAGGTAAAAACAAATTAACCTGAACCGTACCCAGTTTTTGGCGGGTTCGATGTCCCGTTATGCACTAATCATTATGCATCAAGCATTAAAACATTTGTTGGAAATGAGGCTTCATAGTCACTTATATTCTCGGAACATCGTTAGAAATATTTTTATTAGATTAATAATAATTCAGAGAACCCATGATGTTTTATGGAACGATGAACAGCTTACTTATATAGTTTGTATATAACAGATTTATTTGAACGTCCGTATTTCTGAATGTAACTTTTTGACAGTTCTCGTTTACAACAAAGAGTACGAACCATGAAATTGACAAACCTAGAAGATATATTTATTTTAAGCATTGTCTTCTTTGTGTATTGTTTCTCTTTTCAAATTTAAAACTTCTGCGGAACCGGATATGAAATAACTAACTTTTCACTGAGTGTAATAACTTGATGAAAATAACCAACAAGAAGTTAAAAATACGCCATTTCCTTTCCAGCGTCGTGTTTTCAGGAACTTAAAAATAGATGAAACTTTTCCCATTACAGTACCGTGCGGGCCTGAAGGCTGAAAGGTTAGCGACATTAGCACCACGACTGAAACAGCGATTAATACAATACGGTCAAATAAATTGGGAAAAGTCACGGAAACAACAATTTTCGCAATATGATTTACAAGTATGAAAAAGAAAAATTGTGACCTGAGATCTATTATAGTATGAGTCCCCCGCCCCCCTTCAGAGGACAACGACTAACGATCCTGATTACTAACCTTGGTTAGCTAGCCGCTTTAACCGCGACAAATAATGAATAGGACCAACCGTTTTTCCAGTTAATTGGCTAACTGCAAGTAACCAGTTAACCGACTAATCATAATAGCCAACTATTAATTTTTTGTAATAATCTTCTAACCAATGAATCGAATTAACCTATAATTTGGAACCGGTTTAACTGATTAACCGTCTAAACAATTTTTCATTCCTTGTAAGCCATAAAAACTGGTTAACCGTTTAAGGATAATCAATTAACAGAATATTTCTTAGCTATACCTTTTCAACTTCAATTTCAGAAAAAGTAACTTCACTTTCAGAAAAAGAAAATTTTATTTCGGAAAAAGTAAATTCAATTTCAGAAAAAGTACCTTCAATTTCAGAAAGAGTAAATTCAATTCCAGAAATAAGTAATCAATTTCTGAAAAAGTAACTCCAATTTCAGAAAAATTACCTATATGAAAATAACAATTTTTTCAAAAATTGAATTTGCTTTTTTTGAAAATAAAGTTACATTTTCTGAAATTGAATTTACTTTTTCCGAAATTGAATTTACTTTTTCTGTTTTTTTTTTTTTTTTTTTTTTTCTAAAATTGAAGTTGAAAAGGTATAGTTTAATACAACTATAAACAGCCCGATTATTATTAAAAAAGCAAGCTAATCCTCATTTTTTGATTAGTGAATTCTGTTCTATTCCGTATTCTATCTTCATAATATTATCAAAAATCTGTTGTGGCCAGCACAAGACCTCTCGCCATTTCCATATTAGGCTATATAAGTATTGTATTGCACTTTGCTATCGAACCGTCGTTTTATAACAAAATAGTACAGAACTTTACCGAAATATTATTTTTTATTGTATTTAACATGTCTTCTGCACACATATAATTCTAATTATATCTATTTTTCATTGTATGAGGAAGTTTCTAAATGTCTCAGATTCTTCCAATTCATTAACTAGATTGGCGGTATTTCTGATGGATATATGCATATTATATATAATTTCAAATATTTAATTAATAAAACAATAAGAAAGATTAAATGTACTTCCCAGAAAAAGCTATCAAAATGTCACTAAAACTGACACTGAAATCTGTCATTTACAAATTATGTTATAAACACTTGAATTTTTCAACTGGTTTCCTTAGTGTACTTTCGCCTACTCGAGTTGTTATATCCCGATTTTCTATATATTATAGCGTCTTTATCTCTAAATTTGTAGAAGATATAATAAAAAATTTAAATGTATCAGGTGTAGAATTTTGTTCTTCAAAATTAGTAATATCAAAAATTTTCAAAAATTAATATTTGGAAGAATTTCTTTTAAAAACTACTACTTCCGGTTGTTCAATTGTTACAAAAACCTTTTCAGCTCTTCCCAGGAATGTCAGATTGAGGAATTCATAGTTAAACAGGTCTTATGTCTTATAGTTTTTGAGGAATCGTCCGTCCAGCATCCAGCCATACACACACACACACACTCACACACTCACACACACACACACACATACACACGCACGCACACGCGCACGCGCACCCGCACACGTACACGCACACGCGCACACACTCACTCACGCACACACTCACTCACGCACACACACACACACACGCACATACACACACGCACGCGCACACACACACACACACACACACACACACACACACACAAACAGAGAGAGAGAGACATCATTGTAAAAATGTTAAAATCGGATTCTAGTGACCTCGAAACGTGCTTATTCATTAAAATCTGGATATGTGATTTTTAGCATGATTCCAATACCTCTCTTAGCGAGAGGTAAAAAGGTACGTACAATAGGAATAGATTAAATTATATTTTAAGATATAAGCTGTCAAAATTAGAGTAAATTTAGCCCGTTTCGCATTTAAAAAAAAAAAAAAATTTGAATGAAAGTTTATGTAATATTTTCGTAGTAATAAAAAAAATAATATATTTTTATTTTTGTAAATAATTAAATAAAATATTGGCGCCAGAAGTAGTCATGAAAAACTCCCCATTTCTGGAGTACATATAACGTCATACATAGCCGAGAGGAAAACAGTTAACGTTATTTATATACATAAATAAAAGTAGGCGATAGTTTGTCACATGTTAAACTGTAGGTATTCTGACGTCACATTCTGTTTTAGATCACGAGACTTTTCAATATATTACACAAATTTTAATATTTAATTGTAAAATAGCTAAAGGATATTTCGTGATATTTTTTTATATATTTTTAGAGCATTCGAGTTTTTAATGCCTTTATCATAGCCTTAACATCTAAGTACGTCACACATCTTCTCTATTCCAAATGAAAGCAGTAAATGAAGAAACATCGAAATGAAGTTTCATAAAAAAATTGTTGAGCATCTTATTAAAAGAATAAAAGAAATTAGTCAGACAATGGATTACGAGAATCCAAACTTCTACAAAATATGTTTACGTTACTCGTGGTTAGAGCTCTCGTATTTGAGTTAATCACTTGTTATTGAAATTCCCTTCGCGGTCGCTGCATTGCACTTGCTGGTACCGACACCCTCTGCCGTTTACCCTCTAGTGCTGTTTATGTTTAATGGGGCCCATAGCTCTAACTTGGCTACAAACATGTGTACTCGACCCCTCCTGCTATGCTTTATTGACTTCACAAACTATGCAACAAACAAACAAACAACAAACTTTATATTATGTACATTTTCTCATACTTACAACTGGGACAACTACATTTATAAGCGTTAAACATTAAGTTACAAAATTTTACTAAATAGCTGGTTAAGTAAATGAAAATGGCTGAGTGAAGTAACGAAACTAAGTAGAGAAATGTTTTGTTTGTGTTCTTGTTTCTTTACTTAACTGTTATTATTATTGTGAAATGAATTATTATTGTTGAAAGAAAATTTGTCACCTTCATTCAGCGAAAGTGTTGTTTTGCTATTTAGCTTAATAAATTACACATTAAACAGAAAAATAATGTTAAAAATATCTGTTGTGGCCGGCACAATACCTCTCGCCATTTTCATTTTGTTACATAAGTATCAAATTAACATTTCTTGTATACACAAATAATTCTAATTATATTTATTCTTTCATTGTGTAAAGAATCTTGTTCTACTCTTCTACAATACTCAATCCATTGACGGGATTGGCGGTATTTCCTAATTTTAAATATTTAATTAATAATTCAATAAGAAATATTAAATGTACCTACCTATTTCCCAGAAAAAGCTTTCAGTAAAACTGTTGATTTTTAACACTGACATTTATCTGTCAATTACATACATTCGAATTTGACAACTGGTTTCCTTGGTGTAGCCCGGATTGTGCGATTTATTATCACAGGTTATTCTATATATTATATTTTATTTATTTCTAAATTTATAGAAGATATAATAAATTTTTTAAGTATTTAGATGGAAAATTTTATTTTCTTCAATATTTGTAATGACAAAAATCTTCAAAATATAACATTTAGAAGAATTTTTTAACAACCAACATCACCATTTCTTGTATAATGGAGTCCTCAACTTCGTGTAATTTTGAAGCAATTCGTAGTATTAAAAAGTCTTAATTGTCTTTATCTTAACTGTATTTGATTTTTAAAGTCTATGGCTCGTACCACGATCACGGTTCTAAGACCGGTATTAGTTAAAACCTTGACGACAACTTGACACATACTTCAGGGTTGTCAACAAAAATCAGTGATGCCACTATACTAATTAAACCGAAAATGTACTGACAGGCATATTTAATACATTTGGCTTCAATATTCTAAATAATTTATCTTAAAAACAAGTCCAAAGACAAATCATATTAAACAATTTAAAATAATGAAGCCAAATGTATTAAATATGCCTATCGGTACATTTTCGGTTTAATTAGAATAGTGGCATCACTGATTTTCTTTATAACCCTGAAGTATGTGTCAAATAGTTAGCACGGTTCTAGCTAACACCAATGTTAGAACCGTGATCGTGGTACGAGCCTATATGACCATTTGCATAGGTTTTATAATTTGTTTGATCAAAATGTAAACCGCTTGAACTATTATGAGTTTGGGCTCGAATATGTCTTTACAGGACATAAGTACCTACTGATATCAAGGCTTTAAGTAATGTAGTGAGTATATGTATGTCCCTGTGATTATATTCCTTCATTAAAAAAAAAAAAAAATTTTGATTATAACAAAAAAAACTTAAAAATAAATTAGGAAAGAGTGAAAAGATAATGTCAGCCACCGGGATTTGAACCCAGACCCACTGTCTTGACAAGTCACTGATGTTTAAATGTAGTAGTTAGTTGTAACCCCACATCAATACGTGACGCTGAGTATTCTCAAATGAGAATCTTTCAGTCTAACATTTGTGGAAGATAATGTGAGCCAACGGGAGGAGTCCGCCATAGCTCAATGGGGTATTCCACTCAATTTTTTTTATTATTTTAAATAAAACTTCATTCAGTTTTGAATCAATTATCATTATTATTAAAAAATCTTAATTGTTCCTAGTTTCAGAGTATTTTATTTTCGAGAAATCAGTGTAACGTCACATTTCCTCTATACTTATCTTTCTCACACACACTGCTCTGAGTACGCTGCGAGAGAAGGATAACAATTGTATGACGTCAATTTTCCCTTTTAGCAAATGTGAAATATCTCGTAAAGTAATTATTTAAAAAATGTTTTCATTGTTTTAACTATTATTTATTGAGCCATACTTTATGTTAAATTGAAATTTTCTTAATTTTGTTGTTATGGTGGAATACCCCATTGGTAGAGCGTTGTCCCGGCAAGACAGTGGGTCTGGGTTCAAATCCCGGTGGCTGACATTATCTTTTCACTCTTTATTAATTTATTTAGAATAAATAGGCTGCACACTCTACGTTCATTTCAAAAAATACTTAATTGCAATAAAGAAAATTTGATTAATAACAAAAATGACTAATCACCTAAAAAAATAATTACGTACCATAATAATTATTTACTTATTATTTATTTATTGGGCATCAACTACAAAAGTTACTACCTTATAACAAATTAATAATAACAATATAAAAATAATAATGCAGAAATATAAAACTAAAACTTATAACAATGAATAAAACAATATTAATAACATAACAATATAAAAATAGATATAACAATACACAATATAATACTACTAAAATTTGAAAATATGCAATATAAATGTAATTTATTTCCACTTTTGAAGAAAAACTTAGAATTTTAAATCGTCATATAAATTCACTGCTTTTAAAAAATTCAAAATATTCTTTAACTTGTTATGATCTGTCAAAATAAGAAAATGGTTCTGGTCAGTATTATAAAGTTGCCTGATTGGGTCATACTCTGGACATACAACAGAGTATGACCCAATCATAATAATGACCATAATTATTGTAATTATATATAAAAAAAAAATAATGAATAAGCATATGGAAATTCACACACCCATATATTCTGTGCCGTTATATAGTCGTAAATGATTCAATAACAATGATTATCCTTGAAAGGATGAAATTCCAGTGATATGTGACGTGTAATTCGCTCGCTAATTGTCCTTGGGTTCGTGTCTGTATTCAACATGGCGGTGGCGCCTGAGTTCGCGTGTTCCAATGATTACATCTTGTCATTTTTTACTTTGCATCCCTGACAGGCACACCCTTACTAGCGGTTTAATTAATATTTTTACAACGCAAAATGGTGGTTAGACAAATCATCAGTCTTACTAAACAAATGAGTTCCAAAAGTGCAAATAGATCTATTTTTCTTTTTTACTTTTAGGTTGTGTTAATATTACACTTGCTGGTGCCGATTAAAGGTGAAAATAAAATAGAAATTTAACATGTAATATAATTTCTTGCAATTTCCTGCTCTCCAATTCATTGTACGTCAAAAAATTCGGTGTTGAGTTTTTAATGAATAAGCACGTTTTAGGGTCCTTAGAATACGATGGGATCGCGTGGCCGTGTGCGTATAGTGTCTGGTTGCTATCTGGTGACCCGGGTTCGATCCCGGCCAGTGCAGACTTTTAATAACACAAAAGTGTGGTGCACTCTCCACAACAGCTATGAGTGCCCGTGAGGTGACGCCTGGTAAGCGCTTACACGGTAAAAATATATCGTCATCATTACCGATGTCTACATGTCTACCCAGTAATGGATAATATGCCGTGATGATATATTTATTTATATTTATAGAACACGATTTTATTCATTTTACGATGATTTCTTTGTCTCTCTCTTTCTCTCTCTCTCTCTTTCTCTCTCTTTCTCTCTCTCTCTCTCTCTCTCTCTCTCTCTGTGTGTGTGTGTGTGTGTGTGTGTGTGTGTGTGTGTGTGTGTGTGTGTGTGTATGTATCACACGTTGTGTACCAAAAAATTCTCCGTGGTAACTCCAAAACTAAAATTCTAAAAATTATACTTCTTTCGCATATCTCTTCTTTACATTCATATGAAGTGCTGATACGATTTTGGTTATAATTGAACACTCGAAAATACCTTTATTTGGAGTTCTTAACAGTTTATTGAAAAAAACGCAGTTAAATATCATTTTTTGACATTTTATGTTATTATAAATAATATGAAAGTACATTTGATTGTCTATATAAGGTTTGATTATACATTCTTCAAATTCAATAGATATACGAGTAGAGTTAAAGAATTTTAAAAAGATTAACTTTCATAAATCAGCCAGCTATGCTATAGCCATGAAATCTGGTGATTTATTTAAATATTCTAATTGACAGATATCAGTGTCAAGTACAATTCACATAGTATATGTTCGTGTTATAATTTTATTGGATATATAGAATCTTTTCAAGGAATTTTCAGTAAGGAATTTGTAGAATATAGTTATGTTCGTGTTACAATTTTGCTGGATAGGTACACAGAATCTTTTTCCAATGAACTTTCGGAAGGGATTGACGGAAGGTAATGTGCTGGCCACATCAGATTTTTTATTATATTTTTGGTTTAACAATTTAAAAAAGAAATTAAAAAAATTATGTTAGTGTAAAACACCCACCGAAGATGTGTTCAAATAGCGATGCATTTTCAGTGCAACTAAACATTTATTACTTCTTATTTTTGATAATTATTATTGTAACATAAATAGTGATATTTAAAAACTTTGTCGACATTTGAAAGAAATATTGCCTTTTAATAACAATGTATGCCGGCTACAGTGTTTGATCTATATACTAGTCATTTTATTGCCACATATAACCTTGAAAAGAGCAACTTTCTTTCGCCATGACAGTTACTTATTACCGCACACATTAATCTGAAAACTGGTCAAATTCTGCGAACATAATATTACAAATTACCCTTTTCATACTGCACGCCATATACTCGTACACATACGGACTTCAATTCGAAACTGCTATAGTAATTTTGCACATGCAAAAACTTCATTTAGAAACAAAGAGAAAACATATTCATACTAACACCCTAATGGCAAATTTGCGAAATGAGGTTATATTTAAACTTCTATAGAAAATTCGTCGTATTAAGCCTGTTTTGCTTTATATTTTTTTTGACTGAAATCTATAAATACCTTTTCAATTTTAAATAAATAAATATAAATAAATATATCATCACGGCATATTACCCATTTCTGGGTGTGCCAGTATCTGCAACACATGTAGACATCAGTAATGATGACGATATATTTTACCGTGTGGGCGCTTAGCAAGCGTCACGTCACGGGCACTCATAGCTGGTGTGGAGAGTGCACCACAGGGGTCATTTTTGTGCCATTTAAAATTGTCTGTAGGGATCGAACCCGGTTCCCCCGGGTTCACGACCAGGCACTCAGGCACGCGGCCACGGGACCCCAATTCAATTTTAGTAAAAGAAAATTCTGTTTCAGCAAATGTAAATTCTAGTCAAGAAATAAATAATATCGTTGACAAACGGCAATGAACTATTAACCATATTACTCGAAAGAAAACTAGTATGCGATCTATAGCAAAAAAAAAAAAAAATCTGAAAACTAGTAGGGGAACTGGGGCTGCGTGTCACACGGGTTGGTTGTCTCATTTCTCAGATACTACTGCCATATAGGGGTTGTGATGAGAACTATATTGTGTGTACATCATTACGAGTGTGTGCATATAGTTTCATGTGCCCTGCGACAATTCTATGGATTTTATTGGTTCTTTTATGTTCTTTGCAGCTGCAAATATTCGTTGAACGATATAATTAACTCTGATTATTCACTTTCTGTTCAATGAAGTCAACTATTTTTCTGTGAATCTATAAGTTGGCATGATATTAGTCTATATGAACTTTGAGGTTAGGTTACATGGTATTTCCGCCAAATTGTGATTTGACCGAAATGTTTGTTGTCACAAAAACCCCGGGGATAGTTGTAATTCGTAAAAAAATGGATTCGGTCTGTATAACTGGGCTCACCACCGGGCTGAATAAATTTTATACTTATCAAAATTGTGAAAGTGACTAATATTTTATTGACCATTAAATATTCACTTAAATTCCTATTTCAATCATAAAATGTGTCTTAAATTTAAATTACTGACTTCCTATTATATCAATTTTAATTTTTACCTCTCGCTAAGAGAGGTATTGGATTCATGCTAAAATTTGCATGTTCAGATAAGCACGATTTAAGGTTCCTAGAATCCGATTATAACATTTTTAAAATGATGTCTGTGTGTGTGTGTGTGTGTGTGAATGTGTGTATGTGTGTATGTGTGTATGTATGTCTGGATGTTGTAGACACGATTCCTCAAAAACTATAAGACTTAAAAAATATTTAACTGCAGTTTCCTCAATCTGATATTCCTGGGAAGAGCTGAAAAGGTTTTGGTAACAATTGAACAACATATAGGAACTTCCTCATACAATGAAAAATAGATATAATTAGAATTATATGTGTGCAGAAGACATGTTAAATATAATAAAAAAACAATATTTGGTTAAAGTTCTGTAATTTTTTGTTATAAATCGACGGTTCGATATTGAAGTATAATCCAATACTTATATAGCCTTATACGGAAATGGCGAGAGGTCTTGTGCTGGCCACAACAGATTTTTAACTTTGGTCTGTCGTAAATAAAATTTATTGAAAAATTTTGTTTTTTTTTATTATTTAAATAACCCACGATAACTAAGCCCAAAGTCTGTGACAACCAACCCGTAGTAGGGACAGGTGGTCGCAAAAATTTGTTCAGGCAAAAAAAAATTAATATCCCCTTAAAGCTATGGTCTCAAAACTGCAGGAAACTGAGCTAAGGATACACACTAAAGGAGGATAGGCAATGACAAAAAGGAAACTGTAACCTTGCCTCTTAAAAAATTCAAAAGCAAATATTGTGACAACAATCCGCGGTCTCCCCTATCGAATTTAGCCAAATAAAAGTATAATGTAAAACAAGCTTAATACTCCCCCGTTGGAAAATTGGCGAAATGAATTCGCGTTGTGGGTAAATTCATTGTTAATGTCTGCTAGTGAAAGGTCAAGGCGAATTTCCTGGCTTGCATAAATTAAAACTGGTTGATGAGAGGTGAAAAACAACACTGCGCATAATTAGAAGAAATGGAACAAAATGAATGGTGATTATTCAGCGCAGACACAAACTGCCTTATATTCGCTTTCAAATTAGCCACAGATACAACTTCTAATTCACAACAAAGTTGTTTCCGTTTACATAGAAACAGTTCATTTAAATATTTGTAATTCATAGATATTATGCTAATGAGTAATACGCTGATGATACAGAAGCTAAGCTACATGCTACATTGTACATATACATATCTTGCAAGCAAAAACTTTATGGGAATATTATACAGACTAATGATATATTCTCTGTTTCATCAAAACCCAAAGGATCGCCATAAACCTTTGGAACGCCTCTCACTTAAGTTGACAAAGAAACTCAAATTTCCTCCCGTCATAAATTAGACTGTGAATGCTGTCACTGCTATACACAGAGTTGTACTCTCATAACAAAAATATTATGAAACTACGCACTTATTATAAATATTTAACCCAATCCGCTGCGCATGTTCGTGTAAATAAATTTTAATCAAATTAATTTCATCGACTTCATTGCGATGTCCCCTTCAGTCACATCTTCTTTTGGTTCAGTTTCAAACAATGAATTTTCTCCCAGGAACGTCCAGTCATTAACATTATCACTTGCACCAGCTATGTCACCGCATCATTTGAAACTCCCCGTAGTCACATCATTTTTTAATAATGTGAACTTCAATAAAATAAATCTGCTACAATATTATTATAATTTGTAAATTTATATAGGTACCTGAATTTTTTTTCAGTTCAGTAATGATCGTTCATTGTTAAAGCAAGCATAACATCTAATAATAATTTTACTGTGCAACTAAGATCCTTTGGAACCCCCAAAAAACTTTTGCTTATTTAAATAATTTCAAGCAATTTTCAACTTTCATAGACATATAATGTACATGGAAAAGAAACTATAATTGCGTGAAACGCAAAACTTTTCACAGTAGCAACGATTAGTATTAACACGGAGGATTTAAAAGTCATTTGTTCAAATGATTGCTAGACGAGCTATATGTATATTTCTAATACATTGTTTGACAGTATTGATAAATAAAATTTATACGAATAGTTTCATTGATTTTATTCTTATTTGTCAATTCTAATATTGTACAAAATATATCTACATGTGTAGAACAATTATTACAACAAACTTATTCACTTTGAAGCCAAAATCATCATAAAGAGAGACTAACTTTTCTAAATCAGTCAGCTTTGCCATTTATCATGGAAACATCAGTAATATGCAAAAAAAAAATTCTAATTGACAGATGTCAGTGTCAAGTGCAAATGGAAAGTATAGGATCAGAATGCCAGGAGTACAAGGAAGGCGAAAAAGAAGATGGAAGGATTGTATCGCAGTAGACATTAGAGAGGAAGAACTGTGTGAAGAAGATGCGTTTGACAGGAATGAGTGGAAGAGAAGAGTAAGAAACAGTGACTCCTGATAAAATTGGAGAAAGCTGATGAAGAAAGAAGAAATTGTCAAGTGCAATTTACATAGTGTACATATGTTCATGTTATAATTTTTTTGGATTTATAGAATCTTTTCAAATGAAATTTTGGTATGGATTTTGTAAAAAAAATAGCATTTGTTATTGTTATAATTTTATTGGATATATAGAAAACTTTATTATAGCATTTATCCATTTTTATTTCATTACTTTTATTTCTACAAATTGACACAATTGTTCAAATACTCTAAAAATGCGTACACTTACGTAACATTCTTTTTACAATCAAATAATATTACTACCAAGTTTATGTATCTACCCATTTTTGAATTATTGCCCCAAAAGTCAATATACCCCACATTTAGATAAAAACTACAAAATTTTCAAAAATCTAATTTAGATACTTCTCTATGCGCTGATTTCAAATTTTGAAACCGCAGGTCGATATCTCGTTTCGTTCTTGAGATATTTAGATTTAAAGTTTTTCTCAAAAAGGCCCATTTTTGGGTATTAGCCCAAAAATGGGTCGAGATATGAATTTGGCGACATCACCAATCGATTCTACGGACAAAAATACAGAAGAATAGTAATTTTCATAACTTTTGTCCAACCGGTTCATTTTTTATGAATAAAAGCATGAAATCCCCTGAAAATGGCCAAAATCTGAAAAAATCGTAGATTTTTACGATTTTTGGCCATTTTCAGTTATTTTGCTTTAGAGATTGTATGTGGTGTTCAAAAATTCTGAAAATTGGTGTACTTATGTAATTTTGCCCGTAGAATCGAATGGTGTTGTCGCCAAATTCATATCTCGACCCATTTTTGGGTTATTACCCAAAAATGGGCAGTTTTGGGCAAAATTTTGAATCTAAATATCTCGAGAACGAAAAGAGATATCGACTTGCGGTTTCAAAATTTGGAATCAGCGCATAGAGAAGTATCTATATACATAAAAATTAGATTTTTTAAAAATTTTGAAGTTTTTATCTAAATGTGGGGTATACTGACTTTTGGGGCAATAATTCAAAAATAGATAGAGACATAAGCTTGATAGTAATATTATTTGATTATAAAGAGAATGTTACGTAAGTGTTCGCATTTTTAGAGTATTTATATACGAGTATACATAAAGTATATTCATGTGATAATTTTATTGGATTTATAGAATATTTTCCAAGGAACTTTCTGTATGAAATTTGTAAAAAAATGTATTATGTTCGTGTTACAATTTTACTGGATATATATAGAATATTTTCCAATGAACTTTTGGTATGGGATTTGTACAAAATATATCAAATTAATGGAAGGTCTTGTGCTGGCCACAACAGATTTTTTATCTTATGTTGATTTAGTAATGGGTGAATTGGGAAGTCTCTATCCTTTACAACCGAATGTATACGCCTACGCATTGTTTATGTGGAAAGCTGCTGGGGAAATGATGCATTGTATATAGCCGTGTTGTTTTGCTGATATTGGCATTGAAGGAGGAAAAATGCGGTTGGTTGGCCGATGCAAAAGCTGAGTACGAGAGATTATGATAATTGACCCAACAGCGTTAGCGTTGCAGTTGCAGACCAGAGTGGTGTGGTTTCTTTTATTTATTGCTCTACTATTTCACGCAAAATGTGAAGGTCAAGAGCGACGACTAATCATCACGGATACAGAATGATATCATTGCAAATTATAAAGAAGTACCGACAGGATTTAAGAATTAAATAGGTTTTATAATAAAATTTGGTCTATTTTTTCTCCGAAACCAGTTGAGCGAGAAGTTTTGAATAATTTATTAGTTAAAAACAAATAAATATGTTAAACAAATCTTGAATAATTTATATTTGTCAATTATGCAAATGTTTGTTTTCCAATTACATTTAAATGTTCTGATTCTTTTCTATATTTATGACTAACAAGGAGCCTTAGGGAAAACTAGCCGAAGCCGAGTATGCTGCTAAATATTTACAGGGTAAATACTTGAAAGCTCAACATAGTCGGTTAACAAGGGAAAATCGTTTTTCACAGACTGTTGCTCCCCGTTACAACTGACAATAATGATTGAAAAATAAAAAATCTGTTGTGGCCAGCACAAGACCTCTCGCCATTTCCATATTAGGCTATATAATTATTGTACTGCACTTCGCTTTCGAACCGTCGTTTTATAACAAAATATTACAGAACTTTACCCAAATATTGTTTTTTATTGTATTTAACATGTCTTCTGCACACATATAATTCTAATTATATATATTATCCATTGTATGAGGAAGTTTCTAAATGTCAGAGATTGTTCCAATTCATTAACCAGATTGGCGGTATTTCTCATGGATATATGTATTTTACCACAATTTTACCTATAATTTCAAATATTTAATTAATAAAACAATAAGAAAAATTAAATATACTTCCCAGAAAAAGCTATCAGAATGTCACTAAAACTGTTGATATTTGACAATGACATGTGTCATGTTATAAACATTGGAATTTGTCAACTGGTTTCCTTAGTGCCTTAGCCTCTGCGATTAGGGTACTCTATAAATTATAGTCTTTATCTCTAAATCTATCCAAGATATAATAAAATTTTTAAGTGTATTAGATGGAGAATTTTATGTTTTTCAATATTTAATAAAAATACACACATACACACATCCACATCCACACACACACACAGACAGACATCATTTTAAAAATGTTATAATCGGATTCTAGGGACCTTAAATCGTGCTTATTCAATAAAATCTGGATATGCGAATTTTAGCATGAATCCAATACCTCTCTTAGCGAGAGGTAAAAATTTCTTCATCAAAGGACACCAAATATGTACAATCAAATCCAATTTTACATATTTAATAAGCTGTAAATTCTAATTACAAAGAAATGCAAATCGTTTGAATGGGCCCATAAACCATAACAAAAAATAAAAAATGTACACTTTATCCTTAAAGTACTACTCAATAAATAAAGATTAAAATAAAAAAAAACATTTTTTTAATAATTACTTTGCGAGATATTTGAATTTCTTCCACGACCACAGACGACGTCACACTATTGGTATCTTTCTCGCGCAGCCTACTACAGAAACTGGTGTGAGAAAGATTGCTATAGATTTCTTTAAAAATCAAATGCAGTTATACAAAAAACAATTATGACTTTTTGATACCACGAATTGCTTCAAAATTAAACGAACTTTAATTTAAAAATATTTTAAAAAATTGGTTTATATAGTCAGAATTTCGATTTTGCAAGTTACAACATAAAAATAAATAAAATCTGTGCAGTGATCTAGATGTAGATTATAAAAACAAAATATTTTTAAGAACTTATGTGTAGAATATAATTATCAATAATTTTTATTTGAAAATCTAATTTCTGAAAGTTTAAACGATATGCATTTCTTTATAATTTTGTTTAAATTCCACGGCTAACACTATCACTACAAATGAACAACATTTATGAAATTTCAAATTGGTGTTTACTAGCTACTGAACAGACAAAATAAAATCTGATTAGTGATTTAGGTGTATAATTTAATTCTCTTCAACATTTTTGTCTTAAATTACATGGGAAGTTTTAAGTTTTGCGCAAAGAAAAACTGATTTCCCTTGTAAAGGCCTATGGTCCACTTTTTAATTAACACCCTGTAAATATAAATTATGTCATATATTTTATACTCAACGTAAAATGATTATGGACTGATGTGCAACTTTTATCCCTTTCCGCACCCTGTCCCTTGCCCAGCGGTGTTGCCGTTTGTAACTTGACATGACCAGGAATGAACGCAAATGTCATATAATACATTTAAAACTAATTAAAATTTTTAATACATTATAAATGAAGACAATATTATAACAAATAAGTATAAGGTAAGACAGTAATACGTAATATAAAATATAAAAATTGTCTCTGTGGAAAATTTATATTTATATTTATATTTGACCAAAGATTCCACACATCAAGCTAAGGTCGCATTTGCGTTAAAATACGATAACCGGTGAAATCTAAATAGAAGGTAAGAATAATTGATTATTAGGTGAACAGTAGATCTGCGAATACAACATGCTTTTGCAGTCAAATCCAAAGTTTTCTTGTTACTTAATAAATTATATTTTTCTTCAGGATGTAACGCCAATTTTTTGAAAAAAATCTGATGTGGCCAACACAAAACCTCCCGCTATTTAATTTTTATTCATTTAAATACATACCTACGGATTTACTAACGCTGCAAACTGTTCCATTGCATAAAACTATTGCTTTATTTACTATTTTCTTTTTAAAATGTCACTATTATTAATTTGAAGTGATTAGTTTTTTGACAGTGACATTTACTGTCAGTTACATTCATTTGAAATATGAACTGTGTAACAAAGGAATTATTGTGTTTATCTTAGGCTTCGCAACTAATAAAAAAAATTATTTTTAAATTTATCTGTAAAATATATAGAAAAAGTATTAATGTATTCCTGTAGAAAATTCAATAATCTTTAATTTTCATAACAACAAAATGCGAAAAAATGGCATTTAATGGTATTTTTTGAAGAAAAACCATTATGACCTTCAGGTAAAGTGCCATTTCCGGTTATCCGATTTACACCAAAATCTAATGGCTTCTTTTCATATTAAAATAGGGTATAAATACAAGGTTTCAGATTTTTCTGAATGATAGTATTTGAGTTAGAGCGAAGACAAAATCCCTACACATACACACATACATACATACACACACACATACATACATACACACATACATACACACACACATACACACATACAGACATCATCGTGAAAATGTTAAAATTGGATTTTAGGGACCTTAAAACGTTGTCATTTACTAAAGTCTCGATATGTGATTTTTAACACGATCCCTATACCTCCCTTACCAAGGGTAGCGGGAGGTAAAAATGTGTACATTGGCAATAATTGATTTTACCTGCCCATTTAAATCTTGTTTTCCTAAACGTTTTTTATAAGAACCAGGACTATTTAATTCATGAGTTTCACTCATTTTCGTTTGAAAAGTCTAAATATAATACAATTTATAGGATTGGGAATAAAAAGCGCTCACAAGTACAAATGAAAATGTTAAAATATAAAATGACATTGACAGATTACAGATATTTATACAGATAGATACCAGATACTTGTAAATATCTGCAGACCATAATTATTTGACGGCAAGTATAGTCTCATAAATTCATTATTAAATTTATTCAATTCTTATTAATATCGATAACCACGGCATTTGCACATATCATCACATTTAAGGGGTAAAATCTTCATTAACGCTGGGCTTGAACATAGTAATGTAATATATTATTAACTAAGTAATAATAATAATTATGTTGTCATATAAAATAAAAAATAGAGGCCAATAAAAAGTACGTGTCAGAAAACGGTTTAAAAAGAAAGTGGAGTAAAATAAGATTTCTGTTATTAACCTACAACGAAACAGTTCAAGATTGCTTCCTAGATGAATGGTAAACATTCATTTAGAAATTAAAATTAACTGTTCGCATAGTGCCAGATATAATAAGCACGTTTCAGCGACGGTCAGCCTTTCCTTTTCAAAGATCTTCAACCAACATCATAATGCTGATGAGATAATCAGTTATACATCAAATTTAAAAGTAGAATTGTATTTCATCACATCGACATCATTTCTTCCTTCGATATTAATTAAAAAAAATTGTTAAGTATTGTTTTATTATTTTTTTCTGATTAATACATAAAAATCTAGGAGTATTGATGAAACCTGATGTTAAAATTCGAAATAATAAGTCAGATATTAATTTTTTAAATGCGTTAAGCCTTAAATTATCTGTGACATTGTGACATCACGGGCCCGAGTTGGTTATGCTTCTTAGGCCCGATATTTTCATCTCTGGTTAAACTACCGGTTAAATTAAGTATCGGTTATAAGAACAATGTGGCATTGAAAAATTGACACATGTGAAATTATTACAAGTTAGGCTATGATATCGATGCTGTGTTTTTCTCTTAACTGACAGTTAAATTAACAGGCTGTTTAACCGGAAATGAAAATACCGGGTCTGAAACAGTTAATTTTAGGGGTATCTGCATTGTCTGCATTAGGCAAATTTTAACCTCCCGCTACCCTTGGTAAGGGAGGTATATAGGGATCATGCTAAAAATCGGATATCGAGATTTTAATAAATGACCACGTTTTAAGGTCCCTAGAATCCAATTTTAACATTTTCACGATGATGTCTGCATGTGTGTGTGTATGTGTGTGTGTGTGTGTATGTGTGTGTGTATGTGTGTGTGCATGTGTTTGGATTTTGTCTCATCTCTAACTCAAATATAATCATTCAAAAAATTCTGAAACCTTGTATTCCAACCCTATTTTAATATGGAAAGAAACAATTAGATTTTAGTGCAAATCGGATAGTTGAAAATGGCACTTTATTTGAAGCTCATAATGGTTTTTCTTCAAAAAATAACATTAAATGTTATTTTTTCGCATTTTATGTCATTATAAATATTAAAGATTATTGAATTTTGTACTGGTATGCATTAATACTTTTTTTATGTTTTACAGATAAATTTAAAAAGTAATATTTTTTATAAATCTCAGAACATATGATTTAAAGATTCCTCTGTTACACAGTTCATATTCACTGTCAAAAACTAATCACAAATTAATAATGGTGACATTTTAAAAAGAAAATAGTAAATAAAGTAATAGTTACCTATATGCAAAGGAACTATATAAATAGTTTGCAGCATTAGTAAATTAATAAAAATTAAATAGCGGGAGGTTTCGCATTGGCCACATCAGATTTTTTTACTTATTTTTATGAAAACTAGTTCCCCTTATCAAATTAATTAGTAATGAATACAGAAATAAATAAAAATGTTTAAAATAAATAATATATTTAAAATAAATACTATTTTCGGAACTATTTCATGAAACATTTTGAGAATTTTTTAAGGTGGCGCTACTGTTGCTGTTCGAATTCAAACAAAAACAACGAATAGCAGGTCTAGTTCACACGAATTCATCCGAAAATTTTACGATAATAATAGATTCGGCGCAGTGATGTTGCGTTTACAATAATTAAGCATTTTTAATACAACAAAGTAATAATTCATAATTTTCATTTTACTAAAACTTTAAATTTAAAGTATGCTACCTTATAATTATTGAAATTTACTACTTCTTTCCAATGGTAGTATACCCTATCCCCATTGCAAATTGGAAAAATATTGTACAAATGAATCGGGGTAACTTACACTATTAGAACCATTATATTTAAGTAGCACACAATTTATGGCGTAAATTTATTTCAGTATGTAATTTCTTCAGAAAATAGTACAGCTGAAATTAACTTTTCATGAATAAAATTAGCTAGAAATTACTTTCATAGTACATAAGTAGGAAAATAACTGCATTTAAACGATTAACTTTTTGCTTAGTGACCGTGAAACAGGCGCCACGAATACGAAAGTTAAACCAGTAGATTAACATACAAGCATGTAAATCACACTATAATCCTTGGATCATGAGTGGGTTGCACGAGCCCTAAAAACTATCATTTACAACAAAGTATTACTACTATGTAGTTTTCAGTATAGAAATGAATCAGAATATTTAAATGTACCCAAACTCATAATAATTCGACCGTTGAAAAAAGTTGAATTTTATTTAATTTTATGACATTTTGAAACGTCGCTTTTTACATAATTAATACAAAATTAGTTTTGTAATACGAAAAAAAAGAAACAAGAATATATCAATAATATCAATTTATGAATTATTGACTCACATCCAAATTCTCTACATCAGCAGGAAGATCTACATCGATTACAGAACAAATTTAGAACTCATTTTCAATAATGATACTGACATAAGCATTAAATTAGAAAATTAAATGCATTTATTTTCACGGCAACGCTTTGGTAAATTGATTTTGAAATATGTATAGAGTGTCCCAATAAAATGTGTACACTCTGTTACTGTTATAATCATTTAAAGAGTGTATACATTTTATTGGGACACTCTGTATATTGTACTAACATAGAAAAACCTAGAATTTTGTGTATTTTAATTTTTTTTAGCGTAATTAGAAATTTTGTACATAATACGTTATGAAAAATTACTCAATTACTATCAATCAGAAAATTATCAAATTATGTATACCCATTCTATACTAATGTGGGAAGAGCTCATTAGTTTTTAGTGCATATCAGATAACCCAGAAGTATCATTTAAACAAGCTTTTAACAGTTTTTATTGTAAAAAATTCATTGAATATCATTTTTCAGCAACTTGAACCGAACCAAAACCGGAACCAAACCGTAACATTTTAGGGAACACAAACCGAGAACTGAACCTCAGATATATTTTTAATTAAACCCGAGCCGAAACCGAACCAAGTATTAAAATTCAGGTTCGGGGTTCAACTCCGGTTCAGGTTAATTTTTAGTTCGAAAAGTAAATACAGCCGATAATCGACGTCTTAGGCGTTTGCGTTGCTGTCTGGGCTGACTTTTCGTGAAAATTGTGTTCGTTTCTTGTTGCGTTTTGCGTAAATTCCGGCTCTCATTTTACATTATGTTGAACCTGAACCGCGAACAAAACCGCAAATTTTATTAATGCTTGAACCAGAACCGCACCCGAACCCATTTTTCAAAAAACAAATTAAGCTGAACCTAAACCGAACCCAGTTTTTGGCGGGTTCGATGCCCTGATATAATGGTACAATTTTGAATTCTACGATAATAGCATTTAGTAAATAACTTTAATTATACTACTTACTTACTTAATCCTGCACCTTTCTACCCTCACGGGTGTAAGGCGCACTTTAATTATAAAATTATAAAATAATTTATTTTTGTACATCATCTTGCCTATGCGTCAAACGAAAATATAATATTTTAATAACAATTTTGACATATTTAAACAAATGTCACTATCATGAAGCAATCACATTAAAATTAATAATGAAACTGTGTTAAGAAAATTGTATTGAGGCTAATAATAATGGGTGAGATTCAGTGGGTTGTATTAGCGTGTTTTAAGCTAAAACAGTCCTTTGTCAAAAATATTTTGGCAACTTTGTAATACCTGTCAGAAAAAAGTGAGAGACCAAAGGATCAAATAAAGAAAAAAAAATATTATTAATAAAAGTAAGAAAAAAAGGACAAATGTCAAAACTGATCAAAACGGGGGTTGAGATATTTTGAAATTCATTAACATTCAGGTATGAAATATTTGACACATAAAATTTGACATATTTCTAACCTAATTTTGCAATAATGAGTTTCCTTTTACACCTTTCATTTACAATAATACTTCCTCATTTGACTAAAGGATATCTGTATTACTTTTCCCTGTGGTAAAAATTCTAAATCACAATAGACACTTACAAAATTGACGTCACTGCAAGAGAGATATAGAAGGTCATGCATACAAACAAACCTCCCCTCGTTGTCTTGCGTCCCGTTCCCTAATCCTACCTGTCATTGTATTCGCATCTGTTATTCAGTGTTAAACCTAATTCTTTATTGTGATGTGTACGTTGTGTTTAATAAAAATGAGTTTAAAACCAGAAGATGTGTCTGGGGCAACTTTTTGTTTGATAATATTGAAGATCATTCGATTATTCAACTAAAATGATGGCTAGAGTGTAAAGTCTACGGCTGATAACAGGTCTTTGTTTGTACGGGGTAACCATAGCAACCTTGATTTCTTTGCTTCGCTGTTAGAGGCGCTCGTGCAAATTGCAATTTTGTAAGTGTCTATTGAATCTCATTGATACATGTGGAAAATATTATAATGTTGCCATATACTCAATACAAGTTTTAATACAGACCTTAATACAACCCACTGAATTCCACCCAATAAGGTTAGTAAAAATAATATATTTTCCATTTTACATAAATATTAGATATACAGGATGATCCAATATAAATTTGCTATATTTGCAGCACTAAAAAAATCAAACAGCTGTGAAAAAGTACGTGTTATCAACGTATCAAACATTAGTTTGCAGCTACACATTAACGAAATGGATCATGTAAAGCAATAGATATATGCAAAAAAACTTAATATAGTTTGCAGCATTAGTAAATATGTAGGTAAGTATTTAAATTAAATATCGCGAGGTATTGTGTTGAACACCTCAGAAAAAAAGTATCAATATTGTGACGTTTTTAAAAACGTCCGTCCTTTCTACCCATTCTGTATATGCATCAAGTTGAATTACCTGTCTGTTCTTTTTCTTATTAGCAGAAATAAAATCGTGAAATCATATGCGGAGTTAATCACTTAATCTTTGTGATTCCCTATCTTAATCCATATAAATTGGCATAAAATGAATAGTAATTTAGTGTAAAACAACCTTTCTTTCATATTTAATACTTTTATCCAGAAACCATGACGAATCCTACTATCTCTTCTACATTACATACTAGCATATTTCACCACACACATGGTACATGTAACTATAATAATCATGTGGTGAACTGCAGGTCCTGGTTCAATTCCCGTGACTGGCGGACGAAGGCAGGGCTGCAGCATGAGCGTGACGCACCACTGCGCGTGATGTTAGTGCGTGATGCAGCATGCGTGAAGATGCGTGTGTGGACTTGATATGGGTTGCTGGAGAATCTCGCAAATTGTGTTTGTTTGTATGGAACTAAATAATAATGTAGATAATTTGCATTTTCTAGGACGCCAAATGATGAAAGTCGGATTTATCGTACGGGTAATCATCAATGCTTTCCTTTATCCAACACATTTATACCTTTCGTCATCTGCAGGCAAGGAAGGTATTATCTTTGGTCAAAAAATTCGGTGGTGAGATTTTAATGAATAAGAATTAGAATGGAAAATAAAACGTTCCTTTAATGGGCTACTTGCGTGGTACTGAAAATCCGATTTCTGTCACTATATACGTAATGTTATATTGAAAACATATATAAAAATATAAATTTTATTTTAAAATAATTATTTGTTTTTTACTAAATTAAGAAAGAAAATATATTGTCCTGGGGGAGGGGAAGCATGTTTAAGAATGTTATCAATAGATGGCATGGCGTGCGAGAAAGTTTTAATTTGAATTTGACATTAGTTCATTTTTCTCTCTCTCTGGTCTCTCAAATATATTAATTACTTCACAAATAAACACATAGGTAGTTACATGTAATTTAAAATATCGATACCAAAAAGATAAACTAAAATACTAACCTCCAAATTATTATTGAAACGTCAAACAGGTGATCAACATTACCCGCAGAAACATACCATTACTATGGGACGGCACTACGCTGTGACTTTACGACTATTCATTGGTGCGGCGTAATTCTACGTCATACATGGCGGGAATTCAAATAATCAAATTTCATTATTTTTTTTCTGGCTAATTAATAAAAATTTTGTCAAAAGAAAAAATATGGGTAGCAAGTTTTTACCTTCTCTTCAAAAATATTAAATAAAAAAAAGGTACGCAAGTAGCCCATTGGATTACTGGCTTTATTATATGTTGTACCTTTTATTTAAATTGCGACGTTTTGGCCATTATTAAGCATATGTGTAGTAGTATGATTTTTTTTAATCGAATTAAAGGAACGTTTTATTTTACATTCCAATAATGCAAGTAATTCGGATTACTAAACCTTACAAAATGAATAAGAATGTTTTAGGGTCCCTAGAATACGATTTTACTAATTTTACGATGATGTGTGTGTGTGTGTGTGTGTGCGTGACAAAAATTTCTCCGACGATAACTCATAATGGGGTATGTGACTAAATTTTGATTTTTACATATATGATACTAGACCAAAAAATAAAATACCCGTATTTTTTTAAATTGATTAATAATTCGTAGTTTACGAGAAAATAATTATTAAAACTTTGGAGAAGGGATCTGTGACGTCAGTAGGGTAGAATGATAGAAGAAGACAGTTAGACTGAGATAGATATATTGTGGTAGGCAAAAGTGACAGCAGCTGTCACGTTCGCCATTCCATAACCTATCGCAACAGATCTATCTCAGTCTAACTGTCTTCTTCTACCATTCTACCCTACTGACGTCACAGATCCCTTCTCCAAAACATTAAATTGCTAATAACAATAAACTAATGTTTAGTTTTTATTATTATAATGAGAAGCTATAGAGGTTTGTTTTTATATATTATGACTAATATATTGAAATTCGATTATGATCACATACCCCACTGATCAACCGGAAGTTCCCTTATTTGAAGATCTTAACAGTTTTACTTGAAAAAACGCAGTTAAATATAATTTTTTGACATTTTATGTAATCAATATGAAAGAATATCTTATTGTCTATACGGTTTGATTATACATTTTCTTTAATATTTAATAGATATAGTTAAAGAATTGTAAAGAGGTTATCTTTCATATATCAGCCAGCTTTGCTAAAATCATGGAAACAGCTGATAAATTCAAATAATTCTAATTGACAGTTGTCAGTGTTAAGTGCAATTTATATAGTGCATGTTCGTGTTACAATTTTATTGGATTTATAGAATCTTTTCCAAGGAGCTCTCGGTATGGAATTTGTAGCAAATAGTATATGTTCGTGTTACAATTTTAATGGATATGTAGAATCTTTTCCAACTTTTGGTATGGGATTTGTACAAAATACATAGAATTCACGGAAGGTAATGAGCTGCCCACATCAGATTTTATATAATTATATATCGGGTCCCGTGGCCGCGTGCCTGAGTGTCTGGTCGCGAATCTGAGGAACCGGGTTCGATTCCGACCAACGCCAAATATTTCGAATTTTAAATGGCACAACCTGCAGCGCACTCTCCACGGCAGGAATGAGTGCCCGCGAGGTGACGCCTGGTAAGCGCCCGCACGGTATAAATGTCATCATCATAACCGTTATATGTGATAAAGCAGACCGGCACACCCACAAATGGGTAATATGCCGTGATAATATATTTATTTATTTGTGTACGCAGGACAACATATTTCCAACGTATTTACCATTTGCTTTAATTTTGACAAAAGTTAATGCACATATTAATTTTAAAAATAACTAAGTCACAAATTAGCAGATGAAAGTAAAACTTTGCAGAAACACTAATGACAGTTCACGTAATCTGGCAAAAAATAATTATGCCTCTTGTGCTGTCCTCTGTGTGATGGGCAGCGAACTTTTCAGTTCACTCTCGTACGCTTAACGTATATAGCAAAAGTTTTGAATAAATAAAATAAATATATCATCACGGCATATTATCCATTACTGGGTGTGCCAGTATCTACAACACATGTAGACATCGGTTATGATGATATATTTTACCGTGTGGGCGCTTACCAGTCGTCACCTCACGGACACTCATAGCTGGTGTGGAGAGTGCACCACAGGGATCACTTTTGTCCGATTAAAAGTATGCACTGGTCGGGATCGAACCCGGGTCTCCAGATTGGCAACCAGACTCTCTACACATACGGCCACGCGACCTCAAAAGTTTTGAGAAAAATCTTATGTATAGTATTTGAGAAACCGTGGTTCCAACACACACACACACACACACACACACACGCACGCGCGCGCCCGCGCACGCACGCGTACACATGCACGGACATCATCGTAAAAATATTATAAAAAGTATACAATAATGGCTGGGAATACAAAAGCGAACAGCAATGACAGACAAGATATATCTGACGATCCGGAAAGTAGATTTAACAAAGTCCAGAGAAAAATGAGACTGCATCGCAATGAAGATAGGTTTGTTCGCGGTAGCGATCCCGGACTAGTTTGAGCATCACACGCATGCGCAGTTTCGTTTTAATCGTTCGCGGTACGATTCTGACTGATAACTCCGTGTTCGCGGAACACTGTGGACTGGTACATGATTGGTTACGTACTAATTAGACCAGTCCGAAAATTTAAGCAAGTACTATAAATCAGGGACTAATTGCGAGTATTTAGTGCATACTTTTCTGTGTTTAATTACGTTTATTTTAACAATTTCACAAACTTTAAATTAATAAATATTTGAAGGTAAGTTTATAATAATGCCTCCATTTCAGTTCAAAACTATATAATATTTTCATTCAGGTGCATAACATTCATAACCTCAAACGTCAAAACGGGCGTTCACGGTAGAAAAAATCCCAAAACAATCACGGATCACGCATGCGTATTTCACGATTTATGAATTAGTACGGAACAAGTACGAAATAAGTTTGGGATCCGTCAGGGATTGTTACCACGAACAAACCTATTAAATAATCCCTTATCAGTGTTGTAAAATTAGATCCCTTATGTCAACGTCGAAAAATTATTTTAGTCTAACTTTTTCTCAAAAGTTTAATGCCATTCTCTGGCATAGAAAAATCGCAAGACTATATTTACATAAATGTTATTGTAACTGGTACATAAGAAGTACTAAACAATTAAATTACATTAGACGGTAAGCGTAGTATATATTTAATTTAATCAGCATCTTTATCACTATGACATTCTTCTTTCATCATCACCATTCCCTTGCTTACAATAATACTTTGCACATTCTCACCATTTGTTGTTATCTACTAGGTCAGTCGAATACGCAATTTCAAGTTGTCTAGTGACAACAGTAGGTGTAACAGCTGTGAGAAGCAGGCACAAGGCAGTAAGCAAACAAACAAAGCTACACGGTGACAACAATTAAAATCTGTTACACGCGTTGGGCTTGAAAGAGAAAAAGTAAGTCAAGTTCAAAGCATGCACGCTCGCATAAAGAGAAGTTGCAAGTCTCTCGCTCAGTTGAGCGCGCACTATGCAACACTCCCGCCAATTTTAAATTAAAATAGTGCTAGATATTTAGAAAATAAAATATGACATATGACATTTTCGCCAAAAAGATAGCTATGGGAATAAAAAACAAATGAAACAAAGTATCAATTAAGATCATAATATTGAAATATTTTATGCTGAATTATAACAATGTAAACACATTACAACAATAAGATTAACAATACTGAATTGAACTAACATATCAGTTTATATTAAAAATGATAAATTATCCTGAAATTTATGTCAGATATTTAATAATAAAATTAATCAATATTCTTCTGTACTGAACAAAACCATTTTATAATGTGCAAACGCCCACTAAAGTAATTTAAGGACTATAACAATGTACTCACAATGATTACAACAATTAACATCAATAACACTGAACTGAAATGTCAGAATGAGGTTTTGTTCTATTTGTTTTTTTCCATGGCTGTCTGATCTTTAACGAAAATGTAATATTTTATTTTTTAAATAACTAATGCTACAGATATGCTATTGCATCAAATGAAGACTTTTTAAAAGTAAAAATTAATTCTGAACAACTTTATTCTTGTACTTTTGCTCTAAAATATACAGAAGAGCCAATTTCCGCACATTTTTAAAATCCTATGTTAAAGTCCTATGTTCCGCGTCTTGTTGCACACTCTGTCTGTATATATAAGACTATTCGGTGCTATTTTGTAACTTTATCATTATCTATTATCGATGGATAAATTAATAACAATCGTTTATTTTTAATGATGCTGTATCGAGTGTCTCAGTGATGCTATTCTGTAAGTACTATCATTATCTTTGTCATTTATTTGAAAGTTTTACGGATTTCGCGCTCGTATGAACTTACCTGTCATTTAGCAATAAGTATTTTTTAAAAAGAATTTATTAAAATTAATAACAAAAGAGAAAATATTATTCCAATTATAAAAAAAATATATAATAAATTTATTCAGAAACACAGAATTACGAAAAAAAAGTTATTTTTTTAACCATACCCAAAATTTTCTAAAAATAGAAATACAATTAATTAAGAAAGAGTAGGTAGGTAATCCAAAATATTTTCTAGTTTTAAATAATTATAAAAGTAAAATGTTTTCTTGAGGCCTTTATAAATATAATTATATTTTGTTGATTACAACAAACGATATTTTGATTGCTGCTGAAGAATACTCATTGCAAATGAATCCAACAGAAAAAAAAATCATCAATATTTTAATAATAGCATTTACTATCAAATATTTTTCAAATCATTTTTCTTCTTTTTTTCCTCTCACTGAGAGGTATTGGATTCATGCTAAAAATCGCATATCCAGATTTTAGTGAATAAGTACGATTTAAGGTCCTTAGAATCCGATTATAACATTTTAAAAATTATGTCTGTGTGTGTATGTGTGTGTGTATATGTGTGTATGTGTGTGTGTATGTGTGTGTGTATGTGTGTGTATGTGTGTGTGTGTTTATGTGTGTGTATGTGCGTGTGTGCCTGGATGTTAGAACATTTCCTCAAAAACTATAATACCTAAGACCTGTTTAACGACGACCTTAGTTTGACAATAATGGGAAGAGATGAAAAGGTTCTGATAACTACTGGACAGCCGGAAGAAGTAGTTCCTTTAAAAAAATTCTTCTAAATATCATTTTTTGAAAATGTTAGTACAAATATTAAAGAACATAAAATTCTCCATCTAATACATCTAAATTTTATTATATCTTCTATAGATTTAGAGATAAACAAAATATTATAGAATCTGTTGCAAAAAATTGCAGTCCACACTACACCAAGGAAACCAGTTGTCAAATTCAAATGTTTGTAATAGACAGATAAATGTCAGTATCAAAAATCAACAGTTTTACTGACATTACTAAAAGCTTTTTTTGAAAGAATACTTCTTATTGAATTGATAGTAATAGTAAATATATCAATAATTGGAATAATACTACCTTTTTTAGTTTAAAAGTTCTGTATTTTTTATTAATAAAACCCGACGTTTCGGCATCATAAACTGGTGCCTTCCTCAGGGGAAATTGACATAAAAATGTGAAAATACAAAAACAACAAGAAATATATCCTTAAGAAATATCGCCAATCCCGTCAATGAATTGGAACCATGAATCATCTTGAACATTTTAGAAGAGCAGGACAAGATTCCTTATAGAATGGTAAGAATAGATATAATTAGAATTATTTTGTGTTTACAAGAAATGTTAAATTCGATACTTATGTAAGAAAACAGAAATGGCGAAAGGTATTTTTCTTCCCACAATAGATTTTTTACCGATATTACCATGATTTACTATTAAAATTTAGCAGAAAAAAGTAAACGAAATAACATTCCACACAGATATTTCTCTGGAATTGTTATAATGGAAACTATAATTGTAAAACTATTGATTACAACAAAGAATATTTTGATTGTCCAATAATAATGATTACGTGAGTTTTGAAGCTTGTATATTAGAAATTGATTACATATAAATTCTCTGAATCAAGAAATTGCAAATAATTTAAATTACCTTCTTGGACTGTCTATACTATAATCTATAATCCTTTGCAGACGGTCTGTGCTTTGAAGCGAGGATAACTAGAGACAGACTGTGTTCAGGGCAAGGATTTGATTACGCTAATACGAGAAAAATACTATCACGTCCAGAGGATTAGTTACGGCCTGTTTGCTGTACCAGACACTCGCCAACAATGAAACTGAAAGCAGCGTAGTGAGAGGAACATAACAGTAACAATAATAAAGGAATACGGAACGGACAGATATTTGGAATGGCAAAAAATGGACAATAATGTGGTCGAATATAATAATAAATGACCTCATGACAGCTTTTCATGGTTTTATATTGTTCTCATAACAGATTATGAAATATTTATCAACAGTTGCCAAGTATTACAGCTAAACTCAGATACTTTACCAGATAATGAAGAATGGACTGCATATTTTATTAAACATTGTTCAAATGTAAATACTCGTTCCTTTGGAAACGTTTCTATGGTTTTGATTAGTGGTAGAACGAAATTATGAATCTGTTCCATTAGTAATTTTGTTGAATATCAACCTAAATGTTGTACTCAACGCGAAACATGGTTAAATGTTAAATAATACAAACACAATACAGTGTGTTTTGAAAGTATTTAATTAAATTTCAATTTGACACGCAGTGGCGGCTGGTGATATCTTTGTGTGATAGGGCACAAAAATTAAAAAAACTAAATAGAGTATATTAAATTATTTAATCTTTAATATACAGAAGCCATCTTCGTTATTAAGTGGGTACTAGACGATTACAATTCAACAATAACAGATTACCTCGGAAAATGTCGGACATACTCGGAAATCCTCGTTAAATTGGGCTGTGCCCGGAACAGGCTTAATGCAGTCATATGCAGCTTCGCGCGCTTCGCTGCTATTGGTCAAAATTCGAGTAAATGTAGTGGGAGACCGGGGCAGAAACATTTGTGCCCTAGCTTCTAGCAGCATATCGGTACGTGCATACGTCAGTATATAGGCTATCTAGCTATCGGCGGTGTAGTAAGAATTGCATAATAATGAAAGTAAATAAATAATAATTAATGTACTTTTAAAAAATATATATACTCGCTTATTTATTTTTTTCTTATCTTTTTATTTGGTAGGGCTGTGCCCTTGTGCCCTATAGCACGAGCCGCCACTGTTGACACGAGATATTGTCAAAAATGTTATCTAAAGAAATCAAAGCTTTTCTTCTTGAATCATTATTTTAGAAACAGAAATAAATAGAAAACGATGAATGCCAATTCTGTATTCTTCTTTATTATATTTTCTCCTTAATATTTCCTTTCACATTTAATTTTAACAACTTGACTTTTGAATTGAATAATGATCAGACATACGTTTCTGGGTTCATAGCCTACTCAGAATTAGGTTTTTTTTCTGAACACACTGTATATGGCACTTCGAGCATATACCGACTAGAGGCCGCCTTACGTTGTTTGTTGTGATCGGAACACATACGGAAGCCGTGGTGTATTGCGGGCTGCGTATTGAAGCCGTGGTGTACTGCGGACTGCGTATTACCTTTTTTACAAAGTAATGACTAATTGCTGCTTTTGAAATTTGTAAATCACCTTTATTTCCAATAAATTTCAGTCTCGTTACTCTTACGTCATTATTAGCAGGAAACCTAAAAGTTACACTTTGTTTAATATATTATTTGTAAAAAAAATCCCAATTACTCACACATGAAACGAAATATCCGTACTTTCTTTGTATTTTTCATTACAATTTGATATCCTCCGAGATATACTCACAAACTACACGCAAAAAATAAGTTTTGGTTACAGTAAAATGACAAGTAGTGACATATAACACAACAAAACACTGCCCGCAATTCATCATGACTTCCGACCCCGCCTACATGTCTTCCGATCACAACATCCTATGCACTGGTATAGGGAATTACTTCTCTAGTCAGTATATGCTCGAAGACAAGGCATCATAAAAATGAGTAGATATAACTCGTCCAGCAATCATTTGAACAAATGACTTTTAAATCCATCGTATTAATACTAATCGTTGCCACTGTGAAAATTTTGGCGTTTCAGTGTACATTATGTCTATGAAAGTTGAAAATTGCTTGAAACTATTTAAATAAGCAAAAGTTTTATTGGGGTTCAGAAAGACCGTAGTTGCACAGTAAAATTCTTATCCAAGATGTTATGCTTGCTTTAACAATGAACTCTCATTACTGAACTGAGCACCTGGTAATGCCAAAATGTATATGTACACGAGTTCCAGTATTGCATTGAATGATATTTTTTAAAAATTTAAGAACCTATATAAATTTACAAATTATAATAATATTGCAGTAAGTTTCTTTGTCCGTATGTCAAAAATTTCTATCAGAATCTTCGCTGAAAGTTGCAGAATCTGAAAAATTTAAGTCTATAATATAAAATATATATAAAAATCTTAAATGGGACCCCCTATTTTTTATTGCAGATTCGGAAAGAGCGTAAAAAAATATGTTGGTTTTATTCGGAATTTTTTTTTGTACTCCCAACAGGTAGCGCTGCAATCGTAAAAATGTAGAATTAATTTCTGATGAAATCGAGTTGTCCATAGTCAGTTTTTAAAAAGTTTCTTTCTTTTAATTCCCCCTGAGTGTTGAGGAGTAATTTTGTGTATTTATTGAAACAAAAAATGTCATTTTTTATCAAATTATTAATAAAATATTAATCGGTTAATTTTTTTCTAGCAAATTTACATTGCCACCTGTTGGGGGGGGGGGGGGGGGTTGGTTTCGGGGGTCATTTTGTCAGAATCTGATGTCCCCCCCAAAAACTATTAAGGTTTTGATTCGGCACACTTTTTGTTACGATGCATTGTTTTCGAGCTATTCAAGAACGTAATGTTATATGGGACACCCGGTATAGTCAAAAATATTTACTCTGTCGGGTCCAGCAATAAAACTATAAATATCGTAATTATAACAAAGCGGCATATCGCTCACTGCTTGCATTATAACATTGGATACTAACAGGCTATTATTTGCGCCGCTCTGTTGAAATGAAGACATGCTCTGTATAGTAAAATACCGGGAGTTTATTTTATCAGTAAACATAGGGTATATCATTGCCATAGTTACGATTTGAATGTTTGACAGCAATGTATTGAAGCGTTTATTTTATGAGTAAACATAGACGTTTAACATGGGAACCAGTTTTTTGTAAATTCAAAGTGTCCGGCTACAAATCTAGCCATGCTATTGAACATGATAATAGTACATTACATCTTGTACATTATTTAATATTAATTACGTTAATAATATTGCAATAAATTACAAAAATTGTCAAATAAATAATTGTTTCAGTTTTTTATTATGCAATATGAAAATATTTGCAAATGTCTCCGTGGCGCAGTGGTCATAACAGTAGCGTCTGAAATTTTTGGTTGGGGTTCGATTCCCCATTGGGGTAATTATTTTATTTTTTTACATAAAAATTGTTGAACTTTTAAAAATCAGTTTATATTTCCATATTACAATCATTTAAAAATAATAATAACACTGTAACAAATAAAGAGAAAATGATTTAGAATAATTGATTACAATAATCAAAATATTGATGTAATAACAATGCATTGTATTTTATTTAATAAATACAGTAAAGATATAATATCTACACAAATTTATTATATTTCAGTTATTTTTATTAAATCGAAAGGAAATACAATGCATTGTTATTGCATCAATATTTTGATTATTGTAATCAATTATTCTCAATCATTTTCTCTTTATTTATTACAATTTTAAATGATTTTAATATGGAAATATAAACTGATTTTTAAAAGTTCAACAATTTTTATGTAAAAAAAAATAAAATAATTACATCAATGGGGAATCGAACCCTATCCAAAAATTTCAGACGCTATTGTTATTACCACTGCGCCACGGAGACATTTGTAAATATTTTCTTATTGCATAATAAAAAAACTGAAAGAATTATTTATTTGACAATTTTTGTAATTTATTGCAATTTTTGCAATATTATTAACACAATATTAAATAATATACAAGATGTAATGTACTATTATCATGTTCAATAGCATGGCTTGATTTTTGCCAGACACTTTGTATTTACAAAAAACTGCTTCCCATGTTAAAAGCCTATGTTTACTCATAAAATAAACGCTTCAATACATTGCTGTCAAACATTCATACCGTAACTATGGCAATGATATACCCTATGTTTACTGATAAAATAAACTCCCGGTATAGTAAAGTAATCTTACTAATCCTTTAACATAAATGCTATATTTGTTTGAAATAATTTCTTATTAAAATGAAAACTATAGTTCCAAAAATTATTTCAAACAAAAATAGCATTTATGTTAAAAGAATAGTAAGATTATTTTATTATACAGAACACTCAGACCAGGTCAAAGTACCAGACGATGCATGACTTCGTTCGAAAAGAGTGGCGCAAATAATGGCCTCTTTTATCCAATATTATAAAGCAAACAGTGGGCGATATGCCGGATTGTCATAATTAAGATATTTATAGTTTTATTGCTGGACCTGACAGAGTCAATTTTTCTGACTATACAATTCTTTTGGTGAAAGTATTATATATTTCATTTTACAATCGATTGTAAACCATCTTTAATATCACAAAAACCACAAATCACTATTTACGATAGTAACTCATGCATAATCGTATTAGAAGTCCTAAGTCCTAATCTTCTCCCACATGTCTGTGGTCTGAATGTGTGAGTGAATGGGCAAAAGTGTGCGTGTGTGTATGTGTGTGTACCTCCAACTCGCAACAGTGCGTGGACAGAGAGGGCAACGCACTCGTCAATTTGATGTTTTCCATATGCACAGGGCACCATAGTCAACACCAGCAAAAGAAGAGCGGAAAGATTTTGTTGGTGAAGGAACAAGAGAAAAATATAGGAAAGTGTGATGATAAATAATGGAACAATATTTGTAACGTTCTTTTTTTACTTTCCGTCACCTTTAGGTAAGGAAGGTGCCTATTGCCTTATCAATACGAAAGAATATCTTATTGTCTATACGGTTTGATTATACATTTTTCCTTCATATTCAATGGATATAGAGTTAAAGAATTATAAAGAGATTAGCTTTCGTAAAATAGCCAGCTTTGCTATAATCATGGAAACAGCTGATAAATTCAAATAATTCTAATTGACAGATGTCGTCAAGTGCAATTTACACAGTGTATGTTCGAGTTATAATTTTACTGGATTTATAGAATCTTTTCCAAGGAATTTTCGGCATGGAATTTGTAGAAAATGGTATATGTTCGTGTTACAATTTTACTGTATATGTTCGAGTTATAATTTTACTGGATTAATAGAATCTTTTCCAAGGAACTTTCGGCATGGAATTTGTAGAAAATAGTATACGTGTTACAATTTTACTGGATATATAGTGTATTTTCCAATGAACTTTTAGTAAGGGATTTGTACAAAATACATATAGAATTGACGGAAGGTAATGTGTTAGCAGATTTTTATATTTTGCCAAGAGTCAATGTTGTAGAAAAGCGTTTTGTACTAGTGTACCCAAACAGAAATAATAATAGTTCATCTTTCGTATCCCGTACATAATCATGAATATTCTCGTCACTAGTGTCATCTTTGAGTACTAATTAGCATTACTTCTCTTCCCACCCTCATCTTCATAAGCGAAGAGTTTCGCGCAAGAATGGAACAAGCAAGCCCATTGTCAAAAACCAAGCAAAAAATGAACACGAGTAATACGATGATGATAAGTTATGCAATAAAGCGAAATAAACCTCCTCCCGTAACAAACTGTATAAAAAAACTCATTACCAAAACTTGTACCCCCTGCCTCTATAATTTAGGCTGTGCCTCCTCGCATTAATATTATCAGATGTGGAAGCATGAAGCAAAAAAGCTGAAACACATGAAGTCCGTTGCGTTGCTATGCGATTACTCACAACAAGAGCAAGAAACAAAGCGCGGCTTCGGCAGAGGATCACAGCCGAGGCCGACTACAACGCGCGATGTTAGTCATGCTGGTCCTAGGGCGGGTCCAGACAGAATTCGGCAAATGCAAGGCGCAGCAGCGAGATCATGCGATGCAGGGTCACTGATCTGCAAAATGCACCGCAGGAATGGATTAGGGGGAGACGAATATTCCACTAAATATTTCATAATACAAAGTGATCAAAAAAAAAAAAAAAAAAACTGAGTAGGTTGGCAATAACAAAAACTTACTTGATAACAGATATACAAAAATTTATTTTTCTACAGTCACTATAGAAAGTAGCCATTTGCGCTCTCTTTTGTCAACGCAAAATGTCACTTTGCCGCTCATGCGCGACATAGTAGAAAAAACGTTCGCTGTCCAAATTTCTAAGTATACAATGTTGAGAAATGTCTTGTCTACATTCTTATTGAAAAATTTTAGTTAGGAACTAATGGCACTGTAATATTACACATTTATCACGTTCACAAGTCAATTTGACATATGTTCTGTCGGTATTTAACATAACCTAACAAAATGCCACACTGCTGTGAAAAAGAAATAGGGCATTCATTTACAAAAACGAAAGTATAAAATGCTTAGATTAGATTGAATAAAAACTCAAGAAGAATGGAAAATAACTATAAAATAAAATTAAATATAAAATCAATTGTGTGAACAGTTATGTTTAGTAAGAGGAATGATTGTACACAGATGGCGGTAGGATAGTTGCGAGTCGTACTGACATCTGATCTCTAGTTAACTATTTATTTTGATTACAATAAAGTCATTAATTATTTCGTTACTTAAATAATTGCGAGAAGTCAGTCAATGCACATACATGTCTATATAATCACAAATTCCTTGAAATATTTATTAATTTTTTCAGTGTGACAGGCGTGACAACTAACCACACATTTTGCTACAAAACCTCATCAAATCATCACAAATCCTTGCATCCACGCTCTAATTTTGGTTTTTTTATGGAATAGATGGCTAATGTAACGATATAATCATTTAAAAGCTTTTTTAAGTTTAAACCGTATCTTTTGTATTAGCCAATCGTTATTTATTGAGCAGTAATGTAAGTATAAAGTGTACATTTTATTATTTTTTGTTATGGTGGAAGACCCCATTGTGGCGACTGTAGAAAAAATCTTGTGTGTGTTTCGAGCGCAAATGGACATTGTCGATTTCGAGAGAATGCCGGCAACAACCTCTCAATCGACAATGTCGCATTTTGCGCTCTTAATACACAAATAGCTATTCCTGTTTGAAAATTTAAATTTGAATACATTTACAATTTTTTATTACAATCGTTCTTTCCGTTATTCACATCCTTTTATTTCTTAACATTATCCTCACAGAAATTATGTAAATATTATATTGTATAACTAGTGCTGAAAGTTGGATATTTCACACGAGTGTGAAGTTTGAGCCATGAGCCCAAGGCTAGTGGTTTAATCACACGAGTATGAAATACTCTTTCAGCGCGTGTTGTACACGATACTTTTCCGACGACCACAAAAAAAAATCTGTTGTGGCCAGCACAAGACCTCTCGCCATTTCCATATTGGGCTATATAAGTATTGTATTGCACTTCGCTATCGAACCGTCGTTTTATAACAAAATCTTACAGAACATTACCCAAATATTGTTTTTTATTATATTTAACATGTCTTCTGCACACATATAATTCTAATTATATCTATTTTCATGGTATGAGGAAGTTTCTAAATCTCAAAGATTGTTCCAATTCATTAACCAGATTGGCGGTATTTCTGATGGATATATGCATTTTACCACAATTTTACCTATAATTTCAAATATTTAATTAATAAAACAATAAGAAAAGTTAAATATACTTCCCTGAAAAAGCTATCAGAATGTCACTAAAACTGTTGATATTTGACAATGACATTTGTCATGTTATAAACATTGGAATTTGTCAATTGGTTTCCATAGTGCCTTGGCCTCTGCGATTAGTTTACTCTATAAATTATAGAGTCTTTATCTCTAAATCTATACAAGATATAATAAAAATTTTAAGTGTATTAGATGGAGAATTTTATGTTCTTCAATATTTAATAAAAAAAACTCCCAAAAAATTATATTTAGAAGAATTTTTCTAAGAAACTACTACTTTCGGTTTTTCAATTGTTACCAAAACCTTTTCAGCTCTTCCCAGGAATGTCACATTGAGGAAACTGAAGTTAAATATTTTTGAAGTCTTATAGTTTTTGAGGAATCGTGACTACAACATCCAGACATACATACACACACACACACACACACACACGCACACATACATAATACATACACACACACACACACACACACACACACACACACACACAGAGAGAGAGAGAGAGAGACATTTTAAAAATGTTATAATCGTACTCTAGGGACCTTAAATCGTGTTTATTCAATAAAATCTGGATATGCGAATTTTAGCATAAATCCAATACCTCTCTTAGCGAGAGGTAAAAAGGAGATATTCTAAAGGTATTTCACAAGTTCCTCGAACTAACATTTTTAAAAATGACGTAACATTGTCTAATACAAGTAAGTATCGTGAAAATGATACTGCGTTTTCCATTTCATATATGTGACGTGTCACCTTATATTAAATAAATAAATTAATTCATATAATTTGCATACGACAAGTGGAAAACAATTATGTATGTAGGCAATAATAATTGTAACGTATACGTATACGAGTTTATTAGTCACGATGTTTGAATTTGATTAAGTTTATTACCTCACTTTGTAGAAAATAGGAAAACTACAGTAGTTCTTGTAGTAAAGGAGTATTACCTGAAACAGACAGAAATATATTATAAATACATATACACAAAAATATAAACTATCGCAAACGTAAATAATTTATCAATCATTTCATTATATCTACGGATTAATGTAAGAACAACTAATGTGACTGTTCTATCAAAATGAGATTGATTGTGTAATCGGCTTAAAGAACGTTATATTTTTATACACAAAAACAGTCAAAGAACAACTATACAGGAACCTATAAGAATTGGCATTGGCGTCCATTGAACTAATGTCATGTCATAAAACAAGACAATACTTAATGCAATATGTTATCTGGAAGGGTTTTAGCGCTATCGACAATTTAATTCACAGAATTTGTGACATTAGTAATCAACATTACTAGAACAGAATTTTAATTTTCACCGGGGTCACTATCGATGTTAAAACTTTAAATTACCCAGTATAAAAAGGTTTACAGTTGTTTTATCATGAGATGTTAATAATTCTCGAAATCTCATATATGCATTCATCAGGATGTACACATAAATACATTCATTTATAGATTCAGTTTTCCTACAAACTTTAATTCGTTCTCCTGAAACAGGTAGGTATTTGAAAAAGGGACATACCTATTTACTTTTGGAATGTAACCACAGATATAATATTCTTTAATATTAGTATAGAAAGTTAAGTACAAAATTAAGTACTTAATCAAGAAAACAAGTGAGATGAGCTTACATAGGAGTTATATATTTATCATTTTGGGCCAGTTGTATAAAAAGTTATTAGATGATCATTTGTTTAAGTGCACTTTGTAACCATGGATGCGTATCAAAAATAAGCCTTGTCAAAATTAACAACGTGATTAAAGTTAACAATGTTTTTTATTATATCTGCATCATAATTCATGGTTATCGAACTAAAAAGTGTAGGAAAAAGACCAATTAAAGCACAATGATAGTCAACAACAAACAAAATAATCCACAACTGGTAGATTTATAAAAGACTAAATTCAGAATTAACTAATTAATTTCCTTTCCACCATTTTAATACTTTTAAAATATCACATTTCATATCATATGCTTGGCACATGCACAATATTTGTGATCCAAATTTACCAGACGTGAAGCCACTGTTTATAGGTTAGAATATTACTAATTATATATAACAACTACAAAGGAAACTGTCTTCATAAATTGGAACACTTATTCATTTGCAGATAACGTAGGCCTGATTTAACATCGTGCCACATTGCCAGGATCACTCAACAATAGCTAAGGGACAATATGAAAACAAGACAATACAACAAATATTTCATCGCCCAGATGAACAATTTTGTTACCTATTAACGGGGAATGTATACGATCAAGGATAGGAAGCCACTAGTAGAATGTTTTTTGGTATTTATTTAACAGTACATCATTTTAATATTTCAAAAAGGAGTTAAAATTAATATTAAAAATGGAGTTATAGATTAATCAGCATAGAAATAGACACTTACAGAATTGATATTACATGCAAGAGAGAGATAGAAGATCATGCTTCCAAACAAGCCTCCCCTCGTTGTCTTACGTCCCGCTCCGTGATTCTATCTGTCTTTATTTTTGCATCTGCCGTTCAGTGTTAACTTAATTCTTTGTGATTTGTTCGTTTGTGTTCAATAAAAATGAATTTAAAACCACAAGATGTACGCGGAGCAACTTTTTTTGTTTGATAATATTGAAGATCACTCGATTATTCAACTAAAACGATGGCTGGAGTGTATAGGTCTATGTAGAGATGCATTCGGACCGGGCCGGGCCGGGCTTTAAGGTTGGATCGACTCGGTTCGAAAATAAAAATTACCGGCCCGACTCGAAGATTGACTCGAAATCGGGCCGGGCCAAAGCTCGAAATTGGGTGTATCCGGCATTCCTAATGTTAATTTTTATGTTAAGGCGAAATCTTTTGTCGTGTAAAACTTATAAAAAACCTCTACATTATTATAACTTTCAACATTAGTTAACATAAGTAATTAAAAGACACCCTTGTAGTGTAAGTTTGTTATAAAAATTACATACCTACGAGTATTTAACACTTTGTTTACCAAAGAATTTAAACAACTTTTTCACAAATCTTATATAAAAAAAATATAATAATTTACATAAGGATTTTTTATCTAACTTTGTTTCTGCTCAAAAATAGGACTAGAAATCATTATGATAGGAACAAAAATCTCTTTTATTTAAGTATACGAGTAAATAACAATAATAATAGCAACATCACAATTTAATTATTATGCTTTAATGAATAACCTTGAATTCTTGAAGTAAAATAATACATTTTTATTTATTAATATGTGAAGTGTGTTCTTATTAAATCATTTTGATCCTTTTTAACTTCATCCATTTTCATTAAAATATTAAGGAAACTGTGCATTTGATTGAACTATAAGATTTTTCGGGCCGGCCCGAAAAGCTCGAATTTTCGGGCCGGGCAAAAATTAAAAGTCCGACTCGCCTCGATTTTTGAAAATGATTAGCCCGATTCGGCCCGATAAAAAATATCTTTGGGCCGGTTCGATGATCGACTCGGCCAAAGCTCGAAATCGAGTGCATCTCTAGGTCTATGGCTGATGACAGGTCTTTGTTTGGTAGTGGTAACCATAGCAACCTTTAGTTCTATGCTTTGCCGCAAGATGCGCTCTTGCAAATTGCAATTGTGTACCTGTCTATATGGTTATGTTATGGAAGGATACTAAATCTATTCCATTTTTTATTATTAGCAGCATTTGAAGTTTTGAATGCATGCACCAGAGAGTTGAAGATTTATAAATACTAGACTGCGATGAAATATAAAATATTAAGTCAAAAAATCAAGTACGAAACGGCAAATCCGCATAAACGTTAAAATCAAAATTTGAGATCCTTTTTTTTTCAGCATATTGTGCAGTTATAATAAAAAGTAGCGTATGATACACGTATATAAGAGCCATTAAAGCACTCGTGCCTTTAATGGCCGGCTTATAAACTTGTATCATAATATACAATTATTCAACTGGGCCTTTATGTTTTAAATCTGGGAATCATGAGAAGTTTTCTTGACTGATTTTACTTTTAGGACCGGTTTTTCAATATTTGATTAAAATTTAAACTAAGAGTTAAATAAACAAAATTGAAACGAAATGAACTGTCAAATGACAGATGACTATACAATATTGTTTACTTAACTACAAGTTAAAAATATAAACCGTCCCTTAGTGTGACATAGGTATTCATACATAAAAATTTCAGTATTATATCCTCCTTTGGCCGGTTCTGGTATTTCTTACGGTCCGTGCCTCTAGACAGCACGGAGATCCTCCACAAGATACAAGTTACAAAACGCTGATGATGAGAAATTAATGGCAAGCGAAAAATTGTTATTTTCTACTGAAAATTGATGGAATTTTATCCTTAATCACTAGCATTATCCTAAGTGTAATAATGTTACTTTAATCAACGAGAGAACACATGCAAAACACCCAGGGGATGATGGCCATGCCTTGGCGAGGCGAGCGTCACGTATGCTGAGACCGGCCTCTAATCTTATACATAAGGAGGTATAAAGAAATAAAATAAATATACTATCATATTTTCTATACACATATTATTAGGAGAGGAAAGCTGTTAAGTTTGAAACAATGTATTACTTTGTAGTAGATTATTGAAGCTAAGAAAACCCATACATAGAAAAAATTAAATTGAAATTTTGTCTAATTATATTTAGATATTATTTTATTAGGCAATATGTTTAATAATTTAGTATAATTTACAAATCTTACTTCAGCATTTTAATTAATCCGAAATAGATAATAAATATTTTATAAAAAATTGTTAATTTAAATATGCAAATTGTTACTTTAATTACTTATTTAATTTTACTATACAGGGTGATTCTTGACCTATACGCATAAATGTGAGGAATGATAGTTTGTGATAGGTAATAACAGATATTGAAAAAAAAAAAATAGTAAAAGTTGTTTATTTACGGAAATAACGAATAAAGTTTGAAATTATTTTACGAGGGGAGTTTTTTATGTTATCTACCTAGCTATGAAAACAACGAGTTAGAGAACAAATAAAATTTTATTTTTCAACGTAAGAACCGTTAACACTACCACATTTATTCCAACGTTTTTCTAATAAAACTACGCCTGCAAAAAAAATCTTTTGGTAATTCTGCAAAATTCGACTCCACTGCGTTTTCCAAGTCATCATTCGATAAAAATCGACTCTCTCTCAATTGTGTTCTGTGTTTTGCAAAGAAATAATAATCGGACGTGGTCAGGACTGTAAGGTGGATGTTGTAATTCGCCGCATTCATTGACTACTGCTTGAACAATTCGTGCTTTATGCACCCTGCAGTTGTTGTGCAGAAGCAGCATTTTCTGAGCATAATTATGGAATCTTTTTTTCGCGTATAGCCGCTTTCAAGTTCTTAATTGTGTTTTTGTAGACATAAAAATGTCAAAGCAACTTGTCACAAGAAAATTGTCGCGATAGCATATTGTTTTCATAGCTAGGTAGATAACATAAAAAACTCCCCTCGTAGTAGCAATAAACTAATAAAAAAATAATTAACTAGAGTGCTGTGCATTAGTGTCATAGCAATTGTTTTCAATCGTGTCTGTCATTATTTCGTAATCTTTGGTGTATTTGAGTTTTTATTATGGCGCATCATTTCACCAACGCAGAATTTATGGATATGATATTAGTGTACGGAGAAGCAGAACAAAATTCAGTAGCTGCAGCTCGCCTTTATGCACAAAGGTTTCCCCAAAGACATCATCCGGGACGAGACGTTTTTCTACGAGTGGTGCAGCGTGGTAGATAGAGTGGTCATTTGCAACCGAGGCTCGAACAATTGCTATGATACTAATGCATAGCACCCTAGTTAATCAATTTTTTATTAGTTTATTGCTACTAAAATAATTTCAAATTTTATTCGTTATCTCCGTAAATAAACAACTTTTACTAATTTTTTTTTTTTTTCATTATCTGTTATTACCTATCACAAACTATCATTCCTCACATTTATGCGTATAGGTCAAGAATCACCCTATATTTTGGTTACATTATTTTTGTCCTGCAATTTTCGGTAATTTATCTAATGAATTAGGTAATTAAATAGAAAATTTAAATACATATTTAATTAATTTCTTTATTTATATTTGGTTCAATTCTTATTATGATATAAATGTAATCATTTCATCTAATTTTGTATTTAATATGTTATTACAAATTTAGAAAATTTAACTAAATCAACTTAGATATTTTAATAATGAATCATATTAGTAGACTGAAAAATAAGGAATTTATTTAGTTAATTTAACTACAATTTAGATTTTTTTTTTCTGTGTAGCCCTGCTATTTTCGTCTTTGATTGGTTAAACTGTCTACATAAAAAATGTGTCATGTATTCATTTTTACCTCTCGCTAAGAGAGCGGTATTGGATAAAAATCGCATGTCCAGAATTTAATGAATAAGCACGTTTTAAGGTCCCTAGAATCCGATTATCATATTTTTTACGATAGTGTCTATCTCTGTGTGTTTGTGGATGTTGGAAGAACGATTCCTCAAAAACTATGATACTTAAGAGTTGTTTAACTACGTATTCCTCAATCTGACATTAATGGGAAGAAATAGTGATGCCGCGAGATCTCGCATTTTCGAGATCTCGTCTCGAATTTCTCGAATTTTCGAGACGAGATTAACCTTATTCGTGTCTCGAAATATCGTGACGAGACGAGAGTAATGCCCTCGAGATTTGCTCGAGACGAAGGTAGAAATTCGAGATCTCGATTGCACTATTTTTTTATATTTTGTAAATATTTCTAACTAAAATATACAAAATAGCAAAATATTTGTCGGTATTAATAAATATTTTAATTGTCTCTTCATTTACATTCATATTTATTTATTAATTTTAGATTTATTGCGTTTTAGTAAAAAGAAAATGCGCAAAAGTGACATATGGTATACCTTCACCCTAGCCTCAAGTACCGCCACTATATGAATATAAAATCATAATTACCAATATTAGCGTACGAAACAGATTGCTATACCCAACAACGGATAATACAGAGTACCTATTTTTTACCTACCATTCTAACCAGACTTAGTAAAATAATGTTTTAATCAGTGGTACCCGTTTAATAAATTCATGTTGCTTGTAATTTTAATTTATTTACTATTTCTAATTATAAATTCGAGAAATTCGAGACTCTCGAGTCGAGATCGGGAGGAAGTAAGAAAAAATATGACGAGATGCAGAGAAATCTCATCTCGAAAATTCGAGACGAGACGAGAGTAGATTGTTTCTCGCCATATCTCGTCTCGCGGCATCACTAGGAAGAGATGAAAACTGGACAACCGGAAGTTGTAATTTCTTAAAAAAAATCTTCTAAATATTATTATTTGAAAATATTTTGCATTTATTGCAAATATTGAAGAAAATAAAATACACTTAAAATTTTTATTAAATCTTGTACAGATTTAGAGATAAAGAAAATATATATACATAGAATATATATCTATTGCAATAAATAGCACAACCCAGACTACACCAAAGAAATCAGTTGTCAAATTCAAATGTTTGTAATTAACAGATAAATGTCACTGTCAAAAATCAACAGTTTTACTGATATTACTAAAAGCTTTTTCTGGGAAGTACATTTCATATTTGTTTATGGATTATTAATTAAATATTTAAAATTGTAGATAGGTATGTATATTAATAGTAATAGTACATATATTCTTAAAAAATACCGCCAATACCGTCAATGAATTTGAACCATCTTGAACATTTTGGAAGAGTAGGACAAGCGAAAGAATAGATATAATTAGAAATATACATTTTTGTAAATAAAAATTAATAAAATTAAATATCAATAAAATCAGCAAGTTTCAAAACTAGGGTGTAGCTAACTTCCACAAACCAAAGTTCTATTTATAGAATGTTGTTTGTGGTTTCAAATCGAAATAAATTTGCTTGATGTCATCTGGAAAATATTATTATTTAATTTCTGAGTATCGAAACGAAACTCAGCAGGAATTTCATACATGTTTTGAATATAAAATTATTGCTAATTAATATATTATTAGTTCAAAAACTGATATCAGTCGGTTCCAAAAGCTTTGGCTTTGAAGTTATCGGAAATTTTCAGATATAAAAACATACTTGCTTAATAGTAATTATCTGTTATTGTAATACAATTAAAAATATTGACAAGTGATCCAAAGAAAACATTAACACATTTTTAAAATTTCATTCAGGTACGTAAATTTCCAGGTAAATTTAAAATATCAAAAACAACAGACTGTAATCAATATTATGGAATTTCGATGAAAAACAAAATCCTTTCCATTTATTTGGAATTAGAAAATTAATTTAAATTTCTCTCCTGTTATATTTAAAAAAATTAATTATTTCAAAGACACTAATTTTCTGCATCCCTTTGAATTTTTTTTGAAATATTTTTATAACTATTTGAATGATCATTATAAATTTCCATAAATACAATGACCTACTTAAAAATCTATTCTAAATCGAATAAAATTTGTAAAAACCGCTCACAGGATGTTATTAAATACATATTTAATAACAATAGCCAATTGTCATGATGCATTGACATCTCTGTCAGCAAGTAGGCCATGTTTAGATCAAGTTCTCTATCAATGCTACCAGAAAAACTCGCGTAAAGTTAGCCAACCAGATCCTTACACAATATCCTTTCAAATAAAACAAAATTTTCAATAAAAAGTGCCAAACATTTCACTCACAGCCTTCTACGTAATTAAATGTTTTGTGAAGCGAAGTTATTAATTTTGCCACTAGATGTATATTATGTTGTATATTGTGCCACAATTAAAAAACTCGTGCTACTATAGTAACGCGAACGATAAATTATGATTGTGGAAATTAATAGCCCATTTCGTTTAATTATATTGTAAATGTAAATAAATATTGTAAGCTTTCCTACTAATAACCTTGTACTCTAAATTAGGTTAATATAATTTAATAATATAATGCAGTGAGTTGATATTTTCACTTTTCATGCTGCTTTTGTTTCTTAGCTAATATTTTATATTGGCGTTCTACATTAGACAATTGCTATATTATGCAAAATAAATTTTACTGCAATAAATATTTTTCCAACAATTATTAATGAGATAATGACACAGAACCAGATTTTATTTTATTGTTACGATGCTTTGGTTAAAAGTATACATTTTCAAGAAACAAAAAAAAATGTTCTCACTTAAAACCGTTCTTTGCATAAGTGTAACAATTCTTCTCCCTACACAAGTACTAAAACAAGGAGTTCAGTTTGAAATTTTATTCTCTGCATCCATGATTTATTAAAAATAAAAAACCATTTGAACTTAGTTTTTGTAGGAAGAAGAGAATTATGTTTTTATTCCCGTTGTTACAATGTGTTTTCATGAAGCTAAACAACACCTTAATCACAGCTTAACAAGCTGTGGCTTCGATAATATTAGAAACGAAGTGAAGCTAGCAATAGCATTTAACAACTGATTCATTAAACATGGGCTGAAGGTGACAACTATCATCCTGTAGAAGAAACATAAAAAATGTTATTTTTTACGTCTGTTGTACACTTTTTAGCTTCCGTCACCTTTAGGTAAGGATTGTATTGTCTTTGGACAAAAAAATCGGTGAGGTGTTTTTAATAAAAAGCACGTTTTAAGGTCCCTAGAATACGATTTTACTAATTTTACGATGATGTCTGTATATGCGTGTGTGTGTGCCTGTATGACAAAAATTTCTCCGACGATAACTCCAACACTAACAATTCAAAAAATTATAATTCTTTCGTATTCCTACTGATTAGTTTTCGGCTATAATTGGTCCACCGGAAGTACCCTTATTTGAAGTTTTTAACAGTTTTTCTTGAAAAAACGCAGTTAAATATCATTTTTTGACATTTTATGTTATTCTAAATATAAAATAATATTTTGTCTATACTGTTTGATTACACATTTTCCGTCGTATTCAATAGATAGAGAGTTATAAAGAGATTAATATTCATAAATCAGCCAGCTTTGCTATAATCATGGAAATAACTGATATATTCAAATAATTCTAGTTGACAGATGTCTGTGTCAAGTGCAGTTTACATAGTGTATGTCCGTGTTATAATTTCATTAGATTTATAGAATTTTTTCCAAGAAACTTTCGGTATGGCCTTTGTACAAAATTCCTAGAATTAACGGAGGGCAATGCGCTGGCAACATCAGATTTTTTTCTGCTGTATTAATTTGCAGTCATATAAAAAGTATAGCATGTAACTTGTTTTTATAAACTCTTTAGAAGTAGATACCTATTGGTAACTATAAATATTATAACATTATTTTGTCAAGAAAAATATTGAAAGAAATAATGTATCAAATTTTATTCTAATCAAAATCATAAGCGTGTTTATTTATTTTTACCTTCCTTCACCTTTTGGTCAAAAAATTCGTTGGTGAGTTTTTAGTGAATAAGCACGTTTTAGGGTCCCTAGAATACGAATTTGCTATTTTTAAGATGATGTCTGTATGTCTTTCGTATTCCTGTTCTTTGCATCCATGTGAAGAGCTGATTAGATTTTGGTTATAATTGATCTACCGGAAGTACCCTTATTTGAAGTTTTTAACAGTTTTTCTTGAAAAAACGCAGTTAAATATCATTTTTCGACATTTTGTGATTATCATTATGAAAGAATATCTTATTCTCTATACGGTTTGATTATACATTTTCCTTCAGATTCAATACATATAGAGTTATAGAGACATTAAGAGAGATTAACTTTCAAAAATTAGTCAGCTTTGCTAAAATTATGGAAACAGCAGATAATTCAAAAAATTTTAATTGACAGATGTCAGTGTCAAATACAAAACCAAAGTTGAAAGTATAGGGTCAGAAAGTTATATGTGATAGAGTGTCCCTCGCAAGTGACTTGCAGTTGCAGACTCGCCTCAAGATTGGAATTTTCAATGCCAGAAGTACAAGAAAGGCCAAAGAGAAATGGAAGGACTGTGTAGATATGAGAGAGGAAGAATTATGTGAAGAAGATGCGTTGGACAGGAATGAGTAAAAGAGAAGAGTAAGAAACAGCGACCCCTAATAAAATAGGGAAAGGAACTTTCGGTATGGAATTTGTAAAAAATAGTGTGTTGGTGTTAAAATTTTACAGGATATACAGCATCTTTTTCAAGGAACTTTTGGTATGGCATATTTACAAAATACATCGAATTGACGGAAGGTTTTGTGCTGGCCACAACAGATTTTTTATTCCACGTTCGTCAAAAATTAGAGAGCAAAACATTATTTTAACCTTTTTTATGATTCCTTTTTACTCGTTCTTTATAAACAACCAAGATTATAAAAAAAATTTCAATAATTGAAAACCACATTAAATTGAATAAAATAACAAATTGCAAATTCTAGGTCAGTAAGTAATTTTACTTATTTGATCACAGTCAATTCCGATATATCCAATTCTACTTTCAATTTAAATCAGGTTATATTAAAAAATATTCAATTTTCTTTCGTCCACAAATTGAGCGTAGAAGAATGAAGAATTTGCTTCAATTGAATTTAGTGACCTAGAATTTGTTCGTCTGCTGTTATAGTCTGGTGATTGCATTTACATGTGATTGAGTTAGGGTGTCCGTGTCTGCAAAGCCAGACAGACGCATATCATTGAATAATTGACGGTGCATCGATTGTCTTATTGGGAGACGATGATTGGGCAGACAGTCAACTGTCGCTCGCACTGCATTGGTGTCAAGGAGATGTGATAAATAGGAACCAATTTGCAATGCAACTATCAACTATCGTTTGCGACAATTGCCCAACAATAACTCGAAATAAACTACGAACTGATTTTTCCAAACAACATATACTTCATATCACGTAAGAAAATAGTGTTGGTTTAGATAGGGATATAAATTCTGCCCTTTGACTGGTCAGAATGCAAACCTAATTCACAAAAACGAAAAAATTTCAACTGTTAGTTATTAGTTGTCAAATAAAATTTACAGAATTAAGTGATGTTTAACCATGTTTTGTTGTAATTTTTACCTCTCGCTAAGGTATTGGATTTATGCTAAAAATCGCATTTCTAGATTTTAGTAGATAGGCACGATTTAAGGTCCCTACAAGCCGATTATAACATTTTTACAATGATGTCCGTAGGTGTGTGTGTGTCTGTGTGTGTGTGTGTGTGTTTGTGTGTGTGGATGTTGGAGGAACAGTTTCTCAAGTACTATAAGACTTACAAAATATTTAACTGCAGTTTCCTCAATCTGACATTCCTGGGAAGAGCTGATTAGATTTTGATAACAATTGGACAACCGGAAGTAATAGTTTCTTTAACACTAGAACCGCCAAGGGGACAAATATGTCCCCGCATGAAATTTAGGTACATGTATTTTATGCGTTTTTTTAGTTAATTTCTTGAGATTATGTGACTTTTCATTAATTTTATAGAAGAATGTCTATGTTGAATATGATCTTTGTGTTTCCATTAATTTTTTTTTTTACAACCATATTTACCTCAAAATGCCAAGGGGACATTTTTGTCCCCTGGTAAAATAAATGAATAAATGCCAAAATACATTCTTCCTTTTCCTTATAAATACAATATGTATACATATATAATTATTATTATTATTATTATTATTATTATTGCAAAACGCGCTTCATTGTAAATAATTACAGACATTGAAAAATATTCTCGTGTTCTCGTTGACAAGTACAAATTTAGTCGTTGCCGCTTTGTCCAGTTAGTTTTACTAAAGTTTAGTATATCAGTCAATGTTTATCAGGGCAAAGAAAAGAAAAATTTGATTGTAATGAGTACAATGCATTCTGACTTGCAAATTGGACAAGATAATAAGAAAATCCCGAAACTATAGGGTTTTATAATGAAAGTAAATATGGTGTAGATGTGCAGAAAATATTCTGTAAAAGCAGCTTCTCACAGATGGCCAGTACATACATTTTATAATATTTTAGATATAGCGGGAATAAATTCCTTGGTTTTGTATAAAGAAACTAAATAAATATATCATCACATGATATTACCCATTTCTGGGTGTGCCAGTATCTACAACACATGTAAACATCGGTAATGATGACGATATATTTTACCGTGTGAGCGCTTACCAGGCGTCACCTCACGGGCACTCATAGCTGGCGTGGAGAGTGCACCACAGGGGTCACTTTTGTGCCATTTAAAATTGGAAAGAAAATTTCTCGAAGAAATTATTTGCTAGATTTAGCAAAAGAACTCGCGAAAGAACATTCGAAAAATCGTGTAACCAACAAAGAACCCGAAGAATCTGGAGATGAAGATGAAAAATTACCTGACAGACGCAAATATCAAATAAAATCCCGAAATGAGGCAAACAAGGGTAATAAGTGCACAGCTACAATCAAAGTAACATCCATTTTGTGTAAATTGTTACGGACAGTAAAAGTACAAAATACATTATAATTTATTCTACGAATTTATTTTTTGTTCCATTTTCGATTGCCCATAACACTATATGTACAACTTTGGAAAATACATTTTACTTCTGAAATGTTTATATTATTTCTTACAAAATATAGTAGAAATAGCGTTTTCTCAAAAATTATTAACAGATTTAAAATTTCACCACAAAATTACTGGAGGGACAGAAATGACCCCTTCGGCTCTTTAAGGTAGTAGCTGCGGCTCGGCGCTTCTAGTGTTAAAACATCTTCTAAATATAATTTTTTGGAAATTTTTGTTATTACAAATATTGAAGAACATAAAATTCTCCATCTAATACACTTAAAAATTTTATTATATCTTGTATTGTTTTAGAGATAAAGGCACTGTAATATATAGAATAATTTAATGTAGTACATAGCAGAGGATAAGGCACTAAGGAAACCAGTTAACAAATTCAAATGTTTATAACATAGTTTGTAAATGACAGATGTCACTGTCAAAAATCAACAGTATTAGTGACATTCTGAAAGCTTTTTCTGGGAAGTACATTTAATCTTTCTTATTGTTATATTAATTAAATATTTAAAATTGTAGGTAAAATGCATATATCCATCAGAAATACCGCCTATCTTGTTAATGAACTGAAAGAAGTTCTGACATTTAGGAACTTCCTAATACAATGAAAAATAGATATAGGTAATTAGAATCGTAAGTGTACAGAAGACATGTTAAATACAATAAAAAACAATATTTGGGTAAAGTTCTGTAACTTTTTTGTTATAAAACGACTCTTCGATAGCGAAGTGCAATACAATACTTATATAACATAAAATGAAAATGGCGAGAGGTATTACAAATTTTTAATATTGAGGTCTTGTACGAGTACATTTTTCCAGATAATAATATTTATTATTGACAAAGTTTGGTTTTACGAATTTAAATTATTTATTTAATGCCTGTAAAAACGGTCGGCTCTCAAGCGCCACCTATTATTTTCATATCTGAAATGGAGTTGGTTAACAATCTAATAGTTAACCATATTTTTTTCGTAGTTATGTTTCACGTTTAACTGTCATTAACGTTAAAATTAACGTTTTAAATATTTTACGGAAATATCAAAATTCAAACCTTATATATGGGCAATGCAAATATGTAATAAGCTCTGAGGGACATCTTCTATTAACAAAGTTATAAATAAATGTTTTACTCGCGAATCTGCTACGAATCGTCTGTCAGGTACCCAAAAGTGATTTCGACAAAATCTTTTATACAAGGAGGATAACAGATGTACTTAGTCTTCGTTAACTTGCGTCGAAGTGATAACTATTATTTGAAAAACGTATTTCTAGTTTTGACTATTAGTTAATAAATGGCTGAGAGTTAACAACCCATTGAAAAACCGGGCATAAGTGATTTTATTATTCTGAGTATCTAATCTAATCGTTATAAATATAACTGTACAACACAACACAAACAAAATGTCATATTGTAATTTCTAATTATGCGAAATGCTAATAATAAAGATATGCTGATAGTAAAAATAATGTATTCTAACATAACTGTCATAGCTAGAGTCAAGATCTTGTGCATGTTGCGTATTTCTATTTCATGGAAAATTTATTGTAATTATTTTTACATAAATATTTTCATTTTTTAAATAAAAATAGCATCTTGTGTAATAATTGCGTGAAACTCATTTCTACCTCTCGCTAAGAGAGTTATTGGATTCATGCTAAAAATCGCATATCCAGATATGGGTGAATAAACACGATTTAAGGTCCCTAAAATCTGATTATAACATTTATACGACGATGTGTGTGTGTGTATGTGTGTGTGTATGTGTGTGTATGTGTGTGTGTGTGTGTGTGTGTGTGCGTGTGTGTGTGGATGTTCGAACCACGGTTTCTCAAATATTATAAGACTTAAAAAATATTTAACTGCAGTTTCCCCAATCTGACATTCCTGGGAAGAGCTGATTAGATTTTGGTAACAATTGGACAACCGGATGTAATAGTTTCTTTAAAAAAAATTCTAAATATTATTTTTTTGAAAATTTCTGTTATTACTAATTCTAAAGAATATAAAAATCTCTATCCGATAGATTTAAAATTTTTATTACATCTTCTATGGATTTAAAGAGAGAGACATATAAATATATAAAATAATAAGTTATACATGCATCTCGCAGCCCATGGAAAACAAGTGGAAAAATTAAAATGTTTGTAATTGACAGATAAATGTGAGTGTCAAAAAGCCAGAGACATTACTGAAGACTTTTTCTGGGAAGTACATTTAATATTTCTTATTTTATTATTAATTAAATATTTATAATTATAGATACATATATTACATATACTCTTCAGAAATACCACCAATCCGAGCGCTAATCTCATCAATGAATTGAAAGAATCTCAAATATTAAGAATAAGAGTGAATAAAATGAATTAAAAAATATATAAAGAAGATATGTGTTTTTGTGTGTATCAGAAATGTCAAATATGTACAATACTTATATGGCCTAATATGAAAATGGCGAGAAGTCTTGTGCTGGCCACAACAGATTTTTTTTCCGGTTTCTAGTCATGGTATTGGTTATCGAAAATACTACATTACCATATAATAAATTTCTCTATTCTTAAGACTATTGCCCAGAAAGCCAATGTTTGTTACTAATTTTCCTGGTTACATTCACAAGAAAATTGACATGTCCTTTACAGTAAAAATATGTTATAAGCAAAATTAAAGTCTACTAGGAAAAATATTTAATCAGTATTTTGACATGTTGAGGGCGTACATTTCACTAATATTATATCTAGTCAGATTTCTCATTAGTTTTAATTATTATATTAGAATGGTTTTGTAATGTGTGCATGTGTGCGTGTGTGTGTACAACTAGGTGTGAACCATAGACCTCGCCATGGCATTGAACCATTTGACAGTGGGCGCGGATTTGAACCGCGGAAAAATACGTGACGCACGCTCTGGTTCTGTTCTGGTCAAATGTTAATCACATTCTTATTCACCTACGACACGCTTCTATCACAGATATATTATCTAACGATTTCAACTCACAACTTCAAAAAATTAACTGAGTAATGCACTCTCCGCCCTCCGCGACAGTTTTGAGAGCCCTCTTAGGTAAAAATACGAGTGGTAGCATTGTTATTATGATATGATGTGCTTCATGTCATTGATTTCTGAACCACAAAATAACAAGTAATTGTATAGTTATTTATCTCTGACTTACTTATGGTTTCCGTTTTCCTTAATTCTTTCTTAGATACGTAGCAGTTACACCAACTAACATTTAAAATTTAAACTTGGTTTTATTCAGTTAGTCAATTCAATTTTATACTTTCATTACAAAATTATTCAATATAATTTACATTAATAGGGTAGTTGCGCATTTTCCAATTTATTTTTTTTCTGAAAGAATTGTTCAAGTTATTCACTTTAATACATGGTTTACGTCTGGCAACTGTATATTTTTCGAAACATAAAAAAAAATTATTTCAAATTTTCCCGAGTGAAGTGTATTACCAATTAGAGTCTTTCTTGTCCTAGCGGTACACTCTCGGTAGTACACTCTGTACTAACGTTACAATACAGTAGTTGAATACCAATCTTATCTAAAAAGATTTATATTTTTATTTAAGAGAAGCACTATTTCAAGACAAATTATTCATTTTCTCACAAATTCATTAGCTTCATTACCTTGTCTTAAATTTGCTGACATAGAAAAGAAAAATAAAATATGATTTTAACACGAATCGTCCTACACATAAAACATACGTCAAATGTCAACTAAAAATGACATTTATGTACATTCCCTTCAGGGTACACACTAGCGTATAAGTTTGTTATTGCCGAAGAAAATGAAATCATAGCCACCTGGTGGTAAAACTATGAAGTTGTCTAGAATCAGACATCTTGAAAACATCTGATATTCAAGTAAATAATTATAAAATATACGTACTGTTAAATAATGCTTTTGTATATGTTATTTTACTTTTAGAATTATACTGTAAATATTTGTATGGTACAATAAAACATATTACAACAAGCTTGTATGAGTCATACAGACTTGGTCGAACTATATAATTATTAATAGTCTACGTCACAAGAATTCCACCGCGAACTTTATTTATGGAAATTATGAATGTAAAGTTTTATATTTTTTTTATATTTTTTAATAATTTTTACATTAGTAAGTTTAAAATTAGTTTATATTTCATAATTAATAGGAAAAAATAACATTTATTTTTTTAACAGCCACCCTATTTATTTGTCTTGAAAAATATTTAAGGACGTTTCAGACTTGGTGGTCCAGCTTTTTAAAACAATAATGTGAAGACAATTACATGATATATTTGTTACCTTCCGTCAAAAGGAAGGTATTGTTTTTGGTCAAAAAATTCGTTGGTGAGTTTTTAATGTATAAGCACGTTTTAGGGTCCCTACAATACGAATGTACTATTTTTAAGATGATGTCTGTATGTGTGTATGTGTGTCCGTGTGTGTGTCTGTGTGTGTGTCTGTGTGTCCGTGTGTGTGTGTGTGTGTGACAAATTTTTCTCCGACGATAACTCCAAAACTACAATTCTAAAAATTATGATTCTTTCATATTCCTCTTCTTTACAACCATATGAAGAGCTGATTAGATTTTGGTTATAATTGGTCAACCGGAAGTACCCTTATTTGAAGTTTTTAACAGTTTTTCTTAAAAAAACGCAGTTAAATATTATTTTTTGACATTTTGTTATTATATTTATTAAAGAAAATACTCTTCTCTATATGGTTTGATTATTCATTTTCCTTCATATTCAATAGATGTAGAGTTAAAGCATTATAAAGAAATTAATTTTCAAAAATTAGTCAGCTTTGTTATTTATCATAGAAACAGCTGACATAATTATTCAAAAAAATTTAATTGACAGATGTCAGTTGCAAGTGCAAAACCAAATATGGAAAAAAAGTATATAGGATCTAAAATTGGTATGTCATAGTGTTGCTCGCAAGTGACACGCGGAGAAAGGCCAAAGAGAAGATGGAAGGACATTACTTAATGTAGTTTATGTTATAATTTTATTGGATTTATAGAACCTTTTTAAATGAACTTTTGGTATGGAATTTGTAAAAAATAGTATGTGTTCGTGTTCGATTATACATGATATTATATAGAATCTGTTCCAAGGACCTTTTGGTATGGGATTTGTACAAAATACATGGAATTGACGGAAGGTCTTGTGCTGGCCACAACAGATTTTTTTTTTCTTAAATTTATTTATTAAATAACTAGTAACGAATAAGATAATTTTTTTTATAAGACCACATGTAGTGGGAGTCAAATGTATAGTACACTCCCGCATGTAGTTTTATCGAAAAAAAAATTACGTTATTCATTGCTAATTATTTAATAAATAAAAAAAAAACTTAAATATATCATGTAATTTTCTTCACATTATTGTTTTAAAAAGCTGAAGATGGACCACTATGGACCGCAGAGTCCTTAAATATTTCTTTTTAACAACACATGAATCATTAAGGCCTTAACCCTTCATACCTTCAAGACATTTCAACTTGATCCTTTAAGAATCCATCATATAATTAATTTAGTTGGTTAAGGACCAGTTTTACAATCTCTGGTTAAAAATTTAACTGCCAGTTCAGTTACATAAACAAAATCGAAACGAAATGATCTGTCAGATGATAAATTTATCATTGCTGTCAATAATCCGATTTAATATTGTTTATTTAACTGTCAGTTAAAATTTTAACCGGAGATTGTAAAACTAGGCCTAAATGATTAAAATCTAGTTTAAATTTTAAGTGTCGGTGGTGCAACTATGGGTATAATAGCTTAATCTTTGTCATAATAACACGTTTAGATAAGACAGTTATACGAAATTTGGATAACATTTGGAAACAGTAGTATTAATATTTTTGCAGGCTCGTTTGCAACCCAAATTCAGGCGAAATTAGTAGTTACCCTTATGGCACATCCTGTTAATTGTATTCGAGAAGTATGAATCTCAATTTGGACAAAAAATGTATGAAATATTTCAAATTTAAGTTTAACATTTTAGAAGTACATATTTGTCAATGTCATTTGTTTAAGTATTGTTATCGTAATGTTATTAATTGCTGTAAAAAGTCCAAGAGGAAGAGATGATGGTGAAATGTATTATAACATCTTTTAAAAATGATAAATTATGTCTACGTCTACCGAACGTCAGGTCAAACGAAACTGAAACAATTTGAAGTCAATGTCTTCTAATAGAAGCCGTACTATGCGAAACGTTAACGGCACCGACCAAATTCGCTCCCAAAAAGTTTTGTACCCCATGCGGAGTGCGATCAGATGATAAATGAAAGGCAGTGGAATGGAAAAGTTTGGAGAAGAAGAATAAAAAATAGTAAACTTGTTTAGTAACTGTTCATGAAATGATTCGCAATGCGATGCCATGCCATGGATCGTGTTTACAAGGGAACTTGATAAACGATTTTGTACTCGCCACTACTGTTACAGAACCACAACATTTACAATTTCTAAAACTTGATCTACGGGTACTACTGCTTCTCTACGACTACTCTGCAATGCAGTTCCAAAGAAGAAAATAGTGTTGAAGGAATTTGGATTAATGCAGGAATTCTGTGGAAATAACTGTGGCTTGAAGCAAGAACCACCAATACCAATTGTTGATCGAAATAAGATGGATTGTGTAATCGGCTAAGGCTGTGTCCGATGTCGCATTTTGGCATTTAGTATTTCGGTCTTCTTTACAAAAAAAACAACTCCGAATGGCACACTAGTGATATCCATTGGTTTGTATGGCAACACTTTTAAAACAACAAAAATGAATTATACAACTCGTTTCAATTTAATGCTTGAGAGGAAATATTAATATTATATTTCATAAAATAGAAGCTAAGAAGTTATTCTTTAACAGTAAATTTGACGTTTTGTACAAATTATAGCAACGAACATAATTTGTTTAATAAATAAAAATCTAAATTCTAAACCCTAAAATCCTAAGCCTGTGTCCGATGTCGCATTTAGGATTTAGAATTTAGGTCTTCTCCGCATAAATACAACTCCGAATGGCATACTAGTGATATCCATTGGTTTGTATGGCAACACTTTAGAAAGACAAAAATGAATTACACAATGCGATTCAATTTGATGCTTGAGAGTAAATGTTAATATTATATTTCATAAAATAAAAGCTAAGATATTATTCTTTGACAGTAAATTTGACGTTTTGTACAAATTGTAGCAACGAACATAATTTGTTTAATTAGTGCGCGTCAACTTCAGGACATAGTGTGCTCCTGCAAAACCCTACAGTCTAAATCCTAAATAATCACTAGATTTACGGCATATAAATTTAGGATTTAGATATTAGGGTGATAAATGCATGTTGGAAGGGCGATTCCTAAAAAACTATAATACTTAAGAAAGACCTGTTTAACTACGTATTCCTCAATCTGACATTAATGGAAAGATCTGAAAAGATTTTGATAATTGGACACCCCGAAGTAGTAGTTCCTTAATATTATTTTTTGAAAATTTTTGTTATTACAAATATTAAAGAGCATAAAATTCCTCATCTAATACACTCAAAAATTTTATTATATCTTCTATAGATTTAGAGCTAAAGAAAATATAAATGTAAGAATACCACCAATCCCGTCAATAAATTGGAACCATCTTGAACATTAATTAAAATATCAAGCACACATGAAACATAAGATAGTTGTTGCGTTATTTATGAGCTGTCATTAACTCTACGAAATATTACAATAAAATAAAAGTTTTTACTTCAGAAGTGTGGTCTTTAGGACACACAATTTTTTGTTAAATATTTAAATATGTTTATGCAAATTACAAGAAGTTACACATTGACAAAATTATCTGCTTTACGCTAATTGTAGTGTCTCGAATATACGTGGTCAATAAGTACTAGTTTGAGTGGTTTGAATCAAGATACTATTCAACTATATTTTTAGAAATAATTGAGTTAACGAATTGTAAAAAATGTGAAGAATTCTTTTGTTTCCGTTGACTTGATCATGGAATATCAATGTCGCATGCATATTTCTAGATCCGTTAACCGACTGTTTTTTGACGTGATCAGCCTTTACAATTTCGTACTAGGATATTTGCATATTTAATGTTCTCGGCGTGATTTGTGATGTTGACATTAGTCATCGACCTAAACTTTTAAACATAAACGTTTTTATTTTGTTGCTACCTCATTAGTTTGAATTTTTTGTTAATCAGAATCGGATTATACTTGTATGCTTTTTGAACAAAATGTGTAAGAACAGTAACAAAATATCTTGTCGCTGATCTCATATTATGTATTCTTTGGAAATTATTGTTACGGAACCAGGTGACGATATTGAATCCGGCTCAGCCGACCACGCATATGTATCTGCGAAGTCTGCGTCGCCTCAGAACATACTCAGAGGGCCAGACAATCGCACGTCGGATTCAGAGACAAGCGTGGGCAGATTTGCCGTTACTGAGCTCAAAACTATCTGGGACTGGAACGGTCCACACATATGTAGATGACACACAAAATCTCATTCATTTCGACAAGCAAAATTTATTCATTTGGTTTCTGTCAGTAACACTGGTCTTTAAAAAAGCAGTTAGTAATAAAGATGTAAAAATATGGTTATACTCTTTGCTCCTACAAAAGTTTAGTTTTAGAATGAATTAACAAAACTTTATTTTTATTGTGGGAAAATTCATCGACTGTGGTTTAGATTAGGTGTTAGCAATTACTCGAAAAATTAGTCAAACGACATTTATTCTCTAACAACATCAACGATTCGGTGTGTCATTAATTTTTCATCTTCCCTCCACCCATTTAGTACCCAAGTTTTCGAGCAGTTTAGAAGGTTCAAAATAGGTAGGATACGATTAGCGCCTCGGCCATGCACAGACATATTTTTTTCGAAATTCAAGTGATTGTTCACGTGGATTGGATCCAAGTGATTATTCACGTGGTTTGGGTGCATGCACCGGTAACAAGTAAAAAGGCTGAAATATGAAAAACCGACTCATGAATTCTCCGTGAAGACAACGCGCCGGACCACAACGCCCTGGCGTCTGTCACGACATTTTTGAGGAAACACAAAAAAATTCTTATACCTGTATATTCGTACAAATCTATTCTTTACAAAGTTATGAACAGAAACCACATCTGTAATAGTAATTTACGTAACAAGACCTGAAAGTGATGGTGAACAAGCATATTCCAGAGCGAGCCGTAGGCGAGCTTTGGAAGCTTGTGAGCCCAGTATAGACACTTTCGGGTCATGTTGGGTACAATATTTTTTTTTTAGGCAACTTTCCGAGCTAGCTCAGCAAAGAAGGACTTTCCGGTCTAAATAGTGATCAGAAAGAGCTCATTTTCTGGGCGATCGCGAAAAAAATAATTAGTCAACTGTACCATACTGACCTGACCTATGCTCTGTTTTTTAATTAGGAGGAGTAAATGTGCAATGTTTTGGTGCTGTCAATTGTTTATGGATTATTCCAAAGAAAATAACAAAAAATAATTGTACGCAACACGTTATTGCTATATCAACAGTAGGTACTGACTACTGACCTGACCTATGCTTTATTTTTTAACTATGAGTAAATGTGCAGTGTTTTGTCACTGTGAACTGTTTATGGATTATTTTAGCTAAAAATACTTCAAATAAAATAATGGAATATTTGCATGGGACTGTGTAGGGTTCGGGGAGTTGACAATATTTGTTTTGCATAATTTTTTGAATAATCAATGTTCTAAAATCATCCCTGTTATTTTATTGATTCTCGTAAACATTATCACACTTATAACTAAGATCTACAAAATATTACGTCTCATGTACAAAAAATACAGTTTTACAAAATCGTACAAAAATTCTTAAAAAGCAAATTTTTCAGTTTTCTCTCGTCGACAATACAGGGTGTTTCAAAACGTTTTCGAGATACAGGGTGTAAAAAATATATATTTTTTTTATTTTTTGACGGTATCTCAGAAACCGTCTGAGATACAAAACTCAGCTTTTGTACAGATCTTAGCATTAATATTAGCTACTTTTTAAGCGCTTATTAAATTTTTTTCATGTGCCATTGACGGAGATTTTAGGGTTGCGTGAAGTTTTTATGGCCCTAATTTCTATGACACTTGGGAATTTGGCATTCTGAAAGCACATTGTGAACCACCAATATTTTCTACACAAAAAAGGTACTCCTAGTCAAAAGCTCTAAAGTAAACCGTTTTAGAGAAATACGGCATTTTATGATGGAAAACATGAAAAAAAGTAGCAACATGTTTTGTTGTTGATAAAAACATTTGTTTTTGATCTAGTCGTCTGCGTTCATGCATTTGTTTTGACATTAAAACAATTTTTGTGATTTTTCTTGTTTTTTATGTTATTGCTTAGTTTTGTAAAATAAAAGTTCTGTGATCATGTTGCTACTTTTTTTCATGCTTTTCATAATAATTTTTTTTACACTCTGTATCTCGAAAATGGTGCATTTGCGGAACCATGTTAATAGGAACTTTTTTTCTTATAATTAGCCAACCAATCCCACCCTTTATTTTCCGACACGTTTTGAAACAACCTGTAGAATAAATCGGATAATAGCTGGAAGTATGTCACGAAAAAATTCTTCCACAAGATAAGAAAACGGACTTATTCTAATTTGAAAATAAACTTCTCATATTTAATTGCAATTAAAAACTACATATTTCTCCGATGAAGAACTGACAAAAGATTTATTTCTTATTAAAAATAAGTAAAGAATTAATAATTAATAATTAAAAATTATTCTTTCATCAACTTTTAATGAAAAGTTAGCAGTATCTTTAAATTGTCTAGTTGTACCAGTAAATTGGAAAATAATACTTATATAATTTCTATCTATAGCTTATGAGAAAAGAAACTAATTACTTGTACAAAGAAATTGAACATTATTAAATTTACAGCTAGTAAAAACCACATCCCAGTAAGTTCACACAGACTTTTAATCAGAAGAAATTATAAAATTAATCATTCTTCACATGGAGTGATAAAACTCTATAAGCTTTGATATAACTTTACATGGTTTTCTATAATTGAAAGCAAACCTGTTCTGATGACTTGTTCACTGTGTAAGTCGGTAAATTAGGATAGCATTACACCCCTGTAATTAACACCGCTGTTACAAGATGTCTCTCTACAGGAATCCTTTAAGTAAGATGTATGGGTCCTCTAACAAGCAGGATAATGTGAGGCACTCATTATGAGAACATTATGAATTATTATTGTTATGTAGGGATTATGAGAATAAAAAGGACAAAAGTTACATAAGAGCAAAGTTAGAACATGAATACAAAAGAGTATGACTTTCGCGGCTTAATGCAAGAACAGCCATTTTCATCAACTAAAAATCTTTCACGAATTCATTATTCCTTAATCAAGAATTAATTCATAGATCAACGCTAATCCAGTAATCCATCCCTTAGAAAATTCCATACCGAGAGTTCCTTGGAAAAAATTCTATAAATCCAATGAAATTATAACACGAACATAGATTATGTAAATTGCACTTGACCCTGACATCCGTCAATTAGAATTATTTGAATATATCAGCTGATTCCATGGTTAATGCATAGCTGTTTGATTTATGAAAGTTAATCTCTTTACAATTCTTTAACTCCGTATTTATTGAATATGAAGGAAATATATAATCAAACCGTATAGACAATAAGATATTATTTCATATTGATAATCACATAAAATGTCAAAAAATTATATTTAACTGCTTTTTTTTCAAGAAAAACTTCAACTAAAATATTTTGTATTTTCCTTTAAGTGTGGTAGGTACTGTTTTATAAGGAAGGTTAAAAATGTCAACTTTTTATAAAGTACCGTTTCGGAAAACAAATTGGATGTCATACACAAGATAGGTTAGTTTCGTTTCGATACATCCGTGGTACTTATTTAAACAGAGTTCAAGTGGTTTCGAATTAAATGTAGTGGATTCCAAATTGATTTAATAAATTATTTTACACCTACTTATAAAATAAAATTAGTATCGAAAGCTACTAACTCATTTTTTAAACCGCACTATAAGTATCAACGGGTCAAATACATATACAGTATTGGTCATAGCAACTTTTAAAAATGTTCAATTACTTTAAAGAATGAAGAGGATTACAAATATTGTACTCATAGAAAGCTTAATTTTTATACGCGATAATGTAAACTTAAGCGTCATTCTCAGCTATTTCAGTAATAGTATTCATTTCAAAAACACCAGTTCACGGCAAGTATAACAAAATATTTTTAATAGATTAGACAAGTGAACAAAAACAAGGATAACTATATATGTACATATGTACAGTGACTTTATATACATACTATGGCCAACCGCCGTCATATTTTGCCAACATGGCGCGCGAAATTTGAATTCATATGATGTGATAACTGAACAAAATTCGATAGATAAACAATTAATGAAAGAGCATAATAAATGAAAACAAAGATATATATTTTTTCTACTCCTATGCTTTAATATACTTATTAAGTATGTGTCATTTATACTTGAATGATCCTCATTATGATACAAATTTTCATTATGATACAGATTATCATTATGATGCAGATGAAATTTAAAACCAATTCTTAGGCGAACATAAAAATCGCTTCTGTGATGGTTTTCTTTTTAAAACGGGCGCTGTATAAAGTAGGGATAGCATAGCATCATGTTAATTTTCTTTTCCCGTCTACACGATCTTTCTCCCACATTTCTCGGGAAAAGTGTTTTTCGCACAGAACAGAAATATTTGTTGGTGTGCACTTTTCTCTTTTCACATTTGTTGCCCACATTTTTTTTCTTTCATTAGACATTTTTAGTAATTTTGACAGTTAACCTAAATAATATGTGATGTTAAAAAATATGTATTATATTACTTTGAGTTATAAATATACAAATACACGTGTAATTTAATTATTTGCACTATCTAAAATATAAATATAATATAATTACCTTTAATTCACGTAATAAATCTTAAAATGTCACTTTGTCGGCATAATATCCGCCATATTTGGCCAAATTCGCGCCGACCAATCAAAATCGATCCCCTTATTGGACACACTATGTATATACAGTCACTATATACATATGTATATGTATATTTCTCTATCTCTTAATTGCTAACTTTAACGCTTATGTACAACGCACTACTCCTAAAAGCTGTTGGGAATGCTTCTGTACTGTACCGTTTCACAAGCTTTTATGCATTACGCACTAGCTACTATGCACTATTCACTACGCGTTAAAACATTAGCTGAAAATGAGGTTTTCTGTAAATTAAATAATTTCGAAATATTTTGTGTAGCATCATTTTCATATGATCGAATTATTAGTTTTCGAATCTCGGAATCTCAATGGATACAGTCTTATGACGGCCCATGATTTATAAATAGTAATTCATATTTTTTAAACAATTATATGATATACATGTTGAAAATGAAAAAATGTACGTCATTGAATTTTTTTTTATGTCCAGGCTCAAATAAAACAAATTGTGTAATTTTAATACAAGTTTATCGTAAAGTAAATTTGTTTTAAGGTAATATTAATCCTGTAATTTATATCTCAAATTCCGCTTCTTGAAAGTAATTGGAAATTTTTAAAGGTGGTTATCTTTATAACAACCTATATTGTAAGTGTCAAATAACTTGCAGCAATGTACTCGTAATTTTTAACGTCAATAAAAAAATGAGCTTAGTAATCTTAGAGAATTTCATTAATTCATAAATATTTTAAAACAGAAGTACTTGTTCGTATACTCGTACAGAGTAATTTTACAATAATAAAATATTAACCACAAGAAAAATAAATTCTGATTCATTTTTATATTTTTTCCACTGAATCATTTTGAACATCATATTTCAGCTATGAAACAATATTTCGAAAATGACTTTTCCATTTATCGGTAAAAATATGATGTAAATATTTTAATTTATATAATTATTCATTTATTTTCTAACTTGTGAAATTATTTTCTACTAATTTGTCTCATTTTCACTTCTTAATAAAACTTAATCATCTCCAACCAGTTTCTTAAGTGTGTTACGAAATGTTGTATCATTTTTCATCTTAATATAATTCATAATTTCTCATGAGAATGTTAAAATTATGCTAAGTTTATTATTATTTTAACACTGACATTGAACTAGCGTTAACACATAAGATATTTTTAACCCGTGATCTCGTATAAATAATAATAATAACAAATTAGCTATGCAAACATTTAAATGTATTCTAAAATATAAGGAAGTATCCGGATATATGAAATTAATATGTTTATTTATAGCTTATAAACAAATTACGAGATCATCACGCATTTATGTTTATTTTTAGATGTGACAAATTTATACGAGGGTCATGCTAGAATTACTGAAAATAAGACACATCCCATATTTTTTAGAATTTTATTTTAAATATATTTAAAATAGTTCTCTTCATTAATAATACACTTCACTATTCTTTCTTCCCACCGCTTAAAATCTCCCAACCAATTTTTTACCTTCAGTCACCTTTTAAAGAAAGTACCTAGTGTCTTGGGTCAAAAATTCGATATTTTAATTAAAGTACGTTTAAGGGTATATTCCAAAAATAACAAATTTTAACCGTGGTTAACCAAAAGTGTTCCAATAATATCAAATGGTAAAAATTGTGCATTTATGAAACATGGTACCGGTTAAAATGGTTGCAACCGAAGAGCACCAGCGCAACCTTGATTTTTCTTCGGTTTTGCCGGTAATATCTTCTGTCCTTTTTCATAAGATGTCAGATTTTATAGGTTATTGTGGTTAGATACTATTTATTAACTCTTTGATGTTTGTATCTATTTTCTACGGTTTGTATCGTATGTATTTTAATTTCTCACTCCATAATTTAGGATCATGAAAGACGATAGACGTAATGTTTTGAAAGAAAATTTTAGAGTTACCGCAAATCACCGTCGAATAAAACCAAACTGTTTCAATAATAATAGTCACGTGACTAGAACCAGTCAGTAACCAAAACCATGGTTTTGGTTATTATATTTTATTTTTGGAATATACCCTTAGAGAATACTATTTTACTATTTTCACGATTATGTCTGTCTGTCTGTCTGTATGTATGTATGTATGTATGTATGTATGTATGTGTATGTGCGTGCGCGTGTATGTATGTGTGTGTGCGTGTGTGCGCGCGCGCGTGTTTGTGTGTTGTGTGACGAGCGTTCCGGATTGCATAACTCCAATACCACAATTCCAAAAATTATAAATTTTGCATATTTCTCGTGTTTAATTGGTCAACCTGAAGTACCCGTAATTCAAGTTTTTAACAGTTTTTCTCAGTTAAAAATATTTTTTTTGACATTTTACGTTATTATAAATACTGAAGATTATTTTATTCTCTACCCACGATTTAATTAATTTCTTTCCTTCATATTCAAGGTATTTAGAGATAAAAGTTTATAAAGAAAAATCTTACAACCTATGCTGCTAAAAGCTCCACCACGGAAACAGTTAAGAATGTAGCCTCAATCACATCTCCAAAGATAAAAGTAAAATTATATACATAAAAATAAAATAACGATATAAACAATAGATTCTTGTAAAAGTGTACATAGCTCTCGAAAAGAAAATTAAACATAAGACATAAACACAAGGTTTTGCAAATATTAAATATTTTACACAAAAATAAGCACATACGTAATAACCGTCATTTGAGCTGCAAATTTTAAAAGCTTACTTAAAAGGTATGAAGTTATTATTATTTGTTAATTTTGAATGTATTAAATGACAATTGATATTTTATTTTCGAAGCTGTGAACACCAACCATAGTCTTTTATATTTATAATTTTATTTATATTTTTTATTTTCATAGCCGTGAATGAGCCTATCAGTGTAGTGATCTGTATAGATGTAAAATATTCAAATATTACTAATTGACAGATGTCAGTGTCAAATAAAATTTACATATTATCTTCTTGAAATAATTTAACTGGAAATATAGAATCATTTGCAAAAAAAACTTTGTATGAAATTTGTACAAAATACGTAAAATTGGCAGAAGGTAATGTGATGGTCACAACAGATTTTTTGGAATAAATTATGGCAGAATCTATTTCTTCTTCAAATTCTAGCGTGCCCGTCGTAACTTTTAAATATTTTGTAGAAGTTTTTTACTGCCCATCTCGTAATTATTAAGTATCCATATTCTTCATAAGAAATAATAAAATTTGGACATCCGACAACCACTAAAACAGATTTTACATCGTAATAATCGTTTTCCTCGCAGGATGTTGCATTTAAATATACTCACTAGACACGGATAAAAATTCCCTAACATGTATTTACTGTCCATTTGCGTCATGGAAAAAATACGACTTGGTTACTATTCCTTTTACACTTTCCGTGTTTCCGTCTAATAAACCGATCTGTATGCCTCTGCATGTAATGGTCGAATCGAATAAGCACCGCTCTCTAGTTTAGAGATTGTAAAATGCGTAATGAAATGAACGATAAACTTGAGGAAGGAATGGACGATGTACACGAGCCATATACAGACAATCGGAATGGATTTTAATTTATAATAAGTTGCTAATACGGGGAGTAAACAGAATGGACATGTATGAGAAGAGAGAAATGTTATAAAAATTTGACTGATTTTACTGTACTGCTTTAGGTTATGGCATGAAACGTTAAAGGTAGTAAGACGACTGTTTCGTAATAATTGAATATTATGGATATGGAATCTAAAGTCTAATGGCCTGGTGCAAAAAGATCATCAATTCCTTGTTGAATTAACAGTCCAAATGAACAAATTCGAATCAGTTTCCTTGTTCTTATGATATTTAAATCATTGATGTCAAAAAATCGAGTTGCATTTGTTCGTTTCGATGAACCGTTGATTGAACAAAGAATTGATGAACGTTTCTGCAACCGGGCATAAGACTAATGCAATCGAATGCAATTGATAATAGAATTAAAAATCTGTTGTGGTCAGCACAAGACCTCTCGCCATTTCCATATTAGACTATATAAGTATTGTATTGCACTTCGCTTTCGAACCGTCGTTTTATAACAAAATATTACAGAACTTTACCCAAATATTGTTTATTATTGTATTTAACAAATCTTCTGCACACATATAATTCTAATTATATCTATTTTATATCATTTTCATGTCAGAGATTGTTCCAATTCATTAACCAGGTTGGCGGTATTTCTGATGGATATATGCATTTTACCACAATGTTACCTATAATTTCAAATATTTAATTAATACAACAAAAAGAAAGATTAAATATACTTCCCAGAAAAAGCTATCAGAATGTCACTAAAACTGTTGATATTTGACAATGACATGTGTCATTTACAAACTATGTTAAAAACATTGGAATTAGTCAACTGGTTTCCTTAGTATATAGATATAATAAAAATTTTAAGTGTATTAGATGGAGAATTTTATGTTCTTCAATATTTAATAAAAAAAACTCCCAAAAAATTATATTTAGAAGAATTTTTCTAAGAAACTACTACTTCCGGTTGTTCAATTGTTACCAAAACCTTTTCAGCTCTTCCCAGGAATGTCAGATTGAGAAAACTGCAGTTGAATATTTTTTAAGTCTTATAGTTTTTGAGGAATCGTGTCTACAACATCCAGACATACACACATACACACACACACACACACACATACATACACACACACACACACACACATCATTTTAATCGGATTCTAGGGACCTTAAATCGTGCTTATTCAATAAAATCTGGATATGCGAATTTTAGCATGAATCCAATACCTCTCTTATCTCTTAACGAGAGGTAAAAATATGATGTGGCCAGTACATTACCTTCCGTCAATTTTCTACAAATACTAAAAGTTCCTTAGAAAAGATTTTATTTATCGTAACACGAACCTAGATCCAACAAAATTATAACAAGAATATACACTATGTAAATTGCACTCTTAATACTGACATATGTCAATTAAAATTATTTGAATATATCAGCTGTTTCCACGATTATAGCAAAGCTGCCTGATATATGAATATTAAACTCTTATTAATTCTTTAACTCTATATCTATTGAATATGAAGAAAAATGAATAATAAAACCGTACAGACAATAAGATTTTCGTATGTACTGACAATAATCACATAAAATTTCAAAAAATAATAATGAATTGCGATTTTTCAGGAAAAACTGCAACTTCAAGTAGGGGAACTTCCGGTTGACCAATTATAACCAAAATCTGATCAGCTCTTCATATGTATGTAAAGAGAAATATGAAGAATTATAATTTTTAGGTTATCGTTGGAGAAATTCTTGTCTCTATCACACAAACACACACAAGTACACATATACATACATACACACACACGTACACACACATACAGACAGACATCATCGTAAAACTACTAAAATCATATTCTAGGGACCCTAAAACGTGCATATTCATGTAAAACTCACCAACGAAGTTTTTGACCAAAGACTATACCTAAAGGTTGACATGTTCATGTTGGGTAACTAATTACTGTCAAATATGTAAAAGTCGCAAACCATTATTTAATTATTTAAAAAATAAGTTCACTTGCTTTAATTTTATAGGTGTTAACAATGGGCTACTTGCGTACCTTTTTTTTATTTAATATTTTTGAAGAGAAGGTAAAAACTTGCTACCCATATTTTTTCTTTTGACAAAATTTTTATTAATTAGCCAAAAAAAAATAATGAAATTTGATTATTTGAATTCCGCCATGTATGACGTAGAATTACGCCGCACCAATGAATAGTCGTAAAGTCACAGCGTGGTGCCGTCCCATAGTAATGGTATGTTTGTGCGGGTAATGTAGATCACCTGTTTGACGTTTCAATAATAGTTTGGAGGTTAGTATTTTAGTTTATCTTTTTGGTATCGATATTTTAAATTACAAGTAACTACCTATGTGTTTATTTATTAAGTAATTAATGTATTTGAAAGACCAGAGAGAGAGAAAAATGAACTAATGTCAAATTAAAATTAAAACATTCTCGCATGCCATGCCATCTATTGATAACATTCTTAAACATGCTTCCCCTCCCCCATATCAATATAAAGACGTCACAGAAAATTTTCTTTCTTAATTCAGTAAAAAACAAATAATTATTTTAAAATAAAATTTATATTTTTATGTGTGTGTGTGTGTATGTATGTATGTATGTATGTATGTATGTGTGTGTGTGTGTATGTGTAGGGATTTTGTCTTCGCTCTAACTCAATTACTATCATTCAGAAAATTCTGAAACCTTGTATTTATACCCTATTCTAATATGAAAAGAAGCCATTAGATTTTGGTGTAAATCGGATAATCGGAAATGGCACTTTACCTGAAACTCATAATGGTTTTTCTTCAAAATATACCATTAAATGCCATTTTTTCGCATTTTGTCGTTATGAAAATTAAAGATTATTGAATTTTCTACAGGAATACATTAATACTTTTTCATATTTTACAGATAAATTTAAAAATATTTTTTTTTACAAGTCCCGAAGCCTAAGAAAAACACAATTCCTGTCACTGTCAAAAAACTAATCACTTCAAATTAATAATAGTGCATTTTAAAAAGAAAATAGTAAATAAAGCAATAGTTTTATGCAATGGAATAGTTTGCAGCGTTAGTAAATCCGTAGGTATGTAATTAAATTAATAAAAATTAAATAGCGGGAGGTTTTGTGTTGGCCATCAGATTTTTATATATGTTTTCAATATAACATTACGTATATAGTGACAGAAATCGGATTTTCAGTACCACGCAAGTAGCCCATTACTCGAAATTTGAGTCAAACAGCATTTATTCTTACAACATCGGCGTTTCGGTACACACTTGTGTGCACAAAATACATTCGTTCTTCACATTGAGTTTTTACACATCGTACAAAAACTCGTAAAGAGCAAACTGATGTGTATTTTATTTTCCAGTAAAACTTAATAAATCTCATCTATTCATCACCTTCTATAACTGTTTGATGTCTCACACCCACACAATCTCAATATTACTAATCACTGACGAGTCAGCTTTCGACGTCCGACCGATCGATCGATCGTTGGATCTTGGGACACATGACGATGACGATGTAGATCTGTGGATGTACCAGCACGGGCCGCGGATCTGCGGACAGGTGGCTTAGGACGTTCACCTTTGCTGTACCACCGTCACACTGAACTACACCAAACACTCCATCTGCACTATGGAGTATCATCATGTCTGCCTACACATCGTGGTATGATATATCAGGGGTACAGGTCATCATACATTCATATTATGATGATAATTATTATTATGACGCTTTATCGTTGGATTTCGAACATGTGAACAACAAGCTTCCGGTGAAAAGTGAACAAAGTACGAAATTTTTTGTAATGGAGAATTATATAGAATAGCTATTTGTGTATTAAGAGCGCAAAATGCAACATTGTCGATCGACAATGTCCATTTGCACTCGAAACACACACAAGATTTTTTCTACAGTCGCCACAATGGGGTCTTCCACCATAACAAAAAATAATAAAATGTACACTTTATACTTACAGTACTGCTCAATAAATAACGATTGGCTAATACAAAAGATACGGTTTAAACTTAAAACGGCTTTTAAATGATTATATCATTACATTAGCCATCTATTCCATAAAAAAAAATAGCAAAATTAGAGCGTGGAAGCAAGGATTTGTGATGATTTGATGTGTTTTTGTAGCAAAATATGTGGTTAGTTGTCACACCTGTCCCACTGAAAAAATTAACAAATATTTCAAGGAATTTGTGATTATATAGACATGTATGTGCATTGACTGACTTTTCGCAATTATTTAAGTAACGAAATAACTAATAACTTTATTGTAATCAAAATAAATAGTTAACTAGAGATCAGATGTCAGTACGACTCGCAACTATCCTACCGCCATCTGTGCACAATCATTCCTATTACAAAACATACCTGTTCACACAATTTATTTTATATTTAATTTTATTTTATCGTTATTTTCCATTCTTTTTGAGTTTTTATTCAATCTAATCTAAGCATTTTATACTTTCGTTTTTGTAAATGAATGTCCTATTTCATTTTCACAGCAGTGTGGCATTTTGTTAGGTTATGTTAAATACCGACAGAACATATGTCAAATTGACTTGTGAACGTGATAAATGTGTAATTACAGTGCCATTAGTTCCTAACTAAACATTTTCATTAAGAATGTAGACAAGTGACATTTCTCAACATTGTATACTTAGAAATTTGGACAGCGAGCGTTTTTTCTACTTTGTCGCGCATGAGCGGCAAAGTGACATTTTGCGTTGACAAAAGAGAGCGCAAATGGCTACTTTCTATAGTGACTGTAGAAAAACATATTTTCGTGCTGCCATCTATTGATATTTTCCTTGAACTACACATGACTCACCTGTTGTAATACAAACAAATCGCTGTCATGATGACAGTAGAAGCAAGATATGAAAAATGAAGTGAGTGTAAGGTGTTTACAACAGTAACTCCCGATATTATTATAAAGAATACATGACAAATGAGAAATTCTTTAAGTTTCAACAGCCATCCGAAGACACTGAATTATATAGAACTCCAATATTAAAACACAAGTGACAGAACTTTAAAAATAGCGATGGTTTCTTTATATTACGATCTTCCATCTCAACTTTTACATCTACTCTCTCTTTCTTGCGTGTGACGTCAAAAGTATGTATAACCCTATCTTAATAGGCGCAGACTAGTTTGGTTATTTAAAATAAGAACAAAATAGGTCCTACGTTTCTGGTAAGGACCTAAGAATTCCTAAATTTACGTAACATTATTTTTAGGCACCATATCATTGTAATAGGGGTTTCCACCATTATCAAAATAATGAAAAATAACACTAGTACAATAAAATATACAATACATTCATGAAAACACTAACTAAATGTTTAAATATATTTCCATTTTTTTTTAAATGCATGACAACATTTTACTTCGTTTGAAACGCTGCCAAATTTGTGACGTAAACGCCCGACACGGTTTTACAGTTTAGTAGTAATAGATGGCAGCACATTACATTACATGTAAAAGTATTTGAGGTGAATAGTTATTTTAAACTAATTAAAATTGTAAATACAATTATTATTGTTTACCTTATCGTATATTAGTGAAGCATTTTCTATATTTTATAGACTTTTATACCGTGAGTATTTTTTAACGTGAAACATTGGGTTTGTCATATCAATGGTTACTACTTCACATTTGATTGACAGCAATATATTTGCCCGTTCCATTTAAAATGAAACATAGGGAACGAATTTGACATTTGATAAGACGTCAATAGAGGTTAATTTTGTTTAAATAATTATACCTGCATTCTAAATTAAAATTAGTTGTAGAAAAAATATTGTGTGCACCTTGTGCCCGAGTGGTCTACTGGCTCGGCTAAATTTCTTACAATATTTAAATATAATACTTCTGTCAAATTCATTCCCTATGTGTCATTTTAAATGAGAGACAAATATATTACTGTCAATCAAATGTCAAATCATAACTTATAGGAAATTTCAACGGTTATCTGTCATATTGACAAGATGTCATTAGAGGTTAATTTTGTTTAAATAATTATACCTGTTTTCTAAAAATTAAATTTAGTTGTAGAAAAGATATTGTGTGCACCTTGTGCCCGAAATATGTTTAGTGCTCTCGAGTGGTTTTCTGATTCCGCTGAATTTCTTACAATATTTAAATATAATACTTCTGTCAGATTCGTTCCCTATGTTTCATTTTAAATGGAACGGGCAAATACATTGCTGTCAATCAAATATCAAGTCGTAACCATGGATATAATAAATCCAATGTTTCAAGTTAAAAAAAATACAGTCACTGTGGCGGTAAAAATTAGCCGTTTAAACGAGATATGAAAAATACTGTTTTCAAAATTATTTTACACAAAACCTATTATAATAAAAATGTTTTCTTTATTCTAATATATATAACTTTTCATGAAGAATAACATATAAAAAAAATTTAAAATTAGTGGAAACCCCTATTATCTAATATAAGTTAGGCGAGTTGCATCGTGCAACTTTTTAGATTTTGTTGGTAATAAGTTAAATAAATAAATAAATAAATATATCATCACGGAATATTACCCATAGCTGGGTGTACCAATCTGCTCTGTACAGGGTGGACACATTTAAGTTCCTTATATGAAAACTTTCTTATTAAGTACGCTACAGAAAATTGATGTAGGTCTTTATATGGGCCAACTTTTTGAGACAACTTTAATATGCACCACAGGAATTTTCTATCGTCTTTTGTTTTTAAGCTATAGGCTAAACTTGTTTTTCGCTTATTTTGAAAATACCTCATATCTCGCTTATTATGAGAGATACAGAAAAAAATATTTACATGTTTTATACTGTTTTTACGTAGAATAATGTGTTTAATTAGATTTTTCCAAAACTTAATAATTCTCGAGATAAAACACAAACAACATTTTTTTAATAATAATAATAATAATAATAATAATAATAATAATAATAATAATATGCGGACATATGTTGAAAATAGTCTCATCTTTTTATCTTATTATGTAAGCTTTTTAATCATGTATAATAAATCTAACTTCTTTTGTTTTAAACATGATTAAAACTTGTATTATGAATTTTTTGGGGTAAAAAAAATGAAATTTATTAAGAAACAAATGAAAAAATCAATTTTGGGGCTGTATAGAATTAAAATTAAATAATTAGTCAAAGAAAATGTGAAATATTGAAAAGAAAATTAACAAAGACTTGAAATAAACCTGTCATCATTATTAAATCCAACAGCCTTCAACTCAATTCATTAGTTGTTGAAGATAAACTAAATACTTTAAATTTCATTCCAGCGCATTTTTATTACCAGTGACTGAATCTGTGAAAATTCCTTTAAAATGGATCACGCAATTCCCATCAAAACAATAACATGCCAACAAAAACAAATATTAAACCACTTTCAATTTAAAACCAACAAATACAAATAAATCATACGTCATTTTTTCAGGCACAAAAAAGTGGACACCGCAATCAGGTGATGGTGATCCACTCGGGGCATCACAGCAGGCTTTGAAACAGATGAACATCGGCGGTGAAAAGGCGGGAAAATATAAAATGGCTCCTAAATAAAAATAAAATAAATACCAAATTTAATTTTAAGTTTTATGGTATTTTTATGGTTTTAAAATTACCCGTATTATAATTTAAGATAGTGTTGTATAGTAAAATACGTATCTTAATTAAATATATAGACCACCATAATATTTGTTGCAATAATAAATTTTATTACATTTTGAATGCCAAACAATTTATACGTATTTAAAACTAATGCACATTTCAAAGAATCGGCATAAAACAATTAAACTCCTCTGGACTTGAATTTACAGGGAAATCTCAGCATCTTTACCACAAATTTCTTTAAGTCTGTAATATTTGTACAAAGTCCTAGGGTTGAAATATATAAAAATTGTTCTCTTTTTGCTGACATAATCCAACTTTAAGTACTAAAATTAAATACATCACCTAATGGCGAATGGAAACGTACAACTCTGTATCATTTTATGACGATCATTTGAGTTTAAAAATATAGTTATTTAATATCTACAACAAAAAATCTGATGTGGTCAGCCCATAACCACCCTCTGGGTATTTAACCACGCAGTATAAATGTTCAAATATTTTTATATTCACTCATAACAATCTTTATTTTACATTTAACAACTATATCATACATAAAATAAATTTCACAAATATTGACAAAACTAATAGTCCAGTCAATAGAGGTTTTTACCCTACAAAAGGTGGGGAAAAAACGATTTTAACATATGTTGTTTGGGTCAAGACGGAGATAAAAAATTCAAATTTGTGACCTTGGGGAGGTTCGGCGTGAGCCGCCATCTTGGAACAAAGGTGCAAAAAATGAGTTTTTCGCTATTATCTCAAAACAGTGGCCCGTATCAAAATTTTACAAGAATACAAATTTAAAGCTCGTTACTTTGTGTACAAAAAGGGTTCTTGCATTTTTGACCTAGGATGAACTCTCAAAGAGTTATGTTCAAAAATAGGTAACCAGAATAACAATTTATGAAAGAAGATTTAATCATTCAAAATATACCTACATAGTATTAATTTTCTTTCATAAATTGTGTTGTTCTGGTTACCTATTTTTGAGAGTTCATCCTAGGTCAAAAATGCAAGAACCCCTTTTGTACAAAAAGTAACGAGCTTTAAATTTGTATTCTTATAAAATTTTGATACGGGCCACTGTTTTTGAGATAAAAGCGAAAAATTCATTTTTTGCACCTTTGATCCAAGATGGTGGCTCGCGCCGAGCCTCCCCAAGGTCACAAATTTGAATTTTTCATCCCCGTCTCGACCCAAACAACATATGTTAAAATCATTTTTCCTCACCTTCTGTAAGGCAAAGGTCTTTTTTGGTCTCCATTGACTGGATTATAATAGGAAAACTGAAAAAAAAATCAAAATAGTACTCGTATCTTTACACAAAGTCTTTTCAGAGCCGTACCTTGGAAGTCAATGAAACAAATCAGTAGTATATCTAATATCTAATATTTATGTACGATGGAAAATATATTATTTTTACAAACCTTAATATCATTAGAATCAAACATATTAGTACTATATTCTCCACACGGTTTCATTATTAATTTTAATGTAATTGCTTCCAGACAGTGACATTTGTTCAAATATGTCAAAATTGTTATTAAATTATTATGTTTTTGTTTGACGCATAGGCAAGATGTATAAAAATTAATTATTTTATAAATTCATATTAAAATTATTTATTAAATATCATCGTAGAATTGAAGATTGAATGTAATTTTTCAAGAAAAACAGTTAAAAGCTTGTATAAGTGATACTTCCGGTTATCCGATGTACACTAAAAAAAAACTAATGAGCTCTTCACACATTAGTAAAAAATGGGTATACTAAATATTCTGATTGGTAGTATTTCCGCAGGATCCACACACACATACATGCTCACACACATATGTATATAGTACATACTCAGATATCATTGTAAAAATGTTAAAATCGGATTCTGGTTACATCAAAACCTGCTTATTCACTGAAATCTCTATATTCGATTTTTAGCACGATACTGGTTCAATTCTCAAAGCAAAATTGGGACGACTTTTTACATTATGTTACAAAAAAAATTATCTTCAAGATTTGTCTGTACTTTTTTGTATCATCATTATTAAATTTATTTCGGATAAAACACAACACAAATCATTATTTTTTTTCACCTGTCCAAAATATGAAACCACAAAATAAAATTAAACACCTCTCTTGCGACTGTGTGAAAAATGTTAACACTTTCGTTACTAGGAATTTCTCGGTCATAAAAAACCATTTCTAGAAATTGCAACGCATTATAATAAAACGCGAAGACGTCTTCACTTCACCGAAAGCACTCTAGCGGTGAATTTACAGACCTGCAGATCGAAAGGAAAATTCCAATGCGCTGACGACAGCGTTCGCGCCAAAAACGTTGAAATTTACCAATTGTTTGTTTTTTGTGTGAGGTTGTTTTGTTCGTTTTATAACCTAAAATGCAGAGAATGATGTAAGATTTTGTTTTAAAGCGAAATCAAAAAGAAAAATAAGAGAGAACGTACATTTTTGTCGGAGACTTCAATAGTGGGCGACAACAGTAACTTACAAAAACTTGTTGTTTGATATTAATCTGAATGGGGGTTTCTACCATTTTCAAAATAATGAAAAATAACACTATTGCACTAATATTTAATATATTTTTATAAGGACTAACTAAATGGTTAAATATTTTTCCATTTTTTTTAAGGGGTCCCGTGGCCGCGTGCCTGAGTGTCTGGTCGCGAACCTGGGGGAACCGGGTTCGATCCCGACAGACGCCAAATATTTCCAATGGCACAAAAGTGACCCCTGTGGTGCTATTAGTGCCCGTGAGGTGACGCCTGGTAAGCGCCCACACGGTAAAATATATCGTCATCATTACATGTGTTGTAAATACTGGCACGCCCAGAAATGGGTAATATTAAATGCATGATAATATTATGCGGCATTTAAAACGCAGTCGGTCAGTGACGTCACGGCCCGGATCGGTTGTACAGTTTTATCATTTACTTTATTCAACATGGGAGTAGTTCACAGTATTCGATTTTATCCACGAGCATCAAATAAATTGTAAATTATACATGCTTGAAATCTATTCGTTCGATAATTATATATTTTATGTGATTTGTAATTTATTATTATTAATATTAAATTATATATGTATAAAAACTCTAATAGACGAGGGAAGAGTGTTAGTGAGCAAAGAACTAACAGATAACGCTATTAGAACCACACCATTCGCGCCATCTATTGACATTTAGCAGACATGCGGGCCGTGACGCAATGTCGTGGCGGTAAATATTGGCTATTTAAACGAGCTACAAAAAACAAAATAAATAAATAAATATATCATCACGGCATATTATCCATTTCTGGGTATGCCACTATCTACACCATATGTAGACATCGGTAATGAGTGCCCGTGAGGTGACGCCTGGTAAGCGCCCACACGGTAAATATATCGCTACAAAAAACACTGTTTTCAATATTATTTTTTTATAGAAAACCTGTTATAATAAAAATGTTTTATTTTTATTCAAATACATATAACTTTTCATGAAGAATAACATACAAAAAAAATATGTTGTTTCCAGCACAAGACCTCTCGCCATTTCCATATTAGGCTATATAAGTACATTTTGTATTTAACATTTCTGGTACAAACACAAAAATTCTAATTACATCTATTATTAATTTATTTTTATATTTTTAAATTCATTCTATAAATAAGTTTCCTCCTACTCTTCGAAATGTTCGAGATTCTTCAAATTCATTGACGAGATTAGAGGTAATTAATAATAAAATAAGAAATATTAAATGTACTTCCCAGAAAAAGCCTTTCAGTAATGTATATGGATTTTTGACACTGACATTTGTGTACACATAAAATGCTAATTATATCTATTTTTTCATTATATGAAGACGTTTCTAAATGTCAGAGATTCTTCCAAATCATTAACAAGATTGGTGGTATTTCTTATGGATATATGCATTTTACCTATAATTTTAAATATTTAATTAATAAAACGATGTTAAAAGTTTAAATATACTTCCCAGAAAAAACCTTTCTCACTAATACTGTTGATTTTTGACACTGACATGTATCTGTCATTTACAAACTATGTTATAAACTTTTTAATTTTTCAACTGGTTTCTATGGAAGTATTTGGGCTGTGAGATTCAATACAACGGATTATTTTATATATTTATAATTCTTTATCTCTAAATCTAGAGAAGATATAATAAAAATGTTTCATGTATCGATAGAGAATTTTATATTCCTTAATATTTGTAGTAACTTAAATATCCAAAAAAAAAAAATAATATTTAGAAGATTTTTTTAAAAAACTACTAATTCCGGTTGTCCAATAGGGTAGTTGCGCATTTTCCAAGTTATTTATTTTCTGAAAGAATTGTTCAAGTTATTCACTTTCATACATGTTTTACGTCTGGCAACTGTATATTTTTCAAAATATAATTTTTTAAAAAAAGATTCTTATTTCAAATTTCCCGTGTGTGACGTGTATTTTTAATACCAATCACAGTCTTTCTTGCCCTAGCGGTACACTCTCGGTAGTACACAAGTACACTCTGTACGCAATACTACTATTTTTTATCTAAAAAGATTTATATTTTCACACAAATTCATTAGTTTCATTACCTTGTCTTAAATTTGCTGATACAGAAAAGAAAAATAAAATATGATTTTAACACGAATCAGAATTATACTGTAAATATTTGTATGATACAATTAAAACATAATTCAACTTGATCGCTTTGTCGTGGTATTACAACAAGCTTATATGAGTCATATAGACTTGGTCGAACTATATAATTATTAATACTCTACGTCACAAGAATTCCACCGCGAACTTTATTTATGGAAATTATGAATGAAAGGTTTTATAGTTTCTAATAATTTGTACATTAATATGTTTAGAATTAGTTTATATTTCATAATTAATAGGAAAAAACAACATTTATTTTTTTCGCAACTACCCTATTATCTTGGGTATTTATAATGCAGACCAAAACCTTTTCCGCTCTCCCCATTAATGTAAGATTAAAGAATACGTAGTTATATTGGTCTTTAATCTTATAGAATTTGAGAAACCGTCCCTCCAACATCCAGACATACACATACACACACATCATTGTAAAAACGTTAAAATCGGATTCTAGTGACCTTAAAACGTGCTTATTCATTAAAATATGGATATGCGATGTTTAGCATGAATCCAATACCTCTGTTAGCAAGCGATAAAAATTGAAAAATAGTGGAAACCTCCATTAAAATTATAATTAATATAATTGAATCTAACATACCTACCTATTATTGTTAATAAATAAATTGTTTGCCCTATATATTCCCACTTCAGGAAACATTATTTACACATTTTCAACTTAGACAAATTGGACCAATCAAATTATTATAAATTACTCGATAATCTTACTAAAGATAAAATAAGCAATATATTTTATTATATTACCGGTGCTCTGAAAACTAGAAGTTTTTGTTTAAATGAGTGAAGAAGGGGAAATGTGTAAACAATTTTTCTTTCTTTTCGGCTTTGTTTAAATGATATATTATATTAAACATTATTTTTGTATATTTTCATGTTCCACATTTTATATTATTTTCTATACAAAAAGTGAGAGTATAGCTCACATACCTATAAGCCTGCTCTTATAAATATTATTTGTACAAGCAATTGGCTAATTTCTTTTTTTTTTCTCTTTTTAGTTACGTTCTCACTAAATATTTCCTAGGAATACTATTAGTTTAATTCTATTGATTTGTAGTAACATTATATTATTCACGGGTATAAAATTTCACTGTTAGAATTATATAAGTAATTTTGCAATTTATTGCAATCAATTTATGGATCCTCAACTTTTTTATGTAAAGTTACATATTTATTTATTGTAACAGTAACTAGAAATTTTACTTTACTTCAATTGTGTAGGGATCTTGTATTTTGTGTTTTACGATGGTATGTTTTTGTATGTATAACTACTGTAATATAAAATAATGTTGTCAACTCTTTGTAAAAGATGTAAATCTTATAACAAATATATTTCTATCTATCTATCTATCTAATAAATAAATTTCCTATATGCATTTCATAGTTTGTTAGATAGATATGCACACCTATGCATGTATAGAGATTTTTTTGTATTTATTACGAGTATAGGTACATATATCTGCAGAGGTATTGGTGTTAACATTATGGACAGCTCATGGTCAGCCATTACGCATGACATTTATGAATATATGTACGTGTGTGTAACTTTCTTCAGAACGCGGCAAATTCACTTATATGTTTAGATATTTGTTGCCTTGCTGTTTATGCCCAATAAGGTAGGGACGAGAATATGCGCATGACATAATTATTTCCGTGTTAGGAGGAATTTCAATGGAATTCAATTAACAACTCGCAAATAAAGACTTCTTTGCAAGTACTTCCTCACTGTTATTATCGATAGTATTATGAAAATAACTCGTATGTATTAATAAAATAATGGCAAAGGATCTTATAGCTTTCAAGAAGAGTTGGAATTACTGATGTCTGACAAATTTTATAGCTATTCTATGCATTTTGTACAAATCCAATACCTAAAGTTTCTTGGAAAAGATTCTATACATCCAGTAAAACTAATACGAACATATACTATTTTCTACAAATTCCATACTATTAAATGTCGAAAAATGATATTCATCTGCGATTTTTCAAGAAAAACTGTTAAGAACTTCAAATAAGGGAACTTCCGGTTGACCAATGGGGAAGTTTAGCATGGTAAAAATTCTACATAACATACTATTTTCTCACAAATATAACACAAATGACTGCTGAAATTGAAATTAAAAATTAAAATTATAGCTCCATTTATTTATAATTAATATTTTTTGGGTAAACTTTAAGCACGTCACAAGTCAGTTATGCGCAAACCCAGACAGAACTGTGAAATCGAACCACTTGAACGTAGGTCGTAACAAAGCGTAAAAGCGCTTCACTGGTAACCGCAACCGCGTGCGTCAGTGTATAAGTCGACATACGTTGCGCCAAGCCTCTACCGACGTCATCACAGCTTAAAATCGGCTTTTCCGGAAAATCTGGGCATTTTGGAAAAAAATAAAACATGTTACATCATTTTTCAAGCCATGGAATAAAAAAAAAGAAGAGAAATGTGAAAGTATCATAACCACCTCACGGCGGGTACTTATAGCAGATGTGAAGAGTGCACCACAGGGATCATTTTTGTGCGATTAAAAGTTTGCACTGGCCGGGACTCGAGTCACCAGATTAGCAACCAGACTCTATACGCACACGACCATGCGACCTCAAAAGTTTCTATAAATCCAATAAAATTCTAGCAAAGCTGGCTGATTTATGAAAGTTAATCTCTTTATAATTCTTTAACTCTATACCTGTTCAAAATGAAGGAAAATGTATAATAAAACCGTATAGACAATAAGATATTCTTTCATATTGGTAATCACATGAATTGTCAAAAATTTATATTTTTCAAGAATAACTGTTAAGAACTTCAAATGAGGTGAGGTGACGTCATCATTGCAGATGTCTACATTTTTTGTAGATACTGGCACACCCAGTAATGGGTAATATGCCGTGATGATATATTTATTTATTTAACTTCAAATAAGGGAACTTCCGGTTTACCAATTATAACCAAAATCTAATCAGCCCTTCATATGGATGTAAAAAAGAGGAATACGAAAGAATTATAATTTTTAGAATTATTGTAGTATTGAAGTGATCGTCGGAAAAAAAAATGTTACACGCACGCACACACACACACACACACACACACACACACACACACACACATACACACACAGAGAGAGAGAGAGAGATCATCGTAAAACTAATAAAATCGTATTCTAGGGACCCTAAAACGTGTTTATTCATTAAATATTCACCACCAAATTTTTTGACCAAAGACAATACCTTCCTTACCTAAAAGCGGAGGAAGGTAAAAAAACTTAAAATTTTAAACTCAAACTTTGTTAAGATATTTTAAGCCATTTAAGCTTTGTAAATGCTCATGCGCGAACTTATTTACGCATGTGTATAAGATAGTTTTTAATTTATTTCCTTTCTACAGTAGGTATATATATAATATAAATACTCAAATATGGGTCCTGCAAGTTGCAAGTTTATGGGTTTCACTTTTCACTACTGTCTCAAAACTCGATTTATGCTCCTGTCCTGAAATATTTTTGAAGCTAAATAAACTAGCAGGTAAAAAAGACCCCAGTTTCTAAAAATTTCAGATAAACGTGCCAAAACATTGGAAAAAGGTACGTTACTTAAAATTACTATTTCCTACAACCGTGCGTAATTTACGGTTAATTTACCTAATAGATAATTAAGTAATAAAAAATTATGATTTTTCAAGCCAAGCACTTTAATATCTAATCCCAATAATTTGTATAATATTTTGTTAGTAAATGAAGCATTTAATTTTAAAATAATCTAAATGCCACAGCAATATAACATTTTATTTTTGAAACGTAAAGGCAAAGACGAAACTAACATTATGAGCAAAGGGTTGTATGTATAGGTATACGGCTCGGTATAAGGTAAACTAGTAGAAATACTAAAATATTTTAATTCATACGTCATAAGTCTTCAGCAAGTATTTAATAAACAAAATAAATAAAAATATTATAAATTATCGTCACTATTTGTTTAAATATACTTTGAAGTTTGTGTCATGATCAGATATTTTATCAAAAAAAAAAACAAACAAAGTTTAGCGAAACCGCCGAAACACATAAAAATGAAAAAATGACAATTAGATTTCTTAGAATTAATCAAAGCTTCTTATTAATTGGTAAAGATAAGAGTTAATTAATTAAAAATCATAGCAAGAAGTTTTCGTAATGCTGTTATACAGTTAACCGTAATACTAGCTGAGAAAGTGTAGAAAAACTCAGGTTGTGTGAGAATATCAAATATTTCTGCAATAGGTGCGGCGAAAATGGATAAATTATCACATCACTTAGGTAAACGAAGCTTATTATTTATTTATAAGTTTACGGGAATTATAATTAATAAATACAGAGGTCTTCCCTTTGCATGCGAAATAGTTAATTCTCCTCCATCATATATTTCATTGTTGAAATTTTCGCAGTGACCAGAAATTTTAAATTAAATTAATTTATAACTGACATTTGCACACGTGCGAAAGGTAAATGATTTTCATTGTAAATATTTTATTACTCATTAAGTTTATATGAAATTGGCAATAAATATCAAATACTTATAGGTTTGTAATTTTCCTAATTACAATACATATAATGAAATAACTGATAAACTGTATGTTTTTTATTATCCTACATTATTAAAAACATATTATTAATTAATTCATTAATTAACCTTTTGCCAGTATTGTGCATCATGACTTTATGATATAAATGAAATTTATTCTAAACCAAGGACTAATTTACAAAGAAAATATGGTTTATATTCTGTTGCAAGTTATAGTGAAATAGGTTTTGTCACCTTATGCAGGTGATGGAGTCTTTCACCATAGCAACAAATGAAAACATGGATTATTTATTTTAAAACTAGACCTTAAAACAGTATGATAGTACGATAGCGTAGAAGGGCCATACGCAAAAAATTTTAAAACTTGAAATTTCACCTTTTAAACTTGAAATTTCACCTTTAAAACTTTAAATTTCACCTTTTTAAAACTTGAAATTTCATCTTCTAAAGTTGAAATTTCAACACATAATTTGAAAAAGTTGAAATTTCAAGTTTAAAAGGTGAAATTTCAAGAAAAACGTTGAAATTTCAAGAATAAATTATTTTTTCTGTGGCCCCGCTAAGCTTTCGTATGACAGAGACTAAAAAAAATAGTAATTTACGTAACAAGACCTGAAAGTGATACTTTACTGGGTGAACAAGCATATTCCAGAGCGAGCCGTAGGCGAGCTTTGGAAGCTTATGAGCCCAGTATAGACACTTTCAGGTCATGTTGGGTACAATATTTTTTTTGCGATCCTGAAAAAAGAATAAAAAAGTATTATTTTATTTTTTACTGCGAGCAAATAAGAAATAAATAAACAACTGGTCTCCATGGAAACTTTTAGCTTTACCGGTCCCGGGATCGGTAAAGTACTTTCCGATCCCTTATAGACAACTTTCCGAGCTAGCTCAGCAAAGAAGGACTTTCCGGTCTAAATAGTAATCAGAAAGAGCTCATTTTCTGGGCGATCGCGAAAAAAAAATATTACGTCGTAACGAATAACAATTAAAATTTTCTAGAACTACAGGTCGCTTTTAATTTAGATGGTTTCATAAAAAATGTTTTAAAAAAATAGTGCAGTACTCCATTTCCTAAATGATTATAGGGGTTGGGTAACAGAACCATTCCAATATTTAATTTAGCACAGATGTTTAATATTTACTTAGCTGTTATGGTTCAAAAAAACAATATTGTATGTACCTACTAATTAAAAGGTCGAGGTTCGAGGTATCACATTTCTCTGATTAAGTATAAAAATGATAATGTAAAAAATTTTGAAGCGAAGAATCCCTTAATTCTTTTTGCCAAAGCTTTCACCCACAATCCTGCAATTTTTCCTGCAATAACTCCTGCATGTCTCCTGCAATACCTCTTATGTTACATGCAGGTATAGGTAGAGAGCCAGGTCTGAGGTACTACCATCCCATGGTACTCTTGAGGAGAGAAGCAAGAGGTGGATTCAAGGTTGCGGACTCGTCTTTTTGGCTGCGAGGCGGTTGAACCTGCTTTGCCGCTCGCTAGATGCGGACACGAGCTACAACAATCATGTCACTAACAAACACTACTTTTAAGTTTTAAACGTTACTTAATTATTTTCCAATACACTCTAAAAAAATATGCCAGTGTTAAATTTAATAATGTGGAAGTCTTACTATACACTAAAATAAATGATAGTGTTATTTTTAATACGAAAAACAATGTGGAACTGATGGTACACCAGCTAGTGTAGTTTGGAACACTGTTTTTAATTTCAAACGTAACTAAATTATTTTGCAATGAACACCGGACATCATAAATTTAAAACTGTTAGAAGTCTTAATCCACAAAAATAAATTATATATTGTGGTGTAATTTTTAACACTAAAAACACTGTGGTACTGTGTATCTGTTGGTATATTAACTATACCTATACAGGGTGGTGCCGATTAAGGGTGAACATAGAGATTTAATATGGGATTTTAGTTTTATTAAATTTCCTGCTCTACTGTTCATTTTACGGCAAAAACTGTAGAATGCAAAGTTATTCAGAATTAAAAGTTACATATTACAACTATTCTTACATTTTTACCTGTCGCTAAGAGAGGTATTGGATTCATGCTAAAATTCGCATTTCCAGATTTAATTGAATAAGCACTATTTAAGGTCCCTAGAATCCGATTATAACATTTTTAAAATGTCTGTGTGTGTGTGTGTGTGTGTGTGTGTGTGTGTGTGTGTGTGTGTGTGTGTGTGTGTGTGTGTATGTCTGGATGTTGTAGACGCAATTCCTCAAAAACTATAAGACTTAAGAACTGTTTAACTATGTATTCCTCAAACTGACATTCCTGGGAAGAGCTGAAAAGGTTTTGGTAACAATTGAACAACCGGAAGTAGTAGTTTCTTAGAAAAATTCTTCTATATATAATTTTTTGGAAATTTTTGTTATTAAATATTGAAGAACATAGAATTGTCCATCTAATACACTTAAATAAAGACAATATAATATATAGAGTAATTTAATCACAGAGGCCAAGGCACTAAGGAAACCAGTTGAGAAATTCCAATGTTTATAACATAGTTTTTAAATGACACATGTCAGTGTCAAAAATCAACAGTTTTAGTGACATTCTGATAGTTTTTTCTGGGAAGTATATTTAATCTTTATTATTTTATTAATGAAATATTTGAAATTATAGGTAAAATGCATATATCTATCAGAAATACCGCCAATCTGGCTAATGAATTGGAAGAATCTCTGACATTTAGAAACTTCCTCATACAATGAAAAATAGATATAATTAGTTGGAAAATACTACCTGTTTTTTATTTTAATAATTAGATATAATTAGAATTATATGTGTGCAGAAGACATGTTAAATACAATAAAAAACAATATTTGGGTAAAGTTCTGTATTTTTTGTTATAAAACGACGGTTTGAAAGGAAAGTGCAATTCAATACTTATATAGCCTAATATGGAAATGACGAGAGGTCTTGTGCTGGCCACAACAGATTTTTGTATTAAATATTGAAGAACATAAAATTCTCCATCTAATACACTTAAAATTTTTGTTATATCTTTTATAGATTTAGAGATAAAGACACTATAAATATATAGAGTAATCTAATCGAAGAGGCTAAGGCAATTATAACATTCGTTCTTTAATATACTATATAAAGTCAATTTGACTTATGAAAAATACATTCCGTATTATTTCGTAACTATTTCCATCATAATATTCCTTTACAATATACACAAGTTTCTTATTCTAATAAACAGTCATTATTTAATTCATATTTTTTCCATACGTCAAATTGACGTTTGACGTTTATAAATATTTATGGAAACCAGAGAAAAGAAAACAAATTCCACGGCCATTGCTACTAATAAATACAATAAATCATGTAAAAAACAGTTTTATATGTAACTTTTAATTCTGTACAACTATGTACTCTATAATTTTGTGCTATAAAATGAACAGAACTAAAATATCATGTTAAATCCCTATGTTCACCCTTAACCTTAATAATATAGATTTTGCGGGATTTGTATAGGAAAAATAGAAATAATACAACCCATGTCAGTTTTAGATCAAAATGAGACTGGTGTGTAATCAGTTAAAAAACCGTTATATTTTCAAATTCAAGAACAACCAAAGACTAACTGTAAAGATACCTCCTCGTATAAGAATCGGCATCCATTAAACTAATATCATAAAGTAAAACAACAAAATACTTATTGGAAAAATAACCACTGGAAATATGTTAGTAAAGTGTTGAAGGACTTTAGTGTAACAGTCAGTTTAAATCACAGAATTAGTGACATTTGTAATCAACATTAATAGAGCTAAATGTCAAGTTACTTTCGGTATTATTGCAATGAAAGTTTCTTGTTTACTCAAAAAATTACTCATTTTCAAACTCATTCTCAAAAAGGGGTCTCGTGGCCGTGTGCTTGAGTTTCTGGTCGTGAATCTGGGGAACCGGGTTCGATCTTAATCGATCGATTTTAAATGGCACAAAAATTACCTCTGTGAGGTTCCTCTACGCCAGTAATGAAAGCCCGTGAGGTGACGTCTGGTAAACAACCGCACGGTATGAATATGTCATCATTATTTCAAATAGCTAAAAACTGTTAACATTAAAATTTAAGTAATATTTTCACTAAATTAAAAAGTAAGTCTCAAAGTATATCCTGTTATATAGTGCATGCAGAAATAGAAAACTTTACGATTATAACGAGAATATAATAATAACAGCATAGGTAAATATGTATAATATGTAAAATTATAAATTTATGAGCCAAAAAATTAAGGTAAAAATGTTAGAAAATTGCAAATTTGTAAATTATGTGATACATAAAATGTATAAAACTATTTTTCTTTCATATATGTAAATATAACATACCTGTATTAACAAATTCAGTCGCAATAATAAAGCATATTTGTTTTATTTAAATATTGTTTCATTTATTCATTTTCACAAATATTTTAAATACCACAATATTTGCTTCCTTTAAAAAAATCTAAACTTTATGAAACAATATTTGACTCGATATTTGTTTAAATTTTTATCAATATTTGATTAACATTTAACATTGAATCATTTATGTTATCAAATATTTGATGAATCATCAAGTGTAAATTAATTATTAGTATTTTAATAACAGGTAGGTACAAAACATAAAATGTTAAATTGGGAATTTCTTACTAACTATATTGTAATCCAATGAGAACTTTTAAATCTTATAAGATTTTTCTACGATACAAATTTTTACAAACGGTTCCAAATTTCAATTTAACATTACATATTACAATTTTAACATTTTCAAACAATTAACATAAACAATATTTTTATATAATTCTAAAATAAAATATGTATATTGTAAAGTAAAAAAAACATCATTTGCATGACATGAATAAATTAACATAACATAATATACTTAAACCATAAATTTATGTTTAGCTATTCTGTATTTAAACTGATCTTAGTAGATGATATAGTTTTACCATAAAGAGAGATTATAGCAAGTTTTCAAGGGTATTCACATATGGTACTGTAAACTTTATATCCGCAAATTTTGGAACAATCATAGGATGTACGTTAAAAGGCCGCATTATATGTTATAAATAATTAATAACAGAACTAAATATTGTGATTTTCTAACATAAATTTTACGTATAAACGAAAGTTAGATTTGTTTTAAAGTAAACGTAAATAATTCTAGATTTCTAGAGCAATAGAAGCAGTTTCATCTACAGCTGACTTGGCCAACAAGACGAGACGGGATAGAATGTCAAAAGGTGAGTATTGCATAGCCGTTCTAAAACCATCCGCAATGCCCTTTTCAACGACAATTCATACTTTCACCCGCTCCGTTTCAAACCAAACAACTCTTTACAAAAGTACACAAATCATAAAAACTAATCGAACAATATCAAAAACAAGTTTCACTCCTACTTCATAATATGTGAAACAAAATCCAATCAAGCGTAAATAAAACAAACCACTAGTTTATAATGACAAATGAAGTGAAACTTGTTAATATAACCTTTCATTTATTATTTATTTATAAACAAAATACATCTCTACCTTCAAATTCGCGCCTTCAAGTAATCCAAAAAGAGCGCCAAGGGAAAAACTTCATTAAATCCACGAATGTTAAGTTTTTTGATACATCACTTCCAAACACAACAAATATCACAGAAAACACAATCTACACGACGCGTCAAACAAACATCAACTTCCAACTTGACTAACAACAACGAACTACAGCTCAAACGCTCGAACTTGCTCTTGTACATCAAACAAGTTTGATTCGCCGCTGGTGCCCTCTACTGCGCGTATACAAACATAAACTTCAAGTTTAACCGCCCCCACTAGCTAACGAGTCGGGAAAGCACGAAAGTTCACGACTGGCGGAATTAAAAAAGTTGAACAGCGATGTTTATTTACTGTTAATTGTTGGTGATCAATTTCATTGTTGTAAATTAAGTGATTTCAATGTTTTAAAATTATTGGTAAGTTATTAATCGTTCATTTATGTTATTGTTAAATAATTTAAAAAATTGAACAGCGATGTTTATTTACTCTTAATTGTTAGTGACCATTTTTATCATTTTTATTGTTATAAAGTAACAGATTTTCATCTTTTAAAATTATTGGTAAGGTATTAATCCTTCATTTATGTTATTGTTATAAAGTTGAATAGCGATGTTTATTTACTGTTAATTGGTAGTGACCATTTTCATTGTTGTAAATTAAGTGATTTTCATGTTTTAAAATTATTGGTAAGTTATCGTCCATTTATGTTCTTGTTTAACAATATGCAAAGGAATATTGTTGTACAGGCTACAGGCTTCGTACAGCATACAAACTTTATCGATCATAAAAAAAAAGTAAACTAAATGAAATTAATTTTTGATTACCGCATAAGCTACCTGACTTATCATGTCCCTTGTACAAACATTTAATTAAATAAATATAACATACGGTTGTATACAGTATGAACCATTAAAACCATGAATCGGAAACAGTTTTTTTTCTTTTTAATATCATCTTTCCCGTAAGACTAAAATGGGAGTTTTTGATATGCTTTGGTAGATTATTTGTCATCGCAAAGTATTTAAATACTCTTAATTTAAATATGAAATATTTACAAAAGTATAATGCTGTGTTAAACGCCTAAGGCACGGTTTTCATGGTTCATACTGTATGTATATTAAAATAAATGATTAGTAAATATGAATAATTTGTCCGTTAGGTTAATATAAGTTACATTTTTACCTCCCGTCAACTTATATATAACGGAGGTAATATTTTCGGTCAAAAAATTCGATAGTGAGTTTGCAGTGAATAAGCACGAATTAGGGTCCCCATAAAGTTTTTATTATTTTTACAATGATGGCTGTCTGTCTGTGTATATGTGTGTGACGATTTTTTCGTCCACGATAACTCATACCAAACTTCCAAAAATTTCTATTTAATCTTTCAGTATTCATATACAGCCCGATTCACAAAAAAGTTTAAGCTAATCCTCATTTTTGGATTAGCAAATTCTACTCTAATTTTGACAGTTTATATCTTAAAATATAGTCTAATCTATTCTTAGTATCTACCTTTATTGATATCATGAAAATTAAATTTAAAATACCGGAGTAGAATAGAATTCACTAATCCAAAAATGAGGATTAGCTTAAACTTTTTTGTGAATCGGGCTGATAGAGTTTATTAGATTTTGGGTAAAATTAGACAACCGGAAGTGGTACTTTACTTGAAGCCCATAATAGTTTTTATTAAAAAACTATATTAGAATATATTCCAAAACCTTTCAAATTTGGTATTAAAGACTTTTATATTAATTAGAACGCCATATTAGATTTTTGCTAAAATTGATTAACCGAAAGTGGTACTAAGCTCTGAACAGATTTTCATAAAAAATGATCCAAAACTTCTATAATTTGGTATTTTAATACTCGTAAATGGAAACAACGTATTAGGTTTTCACTATGTATGATAAAACGGATGTGGTACTTACTTGGAGTTCTTGACAGATTTTCGAGGAAAAGCATAATAAAATACAATCCAAAATTTCGTATTACAAACATTTCTGTTTATTGAAATTAGATATTGTTTACACTTTACAAACGATCAACCGGAAATAATACTTACTTGCTCAATGCTATTTTTAACATGGAATTGGCGGGAGGTTATGTGCAGGCTTCATCAGATTTTTATTGTAAATTACTTAAGATTTATTTAAAATACTAACCCAATAAATACCAGCCATTATAACATATAACAATAGCACAAAATAAATATTACGTAATCCTGAAATAAAATAGGGAACATATTAAAAGAAACATTGTAAGATTTTTTTGGGTCTTTTAATTTTTTTAACAAATTACATTTACAAGACAATTAGAATTTCTTGAAACTCTTTTTGGATCCCTGGCCCTTGGTGACCTTGAGGACGTTGAAACGTACAGTTTTGGATAACGGTCTGCATTCTCCTATAGTCACAACATCTCCAAGTTCGACGTCACTGTAACGAAACAATAATTTATGTTATTGAATCATACAAATTTTAATAAAACATTCTTACCGGAAGCAAGGGGACAAATGCACGGACATATTGCGATGACGCTTCTCAAAACGATTGTACTTCCTAATGTAATGGAGGTAATCACGTCTGATGACGATAGTCCTCTGCATCTTCATCTTCTGGACGACTCCAGTAAGAATACGACCACGGATGGACACGTTGCCAGTGAACGGACATTTCTTGTCGATGTAAGACCCTTCGATGGCCTGAAGATAGATAGACATTAAAAATATGAAAGAAGGATAAAGAGTAAAGCATGCATGTTGAAGACAGGACCCTGAAGATGTTTTGGACATTGTAGCAAGTTCCCAGCATTTCAAAATATATTATGAAGATAAATGAAACATATTTTGATTTTTGCGATCGTTGTACATAGCTTTAATTTAGCTTTTTGCCATAAATATGTAAAACAGACAGTAACAAACATTATTTTTATATTCATATAAATTATTTTTATCAATAAAAGAATATTTCAGATACCAACACCAATTTGTTTGTTACTGTTCATTTTGTGGAATATTTTGGCTTGTGGTTAAATTTCTCGACAATTACTCGAAATTTCAGTCATAAAGCATTTATTCTTACAAAATCAATGTTTGATAAATACTTATAACTTCATCAGGGTAAAATCATACAGATTCTTAAACATAAATTCATGTACACTAAAATACATTCGTATAGATTATCGTATACATTTGTTAGCTCTCTGTTCTGTTAAAGATTTTGAGACCGAACAGATGTATTTGTTTTTTGTGAATTTTTGTCTGCAAATTTCTTCAAATATCTAGGAAACTTAATAAATAGGAATGGAAACTGCAAGGAAGAAATTAGAAGTAGAATTGCACAGGGCATTAATATTGAACTGCGAAAAAGATTTGCAAAATATCTTATATGCAGAAGGAGAAAAAGTACTTGGAAAGTTTTGAGATGTGGTTATGGCGATGGTTAGAGAAGATTGGGTGGAAGGAGAGAGTTAGGAACAACGTGTTGAAAAGAATTTTAAAAGAAATAAGAAAGAGGAAAGCTAACTGGATTGTACATATATTAAGGAGGGATGGTATACAGAAAATTATAATTGAAGGGAAAATGCACGGGAGAAAGGGAAGAGGATGAAAAAAATTTGAAATGTTAACTGAAATTAAGGATGAGGAGAATTACGAGATGTTGAAGAGAGAAGCGCAGGGCAGATCAGCATGGAGACAACATTTACGTTGAGACTTGTTTAAGGACAGAATCCACAAATGATGTTTGTAACAGTGAATGTATAAATGAACGAATTTATGTTGAAGAATCTGTAATATCTTACTTACCATGAAGAAAGTTTTAACTGTTTACCGAAACATATGCTGAATGTTGTATGACTGAGAAATCGAGTAATTGTTAATACCTAATCTACATTTGTCATAATATACAGTAGAATTTGAATAAAATAAATATTTTTGTAATTAAATATGGGAAATATGTGCAAAAACAAATCAGAATTCAGCTAATAATTTATATAAAATGGTCAAATTCTACTGTGAGCTATGTAAAACGTCCATGCAATTATTGTAAGCCAATATAAATTCATGCACCCAACATGCGACAGAAATATGACGAAACGAAGCAAATCTCCAACGAATTGAACATTTCTGATAGCAAAACCAAGACGTAGTCCCTCCACAGATCATCTCAGAAGCAAAATGATTATTGTAGCACCCGTCGCCCATTATAACCTGCAAAACAAACCTCTCTGGGAGTCTTAAAACCTAGACCAACACTACGGTGCAAACGAATAGATTTTTTCTTCATCCCGGCCTTTCTGTTCTGGTTGATGCTGTGTTGCCTTTGGAAGGCTTTTTCGGTTTGCTGTAGAAAGAAACACACGTTAGCAAGCAAATAATGGTAATCGTACCTCGCGTGGGGTTTTAAATCCCAGTCCAACTTCGCGTTGATAGCGAAGAGATTTGCGTCTTTTGCCTCCTAAACCTTTTTTGCGGTTTAGGAAAACAGTTGGTTGTCTTTGGAATGCCCTTTCGTTCTGCAACACCATACATCTTTAAAACACTTGCTAAAACTGTAAATCTTTCAATATTAAACCCTAAAACTACAGCACTTTTCATTAAATACAAAAAAGTTCGATCAATAACCACGTGGAGAACTGACTCCGTCAAACATCGAAACGATTTCCATTACAACTCGCGTTATTTACATGTTTTAGATGCAAAATGAATTACACATAATACTTTGAATAGTTATTTATATATTGACACACTTCTTTCACTTTATTTTGAAGTATTTACCGCCTTATTTACACAAAATATTGGATACTTACTTGGTCTGCCATTTTGAACAACTAAAAAGAGATGTGAAAGACTGATCCAAAACTTAATACAAAGATGGCGTTCGTGCTTCTCAAGCGAAAAGGAAACGCGGATGAAACTTGCGCAAAGAAAACCCGCTTCTTTTAAATTTATTAAGACAAACCTTGTGGATCTGGGCATCAATATAATACTCTCTTTTCTATGTTGGGCACTGTGACCTGGGCCTATTATTGTGCAGAAATAAGAAAAAGGAAAACTAACTTGATTGGACTTAAGGGGGGTTTTATAAAAAATATATAATTGAAAGAAAAATACATGGGGAAGGGAAAGAAAACGAAGAAAATTTGTAATATTATTAAGGGCTGAGAATGTGGGACTACAGCTCAATCGTATTAAGAGAAATTAGTAAAAAAATGAAAGTATTTCAAAAATGAATATTAATAAAGAAATAAAATAATATAATTGAAATACATCGGAAATAAAGGTTTTTTTTTTTGTTATAAATGAATATGAATTCAGTATTTTTATTATTCTATGTGACTGAAGGACCCCCTATAAATATATAACGAATACCAAGTTAGGAGGTGGTCCGTACTACCAATGGAAATAAAGAAATTCAAATAGCGCAGGCGTGGTTATCAGTCCAACACTGCAATTCTGTTTTTATTTCAATATAAATGACTTTTATTAAACTTAATAATTTTTTTACGTTTGTTAAAAAAAGTAAACTTTTTTGCAATAAAATGGATTTATAAACTATGTCTTTTTTAACACAATAAAAATGTGAAAAAAGTGCACTTTTATAGCGTTGCGGAGTGAAATAATGAAACGTTACGGCACTTTTTTTCTCACTTTTATTGCAGACGAAAAAAAATTGTATGCAACTCGAGTAAAATGTGTCTTATTTCACTCATAGGATTTGACGAACTCGCCTGGCTCGGTCGGTCAAACTTTTCTATTCGTGAAATGACACTTTTTACACTTGTTGCATAAATAACTAATATACAATTACATTTATAAAATATATAGATTTATATAGTGTTATATTCATTTAATTTGTATAAATATAATTTAAAGCTAGAATATATTTAAGAACATGTATATCTACGAAGAGAACAGTTTGATATGAAAACATCTATTTTTTCAAACTTTTTCATAACTCGTTTATTAATAGAAAATTTTTCACCGGATTTTCACGAAGTTTTAGTTTTATTTATACGTTCAGAAGAAATTATGAAAAAATGTGGAATTCCCCATTACGAGAGACTGGAGAGAGGCGCAGGGCAGATTGATATGAAGACAGCAATTTTGCTGAAACCTGTTCAAGGACAAAATTCACAAATGATGATATTTAAAATGCTGATGAACACGTGACAGCCAAAATTCAAATACTTTTTGGAAATCGTCATTTTGCACTTGGAAATATGCAGGGTAAAAAATAAAAATAAATTAAAAATCAATAACAATTTATTGTATAGCTATTCACAATATATGCAACTTAAACAAACTCTAATAAAGTAAAAAATAAATAATGCTACTTTATAAAATTATTTATTTACAGTTTTCGCCTTTAGTATACTATTTAACATGTATAAAATCTTGTGCCAGTGCGTTAAAATCGTTTCGTTTTCTTCTCCACCTTTCGTCAACTGATATATAAAATAATTCTCCATCGTTTTCAACGCGTGTTTGGTATTTTGTATCAATTCCACCTCGCTAAAACATAAAAATGATTAATAATAATAATTGATTTTACATATTTAATATGTCATTCTTACTTTTTATTGCACAGCATTTTAAGTTTCGTTCCTTCCAGTTTGATAACAACTGGATCCTCAAGTTCTGTATTACAATTATTTGAAATTTCTTCAAAAGTAAGATTTGATTTATTAAATAAAATAAAAGTCAATGGTTGTAAGACGCTCGTCTCACGAATTAAACTAGTTCGCCTCATTTCGGATCGTGTTTCGTTAATGTAAACTAAAAATGGAGATTCATAATCGGTTCTTCTGTAGTTCACACTATCAGAAGTTATTGTTGCTTTTGTATTATTTCTGAAATTTAAAATGTTACTTATAAACGAAAATTATATTTTGTTGTATGTTACCCCGTAATAAAAACTTGTTTCTTTTTAATCCTTCCGTTTACTTTATCCCAATTTCTTTTAAATAAAATTGTTCCTACTCCAGACAATAATACTCCTTTAATAAATTCTTTATTCACTGAAAATTCGTCGGACAATTTCAAAACATTATTTAGATATTTGTCCAAGTACTCGTAATGGATGTCTTTCAATTCTGCAAAGAAAAGTTTCATCAAATATATTTGTAAATTCCGCAAAGTAAAACAAGTACCGACACGTAATGTATATACTAAATCCGTAGCTTAATGCAAGAACAACCAAATTGAGACTATTTGTACAGGGTGGAATAAATTCGAGTTATATATTCTTCTTAAACACGCTACAGAAAACTGATGTTGATATGTTAAAAACAAACTAATGTACACTTGTTATACATCGTTGAAAACCTTATAAAATAGGGAAAAAGATTAGACTATTTTCGACATAAGTTCCCATTTAAAAAATATTATGTTAGTGTTATATCTCAAGAATGAGCTACTTGCGTGGTACTGAAAATCCAATTTCTATCACTTAATACGTAATGTTATATTGAAAACTTGTATAAAAATATAAATTTTATTTAAAAAAATTATTTGTTTTTTAGTAAATTAAGAAAGAAAACTTTCTGTGACGTCATTATATTGAACTAAAGAAGGAAACCATTTTTAAGAATGTAACTTATAGATGGCATTTCGTACGAGAAAATTTTAATTTGAATTTGACATTTTTCTCTCTCTGGGCTCTCAAATATATTAATTACTTCACAAATAAACACATAGGTAGTTACATGTAATTTAAAATATCGATACGAAAACGACAATCTAAAATACTAACCTCCAAACTATTGTTGAAACGTCAAACAAGAGATCTACATTACCCGTACAAACAAACGCTATGGCTTTACGACTACTCATTGGTGCGGCGTAATTCTACGTCATACATGGCGGTAATTCAAATAATCAAATTTCATTATTTTTTTTCTGGCTAATTAATAATTATTTTGTCAAAAGAAAAAATATGGGTAGCAAGTTTTTACCTGCTCTTCAAAAATATGAAATAAAAAAAAGGTACGCAAGTAGCCCATTATTGTTTTTAAAAAATCTAATTACATCTACATCACGCTACTCAACGTAAAAAACAGTATAAAAATTATCTAAACGTTTTTTCTTTAACTTTTATAATAAACGAGTTATGAGGTATTTTCAAAATAAGAGGAAATCAAGTTTTAGGCTGTAGCTCAAAAACAAAAGACGATCGAAAATTTCTCTGTTCATAGCCTACCCCGAATTAGGATTTTTTTAAACACACTGTACATGAAAACATGTTTTGAAGGGTTTTAAATTACTCATTCCCAAAATGACGAAATGTTAACATTGGTTGTTCTTAAATTAAGCATCAGAATTATCGAAAAACTCACGTTTTAAAGTATTTAACTTTTGTGGAGATAAATTATTTCTGGAACAATACATCGCTGCATCATGAAATTCATTACTGTTCATCATATTGACCCATTGTTCAAAAATAATTGTCATAGCAATATGATCGCTATCTTTACACAAATTAGACTTAGTTTTATTTATTCCTTCTTTATCTGTTAGCGTCCCAGTAAATATATCTGAATCGAAACTGAAAAGAGTTGCTATATCCACTATTGGTATCACACATTTATAGATAACAGAGTGAATCATTGCTTTGGATAATTTTGGTGGTAACTGAAAATCTGAAACAACTCTTCCTAAAGGAGTTAAATTTTCATTTTTGTCCAGCATTTCTAAATATTGTAATTCTTCAACAGCTTTTTCAACAGTTTCTTCTTTGGGAGGAGTTGGTAAATGAGAGAAAAAGTCTTCCGAGCTCATATTATGCGAATAAACTTTCGCATCTAAAACTATTTTCGTAAGAGATGTTCTTAATATTTCTGGGATTGAATACGGCAGCATTTCTTCATACGAATATTTGGGAAATATATGGAAACTCTCTCCTGGTTGGACTCGTCCAGCTCGGCCCTTTCTCTGGTTCATACTTGATTGAGAAACTCTGTGATTATCAATACACATGATTCCTTTTTGTGTATCAAAACGTGTTTCTTTATGAATACCGGAGTCTACTACATAGACTACATCATCAACTGTAACGCTTGTTTCGGCAATATTAGTCGCTAAAATTATTTTGCGAACACCTGGAGGAGCACGACGAAAGATTTTTTTCTGGTCTTCATGGGATAATTTTGAATGAATCGTAACTACATATGACACACTGGGACTTAAATTATTTAGTAATGATTGTTTAACTTTAATTATTTCTTCCCAACCAGGTAGGAAACACAATATAGCGCCTTCAGGTTTAGTATTGTTAATCCACATAATAACTTTGACAATATCATCATAAACCAAAGTTGTTCGATTAAAATTATTCCACATTTCTTCACTTTTACTCAAGTCCAATTTGATGTCTTCCAGAAAATGAACTTTCACTGGATGTGTAAATCCTGGAACGTTCATAACTGGAGGGCCATTAAAATATTTTTGGAACAATCCGACATCTATTGTCGCGCTCATGATAATAATTTTTAAATTGGGATTGTGGTCCATTGCTTGTCGTATTAAGTTCATAAGTAAGTCTGTGTTAACATCTCTTTCGTGTGCTTCGTCAAGAACTACGTGTGTAATATGACTGAGACTCGGATCGTTTTGAATTTGGCGGAGTAGAATACCTGTAGTGCAGTAGAGGATCTTGCCGGTACGAGGGTTGAACATTGTGTTCAGTCGGACTTGGTAACCGACCACATTGCCGACCTAAATAAATAATAAAAAGAACAATCCTTAATTCCTTATGATTATAATTATTGTTATTTTTATTATTAGTTAAAAGATTGTTTTGTTCCGTGATTTTAAGTCAGTTGGTTGACGTGGATTTATTTTCCGATAGCGTCAAATGCACTTCAGAATAGTTTGAGAATAGTCAATTTTCGGAACAATTTTATTAATCAATAAATCTAATCTAATACTCAATACATCATTTCACGTAAGAAAATTGTAGATGGCTCTTGACTCTTGAGAGCCGATCGTTTTTACATGCATTAAATAAATAATTTAAATTCGTGAAACCAAACATATTTTTTCTGTAAAAATGTACAAAACATGAATATTAAAAATTTCAACAAAACATGATTAAACATGTGATATTTTTTTTCGTTTTTGTGAACTATAGGTTTGCATTCTGACCAATCAAAAGACAGAATTTATGTCCCTATATAAACTAGCGCTATTTTCTTACCCGAAATGAAGTATGGTCAATGGGGTATGTGGCTAAATTTTGATTTTTACATATATGATACTAGACCAAAAAATAAAATACCCGTATTTTTTTAAATTGATTAATTATTTGTAGTTTACGAGAAAATAATTATTAAAACTTTGGAGAAGGGATCTGTGACGCCAGTAGAGTAGAATGATGGAAGAAGACAGTTAGACTGAGATAGATATATTGTGGTAGGCGAAAGTGACAGCAGCTGTCACTTTCGCCATTCCATAACCTATTACAACATATCTATCTTAGTCTAACTGTCTTCTTCTACCATTCTACCCTACTGACGTCGCAGATCCCTTCTCCAAAATATTAAATTGCTAATAATAATATTATTACAAACTAATGTTTAGTTTTTATTATTATAATGACAAGCTATAGAGGTTTGTTTTTATATATTATGACATATATTGAAATTCGATTATAGTCACGTACCCCATTATATTTCCGAAATCGTCAAATTATTACACCGTCAAATGTAATTCAGAATAGTCAAATTTATTTCCAACATCGTCAAATGTACTTCAGGCTGAGAATAGTTAATTTAATTTCCGAAATCATTATACAGGGTTAGTTAAAAGTATGGAGACGGCGATTTATTGTCGTTAATATTCATTTTAGGAAATTATGTTCAATACAAAAGTTTTTAAAGAAATTTTGATCTACATTTGAGAATACTTGAATTTTTTTTTCTTCAATTTTTTTTTTGAGTTACGCTTGTCGGCGTAATTTTTTTAAATGGGAACCTGTTAATTTTACTCTACTTGTAAAGAGAAAAAAACGCTCTATCGAATGGTAGAGCAAAATTAACAGATTCCTATTTAAAAAAATTACGCGGACAAGCTTAACTCAAAAACTATTGAAGAAAAAAAAAATTCAATTATTCTCAAATGAAGATCAAAATTTCTTTAAAAACTTTTGTATTGAACATAATTTCCTAAAATGAATATTAACGACAATAAATCGCCGTCTCCATACTTTTAACTAACCCTGTATGTAATTCTGAATCGTCAATTTGTCTTGCACTTATGCGCCGTATTTTCCGAAAGCGTGGAATGTACTTGAAAACAGCCAATTTTTTTTCGGAAAGCGTCAAATATACTCCAGAAGTCAATTTTATTTCCTAAAGCGTTATGTGAACTTCTGAATAGAAATAATTAATTTTATATTCGAAATCATCAAATATAATTCACAACAGTCAATTTACTTTACGAAAGCGTCATAATAGTCAGTTGATGAAATAATCAAATGTCAATTTTAAATCTAAAAGCGTCGAATATACTTCAGAATAATCAATTTTAATTCTGGAAAGCATCAAATGTGATTCACAATAGTCAAATGAATTTCAGAAGGCTTCAATTATAATGAAAAAATATAATTGTATTTTATATCAGTATCTTTTCTATGGTAGTAAAATCACTTTAGGAGTAGGTAGTAGAGAAAAAATTCTTACTTACTCTTTCATTTCGTTCTTGGGCAACTCGTTCCGCCAAAGAAATCGCAGCAATTCGACGAGGTTGCGTTACTATAACTCTGGCGTCTGTTAACTTAGTGCTTTTCACAAAATGTTCCAAAGCATATTGAGGTACTCGAGTACTTTTTCCACATCCTGGTTCACCTCGTACGATGATCACACGGTTGTCATCCATAAGTTTCATAAACTCTTCTCTTAAATAAAAGATAAGAAATAAATAACATAATTATAAAATAGCATCCATCAAATAGAAATGGTAATATAATCTTTATTGTTATATACCCTATGTCCACGGATCGAGTTCCAAAGAGGAAACTTTTTTATTTTTTATTTTATAAAAAAATGTATTCTTGATAAAAGTTTTTGGATGTCCCGAAACGGCCAATTCAGTTTTAACATTTTCAAATTTTCTTTTAGTTTCAGATAAAAATCGAAAAATTGGTCGTTTTAGTTGAAAATTATTCTAAGTCCCAAAAAATAAGTTTGCGCTGTCATGGTAATTGCCGTTATTTATTTATTTTCATTAACTGTCAGTTATATAAATCACCTCTATTTGATATGTAAATATCGGGAAACCTTTGTTTAAATTCTTTGACAACTCGACTGATCGCTTTAATACCTTTGCCTAGCATTGAATTAGGTAAATTCGTTCGTCTTTTGACAACATTTTCAACGATTATGGTTGATTTTTATAACTGACAGTTAATGAAAATAAATAAATAAATAACAGCAATTACCATGGCAACGCAAACTTATTTTTTGGGACTTATAATAATTTTCAACTAAAACGACCAATTTTTCGATTTTTATCTGAAACTAAAAGAAAATTTGAAAATGTTAAAACTGAATTGGCCGTTTCGGGACATCCAAAAACTTTTATCAAGAATACATTTTTTTTATAAAATAAAAAATAAAAAAGTTTTTCCTCTTTGGAACTCGATCCGTGGACATACTGTATATGTAAAAATCAAAATTTGTTCACATACCCCATTGCATAATTTCAATGGGATCCTCCACTATTTTTTTTATTATGAAACATCTAAATTTGAAAGCATTTTTTGAAAATATTCTATGATGTTGATGTTAATTTCATTTTATTCTCAGAGTAGAGGTCGCTAATAATTTAAGTCACATAAATTGAATTTAATGCATAAAAATACATAAACATGTTTGAAATCACTTTCGCGGTCAATAATTAGAAATGAAAACAATTTTCAGGGTATTATTTCTTAGAAAACATGGAAATTTATCCGTTACAAATATGTAGAAAGTAATACTCACTTGTGGTCTTGAATAGGCAGTTTAACAGTTTCTTTCGCATCATATAAATTACCAATTCTCTTTGGTGAATATTTTAATTCGCTCCATGCATCTACAACATCATATTCCCCAACTCCATTCATACTTCGATTGTTATTATCCGTTTCAAAAAAATTATTTCCTTCTATTTCATCTACGTTTATATTCGGTAATATTTTTCTTTGAAAAACATTGCAAATATTATTTAATTGCTCTATTTCATCTTTGTCCAATTTAAAGGCGTAGTGGACCTCTTGAGTTATCTGTTTAATATCTGCTTTATCGTATAAAAGCGGTACGCCTTGCCAGTTAATTTTACCGGTATTTAATAAGTAAGCCAAAGTTTTACAAGCTGCCCTATCTGAAGCCTCTTTTTTAGACATGGCAGTAGCTTGGAATTTTTGTTCCTCGGGCCATTTTATATGATATGTACAGGTCCAATGTAATGGAGTCTTGTCATTTTTGGACATTGGATGCATTTTATAAATAGGGCTTATTTTATACGAATCTGACATGATTTCTTGTGCCACTACAGTGTAGAAGTTGTGAAGAACATTCTTCGGCTGTTCAAATTTTAAAGAGATAGATTGTACATCTTTATTATCATTTCTGATTTTAGATTCGTTAGTGTTTTTGCTGTCGGTAGATTTACGCTGTGAAATAAATAATTTATTCTTAATAACATTTTCCTTACTTAGTAATACTGTATTTGATGATAAATTGTATATTTCTTTGTTAAATAAAGAAAAACGTTTTATATGACAAAAAAAATTGAGGTTATATAACAATAATTTCCGTTTAACACTATTTTTCGACGTGCTTATTTCATGCAAATTGTTAGAAGAATAATGTAGTCTTCTATAATTAATTAACACTAATGATTTGGTTTGTATATTTCGTAAATACGCGAACATTTTTGTATTTTATTTTCACGAGAGCACGATGTGTCAAATTTAAATTTCCCGCATTACTCTACACAAAGCTTGTTTGACGTTTGTGCTAACCTCAAAAACGCCTCGTCAAAAAATATTAAAATAAGCAGAAAATAATTAATATTTTACACAAATATTGCGTTAAAAATTATTTATTTATTTTAGCTTTGCAGTAAACATGAATGAAAAGCAAAAAATGTAAGAAAATATTTTACATCAAACATTTATCAAATAATATACATAATTTTTAATTACATTTGTAGATTAGTGTGTGGAGATGTTGAAGGCAGATTTAATACGTTATTTCAAAGGGTAGAAAATATTAATACAAAGTCTGGACCATTTGATATGCTAGTTTGTGTAGGAAACTTTTTTGGTGTTAACAACGTCGAATTTGAAGACTACAAAAAATGTTTGAAACAAGGTATTTTACAAAACGTTAATATATATTCAGTTACGATAAATATATATCATTACAGTCAATATACCCACTTATATTCTGGGACCAAATACAAAAGATCATGTTGAATTTTACCCGGATGACGTTACAGAATTTTGCCCAAACGTGCAATATTTAGGCAAAAAAGGCGTGTTTCGAAATAGCGGAGGGCTCAGAATTGCTTATTTAAGCGGTACGCCAAACGCTAATCCGAAAGAAGAGCCAAAACAATACGAATTCAACAAATCAGATGTTGTAGCTCTTCGCGATTCATGTTTAAAAGGATTATCAAATTACCGAGGAGTTGATATTTTACTTACGTCTACCTGGCCGCAAAATGTTTCAAATTATGACACAAAATGCACAGTACGTAATATTATATTGTATAAATATATTAGTGTATATGAAAAAATTAAAATAAATATTTTTATAAATAAAAATATTTACACAAAATGACAGTTTGTGCCAACTTTCAATTGTTGCAGTGGCTGGCTAAAATCAAAAAACAAAATGAAATTTAGATAACATAAAATTGGTTAAAATTATGATTAAATTAATTTAAAATTTGCAGGCCCTGACTGGCCATTGGGAATTTGTTACAGCCACCCCCCTCCTCTTCCCAAAAAAACAAATAATCACTGTTACAAACGATCAAATAAATATTCATAAATTAGAAAAGTAGGTAACGAATATTTTTTGATAAAACAACTAAAATTAAAATAATAGTATAAAATAAAAAATAAAGCATTTGTCCCTTAGAACACAAGCGATAAAATCATACCTTACGAAACTTGTATTTAAATGTACTATTTTATATGTTTAGATACCTACATATTAACAACGCGCTGATTCCAAATTTTCAAACCACATATTAATATCTCTTTTAGTTCCCGAGATATTTGGTTCAAACTTAGACCCCAAAAATGACATATTTAAATAACCCAAAAATGGGAGCAGATATATGCTTGGCGATTTCTTCATTCATTTTTATGGGAAAACTTTTCAAATATTTTAAACAACAGATTCAATTTCGAGAAGAAAATAACTGAAAATGGCCAAAAAATCGCGATTTTTTCGGATTTGGGACATGTTCAGTCATTTTGCCCTAGAAATTGCATTCATTGCTCATAAAAGTTGAAAGTTGGTGTACTTATGTATTTTTGTCAATAGAATCAAATGTCGACATCGCCTGGTTTGTATCTCTACCCATTTTTGGGTCATAACCATAATATATAAATACCTCGAAAAGGAAAAGAGATACTAATCTGCGGTTTAAAAATTTGGAATCAGCGCGTTGAAAAGTACTTTAAAAAAAATTGATTTTTGAATATTTTGGGGAAGATCAAAGTATTTTGGTTAGAGGGCTATCATGTGATTGGGACAAAAGCTGACCATATTTCTAAGACATTCATTTTCCACTTGTCTGGGACATATAAGCCCCGTTGGGACTCAAAGGGTTACGAGCAATAGCATTTAATTGCGTTTATTTTTCAAGAAAATGGCCGTCTGAATGAGTAATTTCCCGGTATAATTGATGCGCCAGTCCGGCCATGATTATTATTGTGAATATGTGCAAGTTATTTTTATATTTTCTAGATAAACAGAGAAATAACCGGCTCCGAACTCATTTCTTGGCTGGCCTCCGAAATAAAACCACGATACCACATCTCGGGTTTGCAAGGCATATTTTACGAACGCGCCCCTTACCGAAATTACGGTTCTCAAGGGGAAGAAAAGGGTGAAATCGCAACCCGCTTTTTGGGTTTAGCCCGCGTAGCAAACCCCAGAAAAGAAAAATGGGTTTACGCTTTGAGTTTAACACCTGTTGATCATATCAGACTTTCTGAATTGTATCAACAAACTACAGACGAAACGCCATGTCCATATGATGGCGAGTTGTTGCAAAAAGCGAGTGGAAAAGCACCAAACGTGCAATATTTCTACAACATGGATGCTCCGATGGAAGATGACCGGAGAAAAAGAAAAAATAAGGGAGATGAATTGTTTAAAAAACGACAAAGGCCTGTTTTTGATCAAACTAAATGTTGGTTCTGTCTTGCAAGCCCTGAAGTTGAAAAACATTTGGTTATAAGTGTTGGAGATGAAGCTTATTTAGCTCTTGCAAAAGGGGGATTAGTAGATGAACATTTATTAATTCTTCCTGTTGAGCATCACCAATCTGTGTCTTCTCTTCCTGAATCGGTGTCGGAAGAGATTAACAAGTTCAAAAACGCGTTAAAACAATATTTTGAAACACAGGATAAAGTGCCAATATTTTTTGAAAGAAATTACAAAACTTCTCACTTACAAATACAAGTAGTTCCAGTTCCAAAGGCCGCATTACAGGAATTAGCAGATATTTTTAAGGTAACACAATAATAAGTAATAAAACTTGTTTGTTTATTCTTTAAATTAAAACTTAACCGCACTTGTCAACATAATTCAAGATGAAAATTTACGAATTGTTTGCCGGCACAAACCATTTGCACACAAACATGGAGGTGTATTGTTGGCGGGTTATATAAAATTTTAAAGTACTTTTTTACATAAAAATGAAAATGTTAGAAAATTGTTTCAAACGAAAATATATTGCGAATAATAATTAATATTATCATTTGTACATAATAAAAATGGAGATGTTTAAGGATTAATGTATACTGAATAAATAAAAGAGAATCAAGACAGCACAGCGAAATAATATCAAATGAAAGCCGATTTGGGATAGCCAATCAGAAGCTTTGTTTTGGTACTACGTTATCTTTTGTTTTGTTTAGGGTCTGTCTAAACCAGCAAATTTCAATTTGGTCGAAGGTTTGTTTAGATTATTTTAATTTTTAATCTCGGACAAATAAAAACTTGCTAAAAAATATTAATAATGTTAGTAACTATTTTTAAAAATATAATGAGTCGAGGACGTATGACAGCAGTGGATTGATATACAGATGGTTGATTTTTCATTGTCCAGCTTATATCTTCTGAAATATTAAAGATACAAGAAAAAGTTATATACAAAAGTTATTTGATACAACCTGGTCTATAATTTAGCATAAACAATTTTTTCCCAAGGCCTACCAATTTTCCAGAAAAATATTTAACTTTGATTTTTTAAATGGATTATCCTGTATATTTTTACGGAATAAAATTCTAAATAAATTTCTCTTTACAATGATATATAACAAGTTTGGATTTACCTTTAAATTATGTCTAATAAAGCAAATAGAAATACGATAAAATTAGGCTGTGATATTCTATTGTTTATGCCAGTAACATCTGTCACAGATTTATTAATACTGATTATAATAGTGAGAAAGGTGTTAAGATTCTTATTTAACTAAGAAAAATGAACGTCGGTTACAGTAATAGCGAAAAAGTTGATATGCTTTGCTGTTTCCACAGATCAAATAATAATAAACGTCGGGCTGCCATCCTGTATCAAAATTTATAATAATATTATGTTGTATTAAATTTTGCTATTTGATATTTAAGTAAAATTATTAATAATTTTGTAAATCATCAATGCTAGTAATTCTATTACTTGCTTTATTAGACATAATTTTATTCAAAGGAAAACCCCTACGTAGCCAATGTTCATTTGTGACAGAATTTACAGGTATAAACAATAGAATATCTTAGCCTACTTTTATCATATTTCTATTTGCTTTATAGGACATAATTTAAAGGTAAATCCTTACTTGTTACACATCATTGTAAAGAGAAATTTATTAAGAATCTTATTCTGTCAAAATATACAGGTTTTCCATTTAAAAAATTAAAGTCAAATATTTTTCCAAAAAAATGATAGGCCTTGGACAAAAATTGTTTATGCTAAATTATAGATCAGGTTATATTAAACAACTATTGTATTTAACTTTTTTTTGTATCTTTAATATTTTAGAAGATATAAGCTGGACAATGAAAAATCAACCAGCCTGTATTTTATTTTTCTGACTTTTAAATGAAGATAGGTTTTGATAAGAACATGGTACTATGGTACTTTCTAGTCGAAGAATTTAAAAATCAGATTCTCCTTACCATGGTAGTTTTAGGATTTTTTAAATGAAATATAGATTGAATTTAAAAATCAATCTCGGCAAACGTCCAGATATACATAATAATAAAATATACATACATGTTTTACATATGCCAATGGCATTTTTTTTTACACATAATTATGTTTTAATCTTTCTTGAGGATGAGGGACAAGGCAACGGCATCCAACTTGAAGAACTCTCTCCTAGCAGTCGTCTGGAGCAAGTGATTCCTTCTGGTGCACCATATTTCTGCGTAGAACTCCCAGAAAAGACTCTTTTCACCCGATGTAAAGCTGGATTTCCGCTACAGTTCGGGCGGGAAGTATTAGCTACGGGCCCGGTGTTAAACATGCCAGAAAGAGCGGAATGGAAAGAGTGCACCTTGCCGAGAAGTGAAGAAGATAATTTAGTACAAAGAATACGGACTGAGTTTGAACCGTTTGATTTTACTGTGTGAATTTGAAAATTGTTTTTATAAAATTTTGTGTAAAATAAATGAAAATAAAATATCCGATTTTTAGTTTTGTCCATATTATATCCAAGTAATAAATAATATATAATAAGGTATATTTAAAAATAGTTGGTATACAAATTCATAATGTACATGATGTAAGACGAAAAGTAATAGTTTTTTTCATTTGTTTCTTAATAATTTTCAATTTATTTACCACAAAAAATTAACAAATCATCTTTTATTCATGTGTAAAACAAAAAAAATTGTTATATGTCGTTAAAAAGCTTATAAAATAAGCAAAAAGATGAAATTTTTTTCAACATATATGTTGCCATTTAAAAAATCATAAGTTTGTGTTATAACGAGAATTATAAAATTTTCAAAAAATCTAATTACGCCATTTTATTTTACCTATAAAACGGTACAAAATTTGTTAAAACAATTTTTCTCTAACTATCATAGTAAATAAGTTATGAGATATTTTCGAAATGAGCGAAAAACGAGTTTTTGCCTGTAGCTCAGAAACAAAAGAAGATCGAAGATTCCAGCGGTGACTATTAAACTTTTCTCAAAAAGTTGACCCTCGAATGTGCAAACGAAAAAAAAAAATGAGACACCTGTACATACAGCACGTCATTCATAGCCAATAGGAACATAGTTTACGTTATTGGTATAAATAAAAGTAGGCCATAGTTTCTCACATGTTAAATTGTATGTACTCTGAAGTCACATTCTGTTTCAAACCACGTGATTTTTTTCAAAATATTACACAAATTTCAATATTTAATTATAAAATATATCATGGATATTTTGTGATATTTTCAAATTTGAGGCTCTTTAAAGAAAATATCTTTTAAAATTTAGTACCTATTTAGAAGTCATATGAAAATTTTTGCAACAGCTCTATTAAAAGTTGTATACAAAACTGCTTTTGCATTTTGAATTATGTATCTATATAGTTTCATCATAATTTTAAAAAGAAATTTCAAAATTTCCGTTAATTAAATCTTAGCTCCTCCACGCAACATTTTTTTTGACTTTCAGGGAAAGTTGAATAAACAGCGTTTTTTTTTTAACAAATAAAATGGACCCTCCACACATTTTTTTTGTTTCCCAGAAAAGTCAAATAAACCCCGAAAATTTCTTTAGGACCTTAAAGGCGTAAGTTTTTTTATGACTTTTCGAAAGTAATCGAAAAAAATGGAATATTTTTAAAAATTAAATCCCTAAAGATTTCTCCACTTTTTGAGTTCTTGAAAATATAGGTAATAAAAAACAGACGCAAATATATTTCTGACCTCCCTCCTGGAAATAGGCTATTCCACAGTAACCAAAAATAGTAAAAGTTTATTGAAAATGAAAATGATAATAGTTAAAGGATAAGGAAAACCATATTTCTTTTATTATAAATTATTCCTTCTAGAAGACACGGGGAGTTTTGCTTTTGATGATGTAGGACATGTGCACGAGTGTTTGAGCAAATAGGATCCAAGTATGACCTCCGATTTTGAGAAGCCCCGCCCTAACTAAGAATATACTTCTTGGGGTGAGTCGGATCTGTTCGGTTGCTGTTCGGGTGACGTTCTAATTTCTTTATTTTTATAAAATGAGAAAAAAAGTGAAATAAATTAAGTGAAATAATTTATTTTTTCTACAGTCACTTTAGAAAGTAGCCATTTGCGCTCTCTTTTGTCAACGCAAAATGTCACTTTGCCGCTCATGCGCGACAAAGTAGAAAAAACGCTCGCTGTCCAAATTTCTAAGTATACAATGTTGAGAAATGTCACTTGTCTACATTCTTAATGAAAATGTTTAGTTAGGAACTAATGGCACTGTAGTTACACATTTATCTCGTTCACATGTCAATTTGTCATATGTTCTGTCGGTATTTAACATAACCTAACAAAATGCCACACTGCTGTGAAAATGAAATAGGGCATTCGTTTACAAAAACGAAAGTATAAAATGCTTAAATTAGATTGAATAAAAACTCAAGAAGAATGGAAAATAACGATAAAATAAAATTAAATATAAAATAAATTGTGTGAAGTTATGTTTAGTAATAGGAATGATTGTACACAGATGGCGGTAGGATAGTTGCGAGTCGTACTGACATCTGATCTCTAGTTAATTATTTATTTTGATTACAATAAAATTATTAGTTATTTCGTTACTTAAATAATTACGAGAAGTCAGTCAATGCACATACATGTCTATATAATTACAAATTCCTTGAAATATTTGTTAACTCATCAAATCATCACAAATCCTTGCTTCCACGCTCTAATTTTGGGTTTTTTTTATGGAATATATGGTTAATGTAACGATATAATCATTTAAAAGCCTTTTTAAGTTTAAACCGTATCTTTTGTATTAGCCAATCGTTATTTATTGAGCAGTACTGTAAGTATAAAGTGTACATTTTATTATTTTTTGTTATGGTGGAGGACCCCATTGTGGCGACTGTAGAAAAAATCTTGTGTGTGTTTCGAGCGCAAATGGACATTGTCGATTTCGAGAGAATGCCGCGCTCCTTCGTCGCGCGGCAACAACCTCTCAATCCTGGAGAGTAGACTAAGAATAGAGCTGGAAGAATCTTTAGAGGAAACTCAATTTGGTTTTAGACCAAATAGAGGAGTAAATGATGCGATATTCATACTAAGACAAATAGGGGAAAAGGCAATAAAAGAAGGGAGAAACGTACATGTGTGCTTCATTGATCTAGAGAAAGCGTTTGATAGAATCAATAGAGAAGACATATGGAAAACGCTAAGAAAAAGGGGAATATCAAATACGTTAATAACAGGAATTCAGAGCCTATATTCAAACACTAAGAGCTATGTAAGAGTGAAACAAGAGACCTCCAATAAATTTGAAACTACAGCCGGAGTAAGGCAAGGATGCATTTTGAGCCCGCTTCTGTTTACGCTAATTCTTGACGAAGGAATAAAAGAGACAAAGAAAGAAGTAAAGAAATACTACATAGGAAATTGGAAATTGAGAAGAGTGGAAATAGCAGAATTATGCTATGCAGATGACATGGTCATCATAGCAGAAGACGAAAAAACCTTAATAAGGAATATAGAAATATATGATAAAGCGCTACAAAAATTAAACATGAAGATCAATAAAGAAAAAACGAAAACCATGATACTAGGAAGAAATGAACAACACCACACGATACAACTAAAAAATGAAAATCTACAGCAAGTCCAAAAATTTAAATACCTGGGGGCAATGATCTCAGAAGATGGAAGATTTGATGAAGAAATAAAAGAAAGAAGAACAACAGGAGGCAAAATATTTAATAGCATCAAACACAGCTTCTTAGGAAAGAAAGAAATACCGAAAGAGACCAGGGTACAAATATTTAAGAAAGTAGTGACACCTATACTCATACACGGAGCTGAAACATGGACATTAACGCAAAGACAAAAAGAAAAAATTACGGCTACCGAAATGAGATTCTTGAGAAAAATAGAGGGGAAAACAAGACTGGACAGAATTGAAAACACAACCTACAGACAAAACTTAAAAGTAAAAGCAATAGAAGATAAGATAGCAGAAGGACAGATGAGATGGTATGGGCATGTAGAAAGGATGGGAGAGGAGAGAATAATTAAAAAAGTGTTTGAAGCAAAAATTGGAAGAAAGAAACCACGAGGACGACCAAGAAGAACGTGGCTGGAAGAAGTAAAGGAGGCAGCGCAAAGAAGAGGTCTAACTTGGGAAGAAACGAAGACAGCAACACAAGATAGAGCAGAGTGGAAAGAAATATGGAGAAGACCAACAAATCAGAACTCAACCCCCTCCCCCGCAGGCCGGGGGAACGCCTTACACCCGTGAGGGTAGAAAGGTGCAGGATTAAGTAAGTAAGTAAGTATTTATTGAGCAGTACTGTAAGTATAAAGTGTACATTTTATTATTTTTTGTTATGGTGGAGGACCCCATTGTGGCGACTGTAGAAAAAATCTTGTGTGTGTTTCGAGCGCAAATGGACATTGTCGATTTCGAGAGAATGCCGCGCTCCTTCGTCGCGCGGCAACAACCTCTCAATCGACAATGTCGCATTTTGCGCTCTTAATACACAAATAGCTATTATGTCTCTAATAATGAATTATAATTTTACAATTTAAATATACATTATTTTGTAATTTGTTTAACAATTTTTAGTGGTTTGTGAACCACTGTTTGTTTACTTCAGGTATATCCACATTACCTACGTCACAAAGCAGATTTAAAATTCGGACCATAATATCTCGCTTATTTGGAGGATTTTTTAACTCGGACTTTCACATGTGGTCTTATATTTTTATGTATTTCAAGAAAAAAAAATTTTAAAAATGTCGTGGAATAGCCTATTGAAGAAAAGCGAGGAATTTAAAAAAAATTAAATTGAAACTTTTTATATATATTCTGCATAATTTATTTTCCGATTATTTTTTTATATAAAAATAATATTGAAATATGTATCTAAATGCTTGAATTATCCTTTAAACCTATTAGCAATTATGTTTTACACTTAATAAATAAAAATGAACATTACTCAATCAAAAATTATTTATTATAAAAACAGTTACATAAAAAATCCTGTATTCATAGGATCAAACTCATCAACAGTATCATAGGACAATCTGTCTTCATTGGTGTGCGAGAACACTTTCTTGTTCTTCTTATTGTAGCACTTCACTTCGTAGTTGCCTTTGTCTTCTTCTCCATCAAAGAGACATACGACTGCTCCCAAAATGGTTGCAGGAAGTGGACACTTGTTCCGGTTGTACTCATAACACTGTTCGATCCTATAGGAACACACAATATTGTTCCACAGGAACAAAAATGAAAGGATGTACCAAAAAAGTTGTTCAAAACTTGTCTTCATATTGAAAGAGTTGGTATTGATTATGTGTGAACAAATGGTGGGTTTTTATTGATTTTATTTATAAAATAAATCATACAATAATAAAAATACAATAGAGTATTAAATATAAATCAATTTATAGTATGATTTATTGATATAAAAATAGAATTTATTATATTACTATTTTAATCATGTTGAACATAAAACACTCAAACAATTTCGATAGCTACAACTTCTTCTTTTATTGATATTCTTAGGGCCATTTTAAACATCCAGTTAAATTAAAGGCCGTTTTCATAATCACTAATCAGGCTCACTTTAAGACTTTAACTGAAATTACTTTAATACTTCGTCTGTTTTAAAGTAATGCTACAGTGCTCGATAAAGTGCTAAAGTTATATTATACATAACTTTAATGGGGGATTGCACCATTTTTTTTTATAATTTCATCTGAAAATATTAGGAAAACTAAGACTATTGATGAAAATCCTGTGAAAAAATTTCTATTAATAAGCGAGTTATGGTCTCCCGAATTTTGAAAAGATTGACGTGACGTCACATTTATGTGTTTTTATATCAAACTGTTTTCATCATGGACCTAAATGTTTTTGAAATATATGCTATTTTAAGTTATATTTACATAAAAATAAATGAATATTATAACACTGTATAAGTATACATACTTTATAATTACAGGTGTATTTAAATTATTAAGTTTAATGCAAGAAATTTATGTTAAAATAAAAACTGTTTGGAAACTGTAGTACAGGAATGTTAGCCCCTCATTTCGAATTTGAATTTCTTAACTTCCATTGGTAGTAATCTCACCTCCTAACACGCTATTTGTAATGCATGTATAGGCGGTTTCTCGGTATCCAATCAAAATATTTTCATATTAGTGTCGAAGCGTTATAACAAAAAACCCTTTATTTCCAAAATATCTCAATTATACCATTTCATTTTTTTTATTAATATTCGTTACTCAGCATATACATTCGTATTTTTTTACTATTTTCCTTTAATTCGATTGAGCCGTAATCCCCCATTTTAATTTAAAGTGTTAAAGTGAACATAGTTTATCATGAAAACGTCCCTAAAGCGTGGATTGAAGATAAAATTTTTATTTTCAAGTGACTTGAAAAATGTTCTTTATAAGTAATCTTATATGTATATTTACACTATCAAGTTTTGGCTGAATTAAAATATCAAAATCAAAGTGTCAAAATTTAAGTTATCCCTACATTAAATTGTCATTAATTTTCATCACATAAATTTTTCGAATATAGCCATCAAGATTTTAATTATTTCTCTACCCCATTTTGCCATTTTTCAGTTAAAAATCAATCACTATATAATACCATATTTGTACACATCAAAAATATAAACACTAATCACATATGACAATTACTTGATAGTCAAAACTTTTAGGGACTTTTAAGAAAAAGTAGCGCATGTCCCAGTTTTTCTTTAACAGCCCGATTCACAAAAAAGTTTAAGCTAATCCTCATTTTTTGATTAGTGTATTCTATTCTATTCTGGTATTTAAAATTTAATTTTCATGATATTATCAATAAATGTAGATACTAAGAATAGATTAGACTATTTTAAGATATAAACTGTCAAAATTAGAGTAGAATTCGCTAATCCAAAAATGAGGATTAGGTTAAACTTTTTTATGAATCGGGCTGTAAAAGTATATTCATTTGTCTCTCTTGCACTCACGTCATTGTGCGACAAAGAAAACTTATCGTCACTTGAAAAGAAAAACTTATCATGTAGTGTAAACTTAAGTTCCATAGTAAATTTTATTACGTAAACAAATGCAATGCATGTGTTTTGACACTAATGATTTAAAAAAATGTGATAAGAACATGGAAATGGTGTCTTTCCACATTTTTTTTTTCCTGAAATGTAAGCAGTTATTAATGTAAGTTTATATTTTACCTTCCAGAAAAACATAATATTTAAACTACGATTTTTTAAATTTTTTAATATTTAAATTTTTTTGTGTGACGTCACTTAGCAATGCGGCAGCACTACCTCCAGTGGCCATATCTAAAACTACTATTCATTATGTTACAATCATTTTTGTACTTTACTGTAAGTTTCTTTAATACATATTTAAACACATCATTATAATAAATTTATAAGTTTATCTGTTAACCACTCAGTTAACCAAGAAGGAACTTAACAACTATATGGTTACATATGACATACTTATATGATCTCCAAACATATAACGATATATCGATTTATTTGATTATATTTAGTTCAAATCCAATACCGATACATATTCAAAATTATTAATAATGAAAACAATACATATCCCGATCGCGAGCGTAAAGTTATCTAGAGGTAGTAATTATTAATTAGAAAACCAGCAAAATGTAACAGCACTACTAAGCAACCAAATGGTCCAAAACAAAAGAATGTAGACTTGTTATACATCATTGAAAAGCTTATAAAATAAGCAAAAAGATGAGACTATTTTCAACATAGGTTGCCATTTAAAAAATCATAAGTTTGTGTTATATTTCAAGAATTTTCAAAAAATAGAATAACGCCATTTTATTTTACCTAAAAAACGATACAAAATTTGTCAAAACAATTTTTCTCTAACTACAATAATAAATAAGTTATAATATATTTTCCAAATGAGCGAAAAACAAGTTTTTGCCTGTAGCTCAGAAACAAAAGAAGATCGAAAATTCCTGTGGTGACTGTTAAACTTTTCTCAAAAAGCTGACCCTGGAATGTGCAAACGATTTTGCTCTATCATTAATATTTCCCGGATACCCTAGAAAAACATCGAAAATGAGACATCCTGTACTGATGATCTCTAATAAGAGCGAAACACGTGTCTGCAGCTGCTATTGACCGATTAGCCTGTGAACATTTTTCTACTTTTTGTTAATAACATTCCGTACCTACTTTGAATAGTATGTATGCAAAATAATTACAAACTCTTATATAAAAATATTTTCTAGATAAAATTTAAATTATTTTTACATTTTCTTCTCTAGGAATCTCTTGAATATGTAAACATCTCGCTAATTATTTTTAATATGTGTGCAATATTTATCATTCCAATCATACCAAGGGTATGGAAAAATTAAATATGTATTTTTTTTTTTATTTTCATTATAAAATAAACACATTTACAAATTTCTTTTCAATTTATATCGCAACAAATTGAGTGTCGATGTACTATTTTTTCTACTTGTCTATTGTCCTTCAATTTTAAGTAATTATAAATATAGATAATGTAAATTTATCACATACCGTCTCTGTTATTTATGTATTAACTACATTGTAGTTTCCTTTAAGGTCTACGACGGTTACCTAACTATTGTTCAAATTTTAAGTGCCATAAACTAAACCCATGGCCCAAATTTAATAGGGATGATTTAATGAATGAATTATAATTATCATATCATTAAAAAGAATACTGAACATTGTATTGATTATAAAGGTTATAATTATTTAGGATAAACAATGTTTCTCTCAATGAAGAAACTGTAAACTAAAATAGCAAAAACCAGAGATTAATTCTCCATTTGCAATTAATGTTTCTGTGTCCAATGATAGTATATATTAAGAATGTGTGTAAGATATGTTATTCTTTTATAACATGCAAAAATACTTTTAATGCAACATGTAGTGAAAATAGTAATTAGTTGACGAGAGAACTTTATGCGTAAACCTAAACAGTCAGTCTGCCTACCTCAAAATGAAAAGTACTATATTTTTAACTGTTTTCTTTTTCCGTTATTTTTTCGTTGATTGCAAATTACGTGAGTATTACGTAAAAATCATATAAATAATTATAAGACCATATAATTCATTCAGATTTCTGTCAGAATAAAATTTTTAATACGTAAATAGTTCTCGTCATCAAAATTCGAGGGACGGTCATAAATAGCCCCTATTTTATAAAACTAGAATGAAATAATTTACCACGGTTCACCGCAAATGGGGTATTCCACCATAACAAAAAATTTAAAAAAAATCATTTTAACTTAAAGTATGTCTCAATAAATAATAATTAAATCAATGAAAACATTTTTTAAATAATTACTTTACGAGATATTTCACATTTGCTAAAAGGGGAAAGTGACGTCATACAATAGGGTCCTCCACTATATTTTTTAAATATTTTTTTACAAAACTTCATCTAAACTGAAAGTGATATGTAATTTTAGAAAGTCTTTATTGTTAATCGTTAAGCCGTAATAATTTTTTTAATATTCTGTGACGTAGATATAGAGATGATTTTGTTCTCAAACAGTGGATTTCGCTAATAATTGAAGTCACATAAATTAATTTTTTTTGAGCACTTATAAAATGTATAAATATGTTAAAATAACCCTTGTGGTCAGTAATTGGAAATATGGGTGGAAAATAAGTAATTTAATGTCACAATTAATAAAAATACTACGTATATATTATAGTCCAAGATTTGATTACCACTGGTAGCCTATGTCATTCAACATTTCTTTTACTTTCATACCAACGCTTGCAATCTGTCATGGCATCGTAAATTTAAACTAGTATTATTTGGTTTATTTCTGTTGTTATTTTCTGCATTTATATACTTGCAAATGGATTCCGTATTTCAAAAAGGTGCTGGCAGAAGGTTTGAAAGTATTTGAATAGAATTTGGAATAGTATAAATGTGTGACGTAGATATAGAGATGAGGAAATGCTAATAAAAACTCGATTATTTTAGAAACTAATACCTATTTTTAAACTTTGATAGTCCTTAATATACAGTTTTAAGGTCTAGTTTTAATATAACTGACCCTTGTTCTAATTTGTTACTACGGTGGAGGACCCTATTGTTATCTTTCTCTCGTAGCGTACTCAGAGCATTGTGTGTGAGAAAGACAAGTATAGGGGGAACGTGACGTTACACTGATTTCTCGAAAATAAAATACTGTTAAACTAGATTAAGAATTAAGATTTTTTAATACTATGAATGTTTCAAAATCGAATGAAGTTTTATTTAAAATAATAAAAAAAAAATCTGATGTGGCCAACACAAAACCTCCCGCTATTTAATTTTTATTAATTTAAATACATACCTACGTATTTACGAACGCTGCAAACTGTTCCATTGCAGAAAACTATTGCTTTATTTACTATTTTCTTTTCAAAATGTTACTCTTATTAATTTGAAGTGATTAGTTTCTTGACAGTGACATTTACTGTCAGTTACATTCATTTGAAATATGAACTGTGTAACAAAGGCATTGCGTTTATCTTAGGCTTCGCGACTAATAAAAAAAATTATTTTTAAATTTATCTGTAAAATATATAGAAAAAGTATTAATGTATTCCTGTAGAAAATTCAATAATATTTAATTTTCATAAGATATAAAATGCGAAAAAATGGCATTTAATGGTATATTTTGAAGAAAAACCATTATGAGCTTCAGGTAAAGTGCCATTTCCGGTCATCCGATTTACACCAAAATCTAATGGCTTCTTTTCATATTAGAATAGGATAGAAATACAAGGTTTCAGAATTTTCTGAATGATAGTATTTGAGTTAGAGCGAAGACAAAATCCATTCACATACACACATACAGATATCATCGTGAAAATGTTAAAAATGGATTTTAGGGACCTTAATACGTGGTCACTTACTAAAATCTCGATATTAGATTTTTAGCACGATCCCTATACCTCCCTTACCAAGGGGTAGCGGGAGGTAAAAATAAGTGGAATACCCCATTGCTTTAGTTTTGTGTGCCAAACTATGTCAGTATTCAGTCCTATTATTTATGATGGACAGAAGTTTTAGGTTTCTTTGTGAACTTAAGTGATGAGCGGTTAAGCTGTTTATAACCGTCCCTCGATTTTTTGGTGACGAGAACCATATTTATAAAGGACCAACATGAGAATCCGTGGCATAGGCGTTTAATATGGGAAAACAGTTTTTTCAAATTATGCCCAGTATGATTCGTATAAATGACTCCATTTTCAGACTTTAATTATATATAATGTAAAATAAGATTTAGTAAAAAATCTGATGGTTTTATGAAATAAGGATTAGTTTATTTTCATAAAAAAAGTTTTATTATTGGCAATCGATTTCGTCGCAACGGACATCATCAGGCCACAGCGTCAATGAAGTATTTAAACAGAAGTATATAGTATTTTCATTTTTGAAAATTTAAAAAATATGAAAAGTGTTGAAACGTGTGTTTACACAACCAGAGGAACAAGATTTATATAAATTTAAACAGAAGTATATAGTATTTTCATTTTTGAAAATTTAAATAATATGAAAAGTGTTGAAACGTGTGTTTACACAACCAGAGGAACAAGATTTATATAAATCTTGTTCCTCTGGTTGTGTAAACACACGTTTCAACACTTTTCATATTTTTAAAATTTTCAAAAATGAAAATACTATATACTTCTGTTTAAATACTTAATTGACGCTGTGGCCTGATGATGTCCGTTGCGACGAAATCGATTGCCAATAATAAAACTTTTTTTATGAAAATAAACTAATCCTTATTTCATAAAACCATCAGATTTTTTACTAAATCTTATTTTACATTATATATGCCCAGTATATTTTTTGGGATACTTTAAATAATTTTTGAGCATAAAATTTCAAATTTTTAAATGCCAAATTTTTCAATTAAATCTTTGGCAACAGTAAACTTATTTTAAAGTACAAGAACCGAAAAAAATAAAGGTTAATGGTTCCATATTAGGCAATATTTCTTGTACACACAAAAAATTCTAATTACATCTATTATTCATATATTTAAATAAGTTTCCTCCTACTCTAAATGATCGAGATTCTTCAAATTCATTGACGAGATTGGCGGTATTTCTGATGCGTATATGTAATATATGTATCTATAATTTTAAATATTTAATTAATAATAGAATAAGAAATATTAAATGTACTTCCCAGAAAAAGCCTTCAGTAATGTATCTGGATTTTTGACACTCACATTTTTCTGTCAATTACAAATATTTTAATTTTATAACTGGTTTCCATGGAATTATTTGGGCTGTGAAATTCATTACAACGGATTATTTTATATATTTATAATTCTCTAAATCTATAGAAGATATAATAAAAATGTTAAATGTATCGGATAGAGAATTTATTTTATCTACGATAGTGCGTAAAATTGAAGATTAGTTGTTAGTTTTAAGTTTGTAAAACGGTTGTTTAGTAACAAGATTTCATTAGTCACGGGTTGCACAGCAACGAGTGATTCAAATTTTTAAACGTGCTAAATTTGCAAAAACAGGTTTATATTTTGTAGTCATGGCAAACTTTTCATTTAATATTGTTATCTTAATTAAAAATATTTTTTTTTATATTTCTTGGATTTTTAGATTTAATCGTAGATAAAATATTGTACGATACACATACGTAATGCATCTTTAGTCACTCAAGGGTCTTGAAACACGAGTGCACAGAAAAAAGAGGAATTGAAATTTTGTCTAATTATAATTAGATATTATTTTATTAGGCAATATGTCTAATAATTAAATATAATTTACAAATCTTAATTTAGCATTTTAACTAATCCGAAATAGATACTAAATATTTTGTAAAAAATCGTTTATTTAAATATGCAAATAGTTATTTTAATTACTTAGAGCCGGTATTATAAACGTCCAGTTAAATTTAGTTCCATAGTAAATTTAATTAAATGAACAAATGCAACGCGAATTTTTGACAGCAATGATTTAAATGTCATAAGAATATGGTAACTGATTCGAATTTGTTCACTTTATTAAATTTACTTTGGAACTAAATTTAACTGGACGTTTATAATACCGGCTCTAAGTAATTAAAATAACTATTTGCATATTTAAATAAACGATTTTAAGTTTTAAGTTTATTTAATTTTACTATATTTTTGGTTTATTTTTTTAGTCATACAATTTTCAGTAATTTATCTAATGAATTAGTTAAGTAAAGAGTAAATTTAAATATATATTTAGTTAATTTCTTTATTTATGTTTAGTTTAATACTAAATGTAGTTATAAAACTAAAATGGAGTCTTAAGGTAAAGTTATAACTAAACAAAAAACCCCTTAACCTTAACAATAAATTTAAAAACTATATACGTATTTCAAGAACTAAGTTCTCATCATCAGTAGAAACTATAAAGTAAACACAGAGAAGTTAAGATTACTTTATAGTTTCTACTGATGATGAGAACTTAGTTCTCCAAATACGTATATAGTTTTTAAATTTATTGTTAAGGTTAAGGGGTTTTTTCTTTAGTTATTACTAAATGTAGTAATTTAATCTAATTTTGTATTTAATTTTACTACAATTTGTTATTACAAATTTGGAAAATTTATCTAAATCAACTTAGATAATTTAATGAAAACATATTAGTAGGCTGAAAATTAAACATTTGTTTGGTTAATTTAACTACAATTTAGATGGTTATTTTTTTTCTGTGTGTAGGTTGAATAATCCTACTTACTCTCAGATAAAAGGGTTCTTAGGACCTCTGGCATGGTTAACATGTTGAGTAATCCTACTTTCTCTTTGTCTCTTTAATACAATTTCGTGTAAATTTGACTGAAGATGAGAACTTTATTCTCAAAATACGTATCCAGCTTATTTATTCTTTTAATTTTAAGGTTAGAGTAATTTTTAATTTTATTATTAAACAAATTTGAATTTTCATTAACCAGAATACGTACTTTTTCTACTTTAAAATAAATTAGATTTCTTAGAACTTAGGTACGCATTAGAATTTCCTGTCTGGAAATGATGTGTTATGTTATTTACATTGTTTACTAATAATTTCTTATCTTTAACCATGACAAATTAAGTTTAAATGGTTTTCCATGTTCTAGCTTGGTACATAAAGACATGCAGCAGATCAGAGAATTTTAACGAGTGTAGCCTTAGAAATGGTAGGGCTGCGATTCCGGCTATTCTGCATGGAGATCCATCTTTCCATATTCCCAGTTTTATTCCCTTCAAGCTGGACCATGTCAGCGTTAAAGCAGGAAGAAATATTGAAGTCATAAATAGAGATTTGGTAATTAGTGGGATGGAAGATGTGCAGCTAACAGAATTCAGGTCAGAATTCCTGTTGAATAATACATTCTGTTGAGTTATAATTTGTGAGAGACTGTATTTTATTGAATTACAAACTTGTAGTCATATAGCGAGTACTGCAAACATCTACTATCCATTTCAGAATTATAGTCAGTTGAGTTTTAGCGCAATAACTTGCTTTAAAAAAATTCGAAAATTGTGCAACACAATTTAAATTAATTAAAAAAATCTGTTGTGGCCAGCACAAGACCTCTCGCCATTTCCATATTAGGCTATATAAGTATTGTACTGCACTTCGCTTTCGAACCGTCGTTTTATAACAAAATATTACAGAACTTTACCCAAATATTGTTTTTTATTGTATTTAACATGTCTTCTGCACACATATAATTCTAATTATATATATTTTTCATTGTATGAGGAAGTTTCTAAATATCAGAGATTGTTCCAATTCATTAACCAGATTGGCGGTATTTCTGATGGATATATGCATTTTACCACAATTTTACCTATAATTTCAAATATTTAATTAATAAAACAAAATTAAATATACTTCCCAGAAAAAGCTATCAGAATGTCACTAAAACTGTTGATATTTGACAATGACATGGAATTTGTCAACTGGTTTCCTTAGTGCCTTAGCCTCTGCGATTAGTGTACTCTATAAATTATAGTGTCTTTATCTCTAAATCTATGCAAGATATAATAAAAATTTTAAGTGTATTAGATGGAGAATTTTATGTTCTTCAATATTTAATAAAAAAAACTCCCAAAAAATTATATTTAGAAGAATTTTTCTAAGAAAGTACTACTTCCGGTTGTTCAATTGTTACCAAAACCTTTTCAGCTCTTCCCAGGAATATCAGATTGAGGAAACTGCAGTTAAATATTTTTTAAGTCTTATAGTTTTTGAGGAATCGTGTCTACAACATCCAGACATACACACATACACACATACACACATCCACACACACACACACACACACACACACACAGACATCATTTTAAAAATGTTATAATCGGATTCTAGGGACCTTAAATCGTGCTTATTCAATAAAATCTGGATATGTGAATTTTAGCATGAATCCAATACCTCTCTTAGCGAGAGGTAAAAATAGGGATCATTTTTTATAAATCTTGTCATTATTTTTATATTAATTAATTTAAAAATATGAAACGTAGTGTAGTTGCGTAGAAATGTATAGTCCATAATTTGAAGTGTGTTTCATAATTTTCGAATTTTTTTAAAGCAAGTTATTGAGCTTCAAACTCAACTGACTATAATTCTGAAATGGATAGTAGGTCTAAGGCTGTGTCCGATGTGTATGAGTGTATGGTACGCCGTTTTACTTTTTATTCCATCTTTTTTCCTTGACTTTAAATAATGTGACATATATATCAGATATCAATAATTAAATTTGAGATATCTTGAATTGAATTTGTGATATCTGAAATAGAATAGTGGATATCTTAAACTAAACATATTCATAATTCATTTTAAGATATTACAAATTCAATTCAAGATATCTCAAATTTAATTACTGATATCTTAAAATGAATTACAGATATCTGAAACTGAATTATGGATATGTTCAAATTTAGATATCTAAAACTGAATTAAAGATATCTTAAATTGTATTTAAGATATCTGAAATTCGATTTCAGATATCTGTAAATAATTTTAGATGTCTAAAATTGCATATAGGAAAGCATGTAAATTGAATTTGAGATATCTAAAATTGAATTTAAGATATCTTAAATGTAACCAAATTAGAGATATCTCGAATTGAATTATAGATATCTGAAATTATATAAGATATCTTTAATTCAATTAAGGATATGTCACATTATTTAAAGTCAAGGAAAAAAGATGGAATAAAAAGTAAAACGGCTTTCCATAGATGTGGCACTTTTATCATCCTAATATCTAAATCCTAAATTTATATGCCCTAAATCTAGTAATTATTTAGGATTTTAGGAATTAGATTTTAGGGTTTTGCAGGAGCACACTATGCCTTGAAGTTGACGCGCACTAATTAAACAAATCATGTTCGTTGCTATAATTTGTGTAAAACGTCAAATTTACTTTCAAGTAATAGCTTCTTAGCTTCTATTTTATAAAACATAATATTAACATTTAATCTGAAGCATCAAATTAAATCGAATTGTATAATTTATTTTTGTTGTTCTAAAGTGTTGCCATACCAACCAGTTGATGTGATTAGTATACCATTCGGAGTTGTATTTATGCAAAGAAGACCTAAATCCTAAATACTAAATGGCAAAATACGACATCGGACATAGCCTAATTATAGTTTTTACAGAATTCTACCGTTCTGGCTTTGATTAACTAAGCCTGTGGTAGACCGGGCCCAGCTAGGTGCAGCACTACCTTTCGCTTAGGGTCGGACTGCAAAAATTTAAATTCGCAAATCAATTTACTTTTTGACCATTGTTACAAATAAGAAAAAATAATATTAGTTGAAACATACCGTGACCATAGTAGGGTAAATAAGATTAGCAAAGACGTACCAAACGTATTTTCATAATTTTAAAATCAGTAGTAATACTTTAATTTTCGTATACTGAGAGCAACAATATACATACTTAATATGTGGCGACCATTTAAAGTAGGTATAACAATGATATTTTACCCGTCGAAGAAGATCGTGCAAAACTTAAACGGACGTGTTTGCCCCAGGAAGCGAAAGAAATAGTTGGAAATGTTAGAAAATATCTGAAATGACGAAAGTGCCGTTTAATACTCTTCGCGATATGAATGGTGAACTTATTAAAAAAATTTAAAAACAATTGTTTCATTATTATAAAATAAAATAGGAAAACATTTAATACGTACCTGTCCTTTCCCCGCCACCGCCATAAATTAAACTTAAATCCCTAACAGTAGACCTGATGAGAGGGTCTTATCGATAGATTTCTGTACAAGCTATATGCAGCGTTATAATTTACATACATCGCCCTGCTCATTTTCTGTTTTATTCAGTTTCATATCGTTAAAATCTTGACCATGAAGTTGGCGCAGATGAACTTCGCGTGCTCACAATTTATTTATTTTTTTTAGTTGGGATTTCGACAAAAAGATAATCTATATACGAGTTTTTATACCTATTATAAATATACAAGGAACTTATAGTATGAAAGGACGAGTGCTAATTATGGATTTGGCAGGAAGTGGACCAATGAACCATTCACATTGTAAATATTAATTATTATTATAAAACCACTTATTTTATATACGATATTATACGAAAAATTTAATTACAATTTTATTTTGCAGATGATAATGACATAAAATCATACGTATACTACAGTATAATCAAGAAAAATGGTACAGACTATATGAACATAGAGAAGGTTGAATCTAAGATAAAGATAATAAAGGGAGTTAGGCTCCATTTTGAAAATTTGCTAAACAATGAAAACATAAGTAAATATAGAATGTATACACATATCGGTCCAGAAATATGAGTACATATGTATGTATGAAGTATGGAAAAATTAGTAAAGTAATTTATGTATCCAAGGCACAGAAATACTTTTTTTATCACGAATGTGGAATTTATTTATTTTATACGTTATATTTAAATATAATCTGCTAATCTGACTCAATGTTGCTAACGTCAGACATTGAAGTTATCGTAAAAATAGGAAAGCCTTCAACACCCGAATATTCAAAACCAGAATATTTAACAGCAGAATATGCATGCACAGAATCATTCAAATCCCGAATATTCAAGAACCGAATCGTGCATCGCCAGAAAGTACTTTGCCCGAATGATTCATAAACCGAATATGTATGAATATTCGGGATTTGAAAGATTCTATGTATGCATTCCGCTTTTGAATATTCTGGTTTTTAATATTCTAGTTTTGAATATTCGGGCGTTGAGTAAGCACCCGTAAAAATTATATGTTTTATCTGAAACTTATTCATCGGAATTATTTAATTCGTTTTTCTTGCACATATTTTTGACATTTTACGTACAGATATACTACTGCAAATTGTACACCTGTCCAAATTATTTTTCATGTAGGTAGGCAACACTACAATTGCATTTTAGTGCCAATTTCTGAGCTATTAGGGACCATTTTTGTGCATTTTAGTGACGATTTCAAATAAAACAATTTAAATATTCTATTCTTCGGAAAAGCATCTTCTTAACTTGCATAACTGCTTGGCAAACTAAACATTTTTTGAATTAGTTTTGCAAAAAGAAGCAGGGGGGGGGGTGGTTGTGGATGGTCCTCCACCCCTATTTTTTGTTATTTTAAATGAAAGTTTTAATTTTGTATTTTTAGTTTAATTGCATTTGATTTATAGCTGCTAATGAGCGCAGGCGGGCAAAGCTGAACGTAGATGGCAGCATACTAGCTATGAACTGTTCCCGCTGATAATTTTGAATGTCTTCACTGACAGTTATAATTTTTTGTTGTGTTTCTAACATAAAAGTACAATTATAAAGTCAAATCCACATAAAACAATGTTAGTTGTTATAATTTTTACTAGTTGTATAACTAAAAATTCATTTTTCTCAAAATGATTTCCACAAACAAATACTTGTTTTATATTTGGACTTAAATTTTATTATTCTTTTCTTCTATCATCGTTTGGTAATAAATAAGAACATAACAAGAACGCATTATTTAAAAAAAGAATCCAAATACAAGATAGTTTTACGTAACTATCTATTACTTTTAATATCGGATTCTCCAATTATGAATAAAATGAACGCTGTACAGTGGATTTTATAAGTTTATATAACTATTTTTACATAACTTCATTATTTTATGTTTATGGGGTCCTCCACCATAATAAAAAATAATGAAATGTATACTTTATACTTAAAGTACTACTCAATAAATAACGATTAAGATAAAAAAACATATTTTAAAATAAATTTGCGAGATATTTGAATTTGTTCTGTGTCGCAGTATTGCTTTCTTTCTCGGGCAGTCTATTATAGAAACTGGTGCGAGAAAGATAGCAATGATTTCGCAAAAAGTCAAATGCAGTTAAACTAAAAACAATGATGACTTTTTAATATTACGAATTGTTTCAAAATTAAACGAACTTTTATTTAATATAAGTTTCTAATACGCCAAAAAAAAAAAATTGTTAAGTACAATGTATCTAGTACAATTATATGAGGGAGGCAATTTAAGTACACTGACCTTACAATTTAGCAGATATACCCATATTTTTGGACGATACTAAAAATATTATTTATATTTTTTATTTAATTTGTTATTTGCAGGTAGACAAATGAATGCATTTATGAATGAAAACTGGCAAATCCTTCTCGAAGAAATTACTCCATCTTTGAATTCAATATTTGCAACAGTCGTCAAACAAATTATTGATCCATTTACGGAGAGAATTCCGCTTGATGAAATTGCTAGACCTTAGAAAAGAAATTTTATATTATAACATTTTTTTACTAAGAAAGGCAGAGGGTTATTTATTTACGTAATAGTTATTAACGTCATTAGGCCGATATGAGGCAAGTAACGGACGCGGCTGAGGTATATAATCAGTCGAGTTCGTTATTTGCATCCCGACCGTGCCCTTGCGGCGTTCAAGATTTTTCATAATAACATAAAATTTAAAAATTGGAATAATACTACTTTTTTAGTTTAAGTTCTGTATTTATTTATAATTAAAACCCAACGTTTCGGTTTCTGGTGCCTTCTTCAGGGGAAATTGACATAAAAATGTGAAAAAACAAAAACAATAAGTAACCAAGGTAACAAGAAAAGTTCGTAGATGTTACCTTTTTTATGTAGGTATACAATTTTCTAGACAATATATGCATGCCCGGCAATAACTTGGACGGCGAACATGCATCTTCTCAGGAAAACTCTCCTTTTGCCAGAGGAAAAACCGTCCCAAAAACTGGCAGAGAAGTGATCTGTAAAAAAAATAATAAATAAAGAACTTGAACTAAAAAGGTAGTATTATTCCAATTATTAATATGAGTTCTGAAAGATATTTTAATAATAAAATTTAAACATTTAAGAATAATAAAATAATAAAATTCTTCTCTTTCTGTCATACTAAACAACTTTTTTGTTGATTTATAAATTTTCCTTGACAACGGTATATCAAGATGCTGTTATTTTTCCAGGAACACTTGATCCTTAATTACTTGCGCCTGTTATAAAAAATAACGGCCGGCGGCAGTTATTTTTATCTTTTCACTTTTGTTTTTAGTCCTGTTATATCATAGTAACAGTATGAGATTACAAAAAAGTATTAAAAGAAGTTATAATTATTTTTTATAATTAGTGATAAATAATTTTTTAATGGTAGTGATTTATATACTTATTAAACAATTAATATATAAATATATAGTATTTTTCACGTAACAATATCGTTGCACAATAACAAGTGTTTGATTCTTGTCAACATAGATTCATAGATACCTAAATGAAGAATGGGGTCATTTAAAAAAAAATAATTATCGATTTTTTTTATAGTCATGAAATCTATCTCATTTAATAAATATAGCAATAGAAAATAATTTGAAATATGCGACTTTTCATTCATAAATTTGCTAATAAACTTTCGCGCTTTTAAACACGGACTAAATTTGTGACGACACAAATTCATACTCACACAAAGACAATTCTCTCTCACACACACACGCTTGACAACATGAAACAGCAACCTAACCTAAAAGTGTGACAGCTGACAGCAAAATATACAAGAGAGAAGATTATTATTACTTTCTACTTCTTTAAAAGTACTAGTGCAGCATAAGGTATGTAAATAAACCATTTATTTAAATAAATACCAAACCAAATAATCATAGTTCTAAATTAAACCGGTAGAGCTCGAATGTCGTATCCGTGAATATGTGTCGTCAGCCGTTGAAATATTTGAAATTAAACGCAACTTTTAAAAAATCATATCTCCGATTCTAAAGACTTGTAAGATATAAAACATACACATACATGTTTAATTTGACCTATTTTTTCAAGAAAAAAATAAATCAGAAAATGTGAAATGACCCCATTCTTGTTTTGCTACAGAGGTTATAGAATCTGTTCATTTATGAACATGAACAAATCTTATAACTTGCGTAGCAAAAGGAGACTACTTCATTTACATATGTCCGTATGTCGTCAAGAATCACCCTAAGGAACACAGAGTTTTTATTAAGACATTATAACTAATAATGTAGTTACTGTAACTTACAGTTAGCGGAATTATAACACTTTTAAGTTATTTTACATTGTACAACTTTATTCTAGACTTTTAAACTACAATGCGAAGTTATGATGTATGGTACTTATTATTTAGTCACAAATGTTTTCTAATTCAGTTTCATGTAAATTAGTTGAATAGATGTCCCACCCGCCTGACATAAACGTAAGAATCAATAAATTATCGTTGTAGAACAGGTATAATGCAAGTTAAAAACTTTTAATTTTTTTAAGTAAATAGAACCCAGAACTAATAACAAACTGATTTGTGCTCCTTGGGCATACACTTGTTATCGCGCAACGACATTCTTACGTGAAGAATACTATATGTATTGCCTTTTATACATAAATCACATACATAGATAGAATTTTGTAATATTTCAATAAATGTTATTTTCAAATCAAAAATTATTAATACCTTTCTTCCGCAATGAACTTGTTCATTCCTATTTATTTATCAGTCCATATATTATATGTTGCCAACAGTCTAGAAGACATATGCGAGCGAATGTTCAATGTGTATAAATAAATAAAGTAGTGACGAATAAATATTTAGTGATAAATAGTGACATTAAGTGATACATTAAATAATGAATAATTATTGTTGAAGAAAAGGTGATTTATTTAAGTTTATTTTTTGAAATAGTTAAATAATATATTGTTTATTTCAGGTATAAAGCTGTGCAGAATATTATAAGGTAAGTTTTGCATTTTTTATTCGATTAATCTGTGGTTATATGGCAAAATAAATATGTCACATATTTGTACAAAAATGTGAAGAAAAAAAATTAAATTTATGTGACATTATGTCATTATGTCTGACATATATGTGTAGTTTAAATTTGAAACGATTGATTTTGCAAAGTTTATATTGTTTTTTAATTTCAAGGCAAAATAATATGTCAAAAGAAATGTCCGAACATTTATTAATGAACACTACACAAATTACTTATACGTATAGCTGTGATTTGTGTTACTTTTAATTTATATTTATTCAATATAAAAAATATTTATTGCGTGCCAACAAGAAATTTGTCAACCTTAGGGCCTAAGAAAAAAAAATTAAGTAAAATAATACAAGTCTTATTTCAACCAATTATCAAAATTTACAAAAAAAATCTGAGTTTTTGTAAGCCGACAAACAAAATATTTGAAAAAATTACATGCTCTTGTCATAAAGCAAATTGTAATTTAATAAAAAAGTAAAAAACTTGGTACATTTTTATTACACTTACCTCGTGGCCGGGAATCTGGAGAACCAGGTTCGATTCCGACCAATGCAAAAATTATTTCGAATTTTCAATGGCTCAAAAATGACCCCTTTGGTGACCAACAATACAAATACAAACCCAGGACAAAAGAATTGGCCCATATCCCTTCTCTTTACAAGGCAATTAAACTATACATTTATTAATGATGATAACACATTTTATTTGCAATAAATAAACTTTAATAACACAAAAGTAAGTTTAGGAATAATAATTGAATAAGTGTAAACAGTTTTCGTTTATACGAAAAATTATAATAAATAGGTGTAGGCCAATTCTATTGGCGCATGGCTTGTATATACAGAGTGTGACAGTGTAACACGTATACCGACCACCGCCATTATTACCTTTATTATTATAGTTACAAAAAAATATTATAGAACAAAGTTGTAGGAGACCAAAGGAGACATCCTTTCAGAGAAGAAATTTTTTTTTTAAATCAGTGGTTCTCAAGTTACAACACAAAGTTATATTTTTTCAAATGGGATTCTACATATTTTTATACCTATTCGATGGCATATTTTTTTCTGAATTTAACCATGTATTAGTTTTATATCTTTACATAATAAAAATATTGAAAAAAATGCGATTGAAATTTAAATAAATTTTTATTTTTAATATTATTGTACAGTAGGCCATGGATGAGAAACAAGAGTGATAAATTTAAATTGTTAATTACTCCTTATAAATAATGTTCTATTTGATTTCCATTATTTTCTAAGCATAATTCTATTCTATTTAAAACAGAAGAAGTAGCTTTTATTACAGTTTCTGGTGTCAAAGCAGCGCAAGCTTCTCTAACTCTGGCCATCAAATTTTGTTTCGTTGTCACTGATTTTGAATATACTCTATCTTTAAGATATCCCCATAAAAAAAATCAAGGGGTATCAAGTCCGGGGAACGAGCGGGCCATTTGTATGGTCCATTTGTTGCTATCCACCGACCTTGAAATATTTCGTCGAGCCGTTCGCACACTCGACGAGTATTGTGAGCCGGCGCTCCATCTTGTTGGAACCACATATTTTGTCTTTCATTCAAGTTTAAATCTTCTAAATAATTTAATAATTCATTTTCCAAGAAACATAAATAATATGCAGCGTTTAAATTGTCTTCATAAAAATGTGGTCCAATAATTTTATTCCCAAACATTCCAAGCCATACATTAAAGCTCCATCTGTGTTGATTATTTTTTTCTCTAAATTCACGAAGATGTTCTTCAGCCCAAATAATCCATTATTTGAAAATTTAGATTAATCTGTCCACAGAATTTTTCTAAAAATATTATTATCGTCCTGATACTGCACCAAAAACCATTCGCAAAACACTGTATACATCATTACCGTTATCTGTGTATAAAGCAGATAGACACATCTAACAGTGGACAATATATGCCGTGATGATATAGTGTTCAAAAATATCCCAACTCGGAGTGGGCTATGAACAAGAAAACGAATGTCAATTTGAAAGTATTTAAATGTCAATTTGGCACGGGATATTGTGAAAAATTTACCTAAAGAAATCAAAGCTTTTCTTTTTGAATCCTTATTGCAGAAATATAAATTAGAAAACGGTGAAGAGCAATATTCTTGTATTCTTCTTTATTATCTATTGAAAGATAATATCCTACTCAGAATTAGGTTTTATTCTGAACACACTGGGCCGAATTCAGCACTCCTCTTTAACTAAAGAAGCTTAACCAAAAATAAAAAAATCTGTTGTGGCCAGCACAAGACCTTCCATCAATTCCATGTATTTTGTACAAATCCCATACCAAAAGGTCCTTGGAACAGATTCTATATAATATCATGTAAAAACGCATACTATTTTTTACAAATTCCATACCAAAAGTTCATTTGAAAAGGTTCTATAAATCCAATAAAATTATAACATAAACTACACTAAGTAATGTCCTTCCATCTTCTCTTTGGCTTTTCTCTGCGTGTCACTTGCGAGCAACACTATGACATACCAATTTTAGATCCTATACGTTTTTCCATATTTGGTTTTGCACTTGCAACTGACATCTGTCAATTAAATTTTTTTGAATAATTATGTCAGCTGTTTCCATGATAAATAACAAAGCTGACTAATTTTTGAAAATTAATTTCTTTATAATGCTTTAAATTTACATCTATTGAATATGAAGGAAAATGTATAATCAAACTGTATAGAGAATAGTATTTTCTTTAATATATATAATAACAAAATGTCAAAAAATAATATTTAACTGCGTTTTTTTAAGAAAAACTGTTAAAAACTTCAAATAAGGGTACTTCCGGTGGATCAATTATAACCAAAATCTAATCAACTCTTCATATGGATGTACGGAAGAGGAATGCGAAAGAATTATAATTTTTAGAATTGTAGTATTGGAGTTATCGTCGGAGAAAAATTTGTCACACACGGACACACACACACACACACGGACGCACACACACACACACGGACACACACACACACACACACATACAGACATCATCTTAAAAATGGTATATTCGTATTGTAGGGACCCTAAAACGTGCTTATTCATTAAAAACTCACCACCGAATTTTTTGACCAAAGACAATACCTTCCTTACCTAAGGTGACGGAAGGTAAAAAGAGAGCCATATGCAGTAATGCACTAATAAGAAAAAGATGCAAGCTGTTTCAATAGTTACTAAAGACGATCACTAGACTAGTGAAGAGTGCTGAAATCAGCCCATTGTTTTTATTTATTTAATTACCTTAACATCATTCTAAAAATAAAACGAAATAAAATGAAATATTTAAAAATTAAGTAGTATTTTTTATTATTATAACAATATGTATAGGTATGCCTTTACACACTTATAAAATATAATACAGTCTTTCAATTTAAGGGTTAACATTCATTGGCTAGGAGTGTCTATAATGAAATGTGCTCTAAATCTAAATAATAATAAAAAATGTCACTTTCGGAAGTATTAACACTGCAAATTTGTTGTTAATTTTAAATCACTTAAGGCCAGTATTATAAACGTCCAGTTCAATTTAGTTCCAAAGTAAATTTAATAAAATTAACAAATTCTAATCAATTCCCATGCTCTTATGAGAGTTCAAACATTGCTGCCAAAAATTCGCTTAGCATGTGTTCACTAAAATAAACTTACTATAGAACTAAATTTATATGGATGTTTATAATACCGGCCCTTATTCCCTAAATTGATAAATGTGACATTGGTTATTCTTGATTTAAGCCACATAAATATGCAGTCATTTTCTGCTTTCAACTACTTACACAATCATAAATCCTTAACAAATTAAATTTGAGCGTCTAAAACTAGGCTTAATCGTCTCTTACAAGTTCAATAATTTTACTCAATACTGATCAATATTATTGATTGGAGGGTATTTGAACTGGTCTGTACTATTGTTTATTCATCTAATATTTTAAACACTATTTAGGGCCAATCTTTCAATACTAAGTTGAAATTTTAATTTCCAAATAAACAATAATAAATCGGACTGTTGACAGCAATTATAAATTTGTCATTTTACAGTTCATTTTGTTTTAACTGGAGATAGTAAGAAGTAAAATTGGTCCTTGAAATATAGATTTATCTATTCGCAGTATTGAGCAATATTATTGAAGTGTACAGCATCTAATATTATTGTAATTATATTGAAAATACAAGGGCTGCTTACAAATGCAAATCATGTGGTCATTTTTATAGTTTCCGTATTTTCTTCTTGATTATTGTATGAGCCATTTGATTGTGTTAAATGTATTTTTTCCGTATTTTCCCTAATTTCTCTGTCATGGGTCATTTTGTACGTTTTCCTTCTTTCCTCGTCGAAAAATTTAGATTTTATATTTATGGCTTAGCGCTTTCTTTTACCGTTTTTACATTTTCTTGAAGTTTTTCTTTTACGGGTGATAATATTAATTCACTCTTAAATGACTTGTCAATTTCTTCAATTTCTTTTCTGTATTTTTCTTTTTTTTCCGGAGAAGAATTTGATGGTGGTTCTAAATTATCTTGAACTGGGTTTGAATCTTTTTCTGGTTTATATGTGGAATATAATATTAATTCTTCAATTCTTCTGAGTTCTTTTTCCGGAGAAGAATTTGATGGTGGTTCTACTTTTTGGATTTCCAAATTGTCTTCTACTGGGTCTGTATTTTTTTCTGATTTATATGTGGGATATAATATTAATTCTTCAATTCTTCTTTCTTTTTCTGGTGAAGAATTTGACCTAGATTCTAATTCAACTGCTTTTATATTTTTATCTTGGTCATTTTTATTTTCATTCTTTGTTGAAGATTCAGAAGTTTTTATTTTTTCATTGTCTTTATTGGTTCCAGTATTTCTCTCTTGTATTTCTTCTCTAACATTTTCTGATACATCGTTTGATTCTTTGTTTTCATTCTTCGAGAATGGTTCTGAATTTCCTTCTACTGTTTTCGTGTTATTTGTTTCTTTCTCTGAGTTTTCATTTAATGAATTAGGTTGTATTAAACTACTTAACGGTATGTCATCTTCTTCTCCTGAAGAATTCTGGGATTCATTGTTTAATGCTTCTTCTTTTTTGCGTTTTTTCCTCTTCTGTTGATTTTTCTTCTTTTTGGAGTGTGTATTATTATCATTTTCTTCTTCCTCTCCTGCACAATTTTGTGATTCATTGTTCGATGTTTCTGCTTTTCTGCGTTTCTTCCTTTTTTGTTGAGTTTTCTTCTTTTTGAAGTGTGTACTATTATCGTCCTCTTCAACTTCGTAATTTTCTTCTTCCTCTCCTGAAGAATTCTGCGATTCATTGTTTGATGTTTCTGTTTTTCTGCGTTTCCTCCTCTTTTGTTGATTTTTTTTCTTTTTGGAGTTTGTATTAGTATTATCTTTCTCTTCATCTTCGTAATTTTCTTCTTCGTCTCCTGAAGAAATATGTGATTCATTGTTTGATGTTCCTGCGTCCTTTCTTTTCTTTCCTTTCTGTTTATGCTTCTTCTGTTTGGAGTGTGTGTGTATGTGTTTCTTTAGTACACTGCCATCTCTAAATCTTTTTTGGCAAATAAAACACTGATGCGCTTTGACGTCCATATGCGTTACTACATGTTGTTTGAGATGCGTCTTCCATAAGAATCTTTTCCCACAAGTTGCGCATTCGAATTTCTTTTTTCCCAAGTGAATATATTTATGTTGGTATAAGTTTGAAGGTCGGGTAAACTTTTTGCCACATATATCACAGTCATAGTTGGTCTTCGGGACATTCGTATGACTTTTTACATGGGCAGATAGGCTATTTATGTTAAAGAATTTCTTGCCACAGTATTCACAAGGATGAACTCGTTTACTTTCGTCGTGAATGATGGCGTGTTTGAGGTAACTGGCTTTGAACATGAAACTTCGGTCGCAGATCTCACAACGGTACGGGGCCTCTTTAGAATGGGTTTGTTCATGCCACTGTAAAATAACATAATTGTTAAATATACCGGCCATAAGATAGCAACAAAATTTCTCTCGGAATCAAACAATCGATTAATCAAATTATTAAACAATCGATTCGTTATATAGGTAACCAAACAATCGATTAATCAAAATAATCATAACATCGATTAATCAAATAATCGATTATTAAAATAAATAATCAATTAATTAAATGATATTTGGAAAATTATAATTTATTAAATTATCAAAAACAATGAAAAAATAAAAGTATATTTACTTATTCTAATTTTTATACGGGCTGTAACAAATGGATTGGTATCTGTGATGTGTATGGTGTCTCGATATAGGTCCAGTATATGGTGTTAACTTATTGAGTTCTTATAGGCCTGTTCTACAACTGAGTCGTTTGTCGCTTGTAGTAAGTCGTTTAACGTTAGCAGCATCCGACATTTCTACAATAGTCGCAAGAGTCGGAAGCTGTCGTAGCGAACTGTCACCTGTCACTTTTAAGTGAGGTTATGGATACTATATCTCTTCCAACTTACTTTAATTTAATTGCAATATGGTTTCAAATAATAAAACTACGACGGATGATGCAAAAGAGAAGACAAAAAAATACAAGACGGTGGTGGGTAAAACCTCAAAAATTTTGGTGCGCACAGAAAATTATTTTCATATTTCAAGTCAAGTGATTACGAATAATTTTTTTAATTTACGGGAATGTCTGTACAATTTGATCACTTGCATGATATTTTGAAACCACGATTAAAGAAAAAAAGTCGTAGAAAACCTTTGCCAACTGAAATTGAACTTGCTGTAACCAACTGAGGTTAGGATTTGAAACAAATTACGATTATTTTTTGTCCCCAAATATCTTTTTTTTCTTTTTAAATCTTTGTATAATTTATCTTGTCATACAAACTATAAAAATAGGTCCAGTATATGGCGTTAACTTATTCAGTTCTTACGAAAAATAATACTCAAGTACAACAGCATTAGTAATAACACTTTTACATTTATTTTTCTGATAAATGTAACTTTATATTACTTACTGCACATGTATTCAATATTTCATAAAATAAATACATACATACATATTATGCTCAATTTTATCAAATAATAGTAATTTAATTAAAAATCGGAATAATTTTGTAAACGAATAATCAATCAAAAGTTTGAGTAATCGATTATTTTTCCCAGCACTAGTCCAAGCACATCATTTTACTATATAGTGCAAATAATAGTATATTATGTTACTAGGAGTTGAAACGTATCTTTTCGTGTTGAGCTCATTTTTGCGGCCGAGGCAATACAAATTGAGCGAAACACAAAAATAATGTTCAACTTCAAGTGACACACTATTTTTTCTTCAAGCTTTCCGAAGTAAACTTGATGTACCTATGTAAAATGTAAATATGTCATTTCAGAGGTTTCTTCTGCATTTTGTACAATAAAATTTGACTGAACTACTCAATGCAACTGTCATATGTCAGAGCTGCTGTTGTAGGTGCTGCCACCAGTGGAATATGAAACAATTAACATTATTGTACGCTGTAATATAATATTTATATTATTGTACACCGTAAAATAATATTTTTTATTATTATACTAGTAACAAAATTATTAAGTTCTACATATATTGTATATGTAGTTGCAAAATTTGAATATTATAATATGCTTGAAGAAATATAAATTGTGGTGCATGTAAGTGCATAAAGAGCGCAATTATTTTTTAATAAAATTGAATATTTGAAGCGTATAGATGTAAAAGCAGACATTAGACATTTTATAATAAAATGAGTATCTTATTGGAAATTTATGAAGAATACGAACGAATTTTTGAATTTCAGAAACACAAACATACATTTTAAACTTTTTGACGTCGAGGCCTTAGATGCAAAAGCAGACATTTGCGTAAGGCATGCAAGTGCAAAAATAGATATTTGCCTTTGAACGAATCAAGTTACAAATTAGTATTAAGATAGACAGCAAAGTTACTATCAGATGCATAAATAGACATTTTCAAATCTCAGCAGAAAAACCAAACATGTGCTATTTTTTAAACAAAAAATTTTTTTAGTAATAGATCAGATATTTCTGTATAAAACACATGTGTCAAATGTGCTTTTGTTTCCATACGTTCCATTTGTGATAGTTGAAAAAAAAAACAATAGCTTGGGTACGGAAAAAACAAAAAAAAAATCACTAACCTTTAAGTACAACTCTAGGTGATATTTTCTGCCGCACATTTTACACTGGAACCCCTTGTAGTTCTGGTGCTTGTTCTTTATATGCCTCTGAAGTTCTTCTACTCTTTCGGGCGCCTTGAAGCATTTGGGACACCTATTCTTCCTATGTACCAGCATATGGAAATTCATGAAATGACGAGGGGCAGAAAATTCACACTTCTTCACTGCACATTTTGTTTCATCGTTTTTATCATTCTTTGTTAGTTCCATAATTTCATCTATTATGTCAATACTATAAAGGGATAATATAATTTTTATTAGACTCATATAGTCCCTTTCAATATTTGGATTTTTTATGTGATTATAAAGTTTTTTAATTATGGTTTGATAAGCAGAAGTAGTTTTTACAATATCATCTACGTGGCAATGAACTGTGATTATAGTGTCTTGAATACCGTCATCTGATGTAAAAGGTATTCGGAGTTTATTTTTTGATTTATCAATGTGGAATGAATTATAAATCTTTTTCGATTGAGCAGTAATACCTTTTGTAAAATATGCGTGATGATGAAGATGACTTCGTAATATTAAAGCAAAATCAAAAGTTTTTTTACAAATTGGACATTTGTATATTTTTTGTATGTTAACATCAGGCGAAGCTAGTTGTTTGATGACATGTGTGTTTTGGTCTGCAACATGCATTTGCAAATGATCACGTAATGATAAATAAGTATTAAAAAATGTTGTACAAACTTCGCATTTATAAGCAAGCATTTTCTTCAGTACATAATTATTTTTATTTGATGTAAGATCTATAACTTTATTGATTTTATTGTTACTCTTTGAAGAAACAGTATTATCGCTTTTATTTTCTTTGCTTGTATGTTGTATAACAGTATTAAATTGAGTATTTTCCTTTTCTTTAATATTATTTATTGAAGAACCTGATTCTTCATCAGAAAGAATGCATACAACACTGGAATCTTTCGTAGATTTCCCACCACCTTCATTTGGTGTTTTTTTATTATTTGTTTCTGTGTTTAGTGTAGAAGTATTATTAATTAAAGATGGTATTAGTTGTACATTCTTCTGTACAATCATATTGTTAAAAATTTGAATTTGATCATTATGTACCATTAGTAACAATAATGGTTGATTTACATTCGTAGGAACATTTTTATTAATACTAACATTTATATCTTCGCAAGACTTTTTGGCTGCTGCGACATTATTTGTATTATAAGAATTATCTTTTGGAATATTAGCAACAGTTTCTGTATGTTTCTCTCCCATATCTTCTTCATCTGAAGAATAGATTTCTTCATCGGAAGGAACATATTCATCATCATCATCATCATCATCATCATCACTGAAATCTTCAAATGATGATTCTTTTTCATCAGACGATATGGGATTTGTATTACTAGATGATGGTATAGGTTTTCTTCTAATATTTCGTAATTTTCTTGTAGAAGATTCAAATTCATTGTCAGTTTCTTTATCTGGCTCATTATTGTTATTATTTTCTTTATTCTTAGTATTTACAGTTGAAAAGTTAGTAATAGGTTGGTTAATTAGATTTTTAGGTTCATTTTCTTTTTGTTTATTATATAAATCGGAATGAGTTTTTGATTTTACTAATAATTTATGTAATACATCTAAGTTCACTATATTTTTAGGATTTAGTTCAGTATTTAAAGTATTAGCATCCATTCTTTTATCATTTCCAGGATCAGAAGTACTTGAATTTGAAGATAATTTTACTGGTTCACTATCCAATAATATTAATATTTCTTTACTTGAATTATCTTTTTCTTTATCACAATTGTTCTCCACAGTTGATGGAAGTTGTTGATCATTTGCAGAATTATTTATATCATTTGCAGCATTAGAAGTACTTGGATTTGAAGACAATTTTACTGTTTCACTATTAACATTATTTGTATCATTTTCATTATTTGAATTAACTTTTTGTTGATCACAATTATTCTGCACAGTTGATTGAAGTTGTTGATCGTTAGTAGAACTATTTTTTTCTTGCATATTTTGCAATAAATTTGATTCATTTTTTGAAACAATTTCGACATTTTGATTTGAAGAAAGGTGATCATCTTTGTCAAGAATAATTATTGTTATAGGATCTTCTTTTCTACATGAAGATTGATCAATTCGATTTTCAAGTTTTGGAAAATTTGTTTCATTTTCATTATTTTTGGTCAATTTTTTTGATTCTTTACAGTCCTTACTATTATTTTGATTTGATTCTGAAGATGAAGGAAAAATATTCTGTTTTGATTGGTTAACGAGTATATATTCATTAAAAGGAAGAAGGTCTTTATTTATTTTAATAAACTGTCCATTATCATTTGTTGATTGATTTATTGGCAAATGTGAATCAATAATTTTATTAACATTTTGAGGAATTGTTGATTTTTCGGATATAATTTCTTTTTCTAAAATTTTTAAAGATTGATTTTGTAAAATCAAATCATAATCATCATTTGAAGTATTATTGGAATCATCAATATTAATAACATTTTGACAAATTGTTGGTTTTACAAGTTCAATTTCTTTATTTACAATAGGTGCTGATATATTTAACTGTTGTAAAGATTTATTCACGAAATTATCTTCAACAGAACATTGATTTTGTTGACCTAAAACCTCTTTTGTTGACTGATCATTTGGAGTATTATTGGAATCAATATTGCTAATAACATTTTGAGAAATTATTGGTTCTGTGTGTGCAATTTCTTTATTTAAAACAGGTGAATTTAACAAGTTTTCTTCCTCTGAAAGTTGATCAGTTGAATCATTATTAGAATTAACAACATTATCAGAAAATATTTTTACTTCCTTTTTGATTTTTATATCTGGTAATAGATTTTCTTCATTAGGAATTTTATTATTTGATATAATATTGGACTGAAGTGTTGACCAAATGAGACTGCTAGTTTTATGTGTAGAAACAGAAATTATTGGTGTATCAGTTGCAATATCTGTAGATTCTGATGAAATTTCTTTTTTAATTTCTAAGTTTTCAAGAACTTCATTATTGGGAGTATCACTTGTATCACAATTTTTTGTATTATTAATTTCTTGATTTCTACAGAAATCAACAGAAATATATTCATAAAGAATATTTTGGAAACATGATTTGTCATCAATGTCACAATCTAAATTGAAACTATTATCTACATTCATTTTACTTTGAATACAATAATTTGGTATTGAATTTTGCGAATTAGTATCTTCTGTTTTTATTTCATTTTCACTCTTGATTTGAATATTTTCTGAAGGGTCCTCTTGTGAATGGATATTTTGAGACAGAACATTTTGAGAAAGGACTGTTTGTGAATCGACATTTTGAGAAGTGGTATTTTGAACTGGTTCTTCCTTGATAGGGACATTTTGGGATATATCATCTTCAATTTTTATATGAACATTTTGGGAAAGGATATTTTGAGACTGGATATTTTGAGGAAAGGTTGATTGTGTATGGACATTTTGAGAGGAGATATTTTGAGGTGATTCGTTTTTGTCAGGAACATTTTGGGATATACCATCTTCAATTTTTATATGAGCACTTTGGGAAAGGATATTTTGAGACCGGACATTTTGAGGAAAGGTTGATTGTGTATCGACATTTTGCGATATATCGTCTTCAGTTTTTATATGAATATCTTTAGGAAGCTTTGTTTGTGTGTCAATATTTTGAGAAATGTTGATTTGGAATTCACTTTCGACTGGAACAATTTGAGTAATACATTCTTTTTTTATATGGATATTTTGGGGAGGGATATTCTGGGACAGGACATTTTGCGAAAGGCTTGATTGTAAATGGATTTTTTGAGAGGTGACAGTTTGAAGAAATTTATTTTCCGATGGAACATTTTGAGAAACGCATTCTTCATTTTTAATTTGGATATTGTGGGAAGGGATATTTTGAGAAAGGTTTGATTGTGAAAGGATATTTTGAGACGTGATATTTTGATATGATATATTTGGGACATTTTGAGAAAGGATTTTTGGTGAACGAATAACTTTTGGATTATTTAATTGAATTAAGTTTTTACTATTATCATCGATAAATGTACCGTAATCTTCTTCTATTTTAATATTAGTTTTTTCGATATCGGCTGATCTATTTTTTATTTTATTTATTTTACCACGCGGTAATTTATTTTTAATTTTATTTGAGTCTTTTATCAAAGGCGAACACTTTCTTTTTTTATTAGTAGATTCATTATTTTCATTATTTTTCGGTATATGATTATTATTTTTACGTTTTTTATAACCGGGTGCATTTTGAACATTCGCAATATGTTCTTTTCGTTTTCTTATTTCAGTGATTCGAATTAAAAGCTCTGCGTTCTTGTTTAAACATTTTGTCTTGAACGTGTAGAAAGATGAGATGTCTTCAATACATTTTTGACAGAGGGAAACATCTACGTCGTTCGTGAAAAATATCTGAAAAAGAAATTAAGAAATGGAGTAAATGAACATTTTACATGACAATAACAAAAATATTTTCTGCCTATAATAAATACTGTTTTGTGTGTTGGATATTTAAACTCTTGATGCACACTGGGATCATTTTGACTCCAGCCCCCAATTTTATTTAAATAACATTTTAAAAAGAAAACTGATATTTCTCCTTCTCCACCAGACATATACAAAATATTTTCTGCCTGTAGTAAATAATCTTCTATTAATATTATTAGCAAATAAAAAACTAATTGGGTCATAAAGACCTCATTGTGTACAACGTGTTACAAAAGTTAAACTAGAAAGGTTAAAAGGTCAAATCTGGTTTAAATCGGGGCTTGGCGTTGAACCTTTTGAACAAACATGAGTAGTAACACAGACAAACCAACAAACCTCGGTTTGTCTGTGGTAGTAATAAACAAAAATGAGTACAAAAGCTATGAGATTTTTTTTCCATATATATTTTTTTATATTCATCACATTCTCTTTAGTTAGACCTCGTTTTAGGCTAAAAATAAATAGAATTATAGGCCTTTTGAAATATATCGATTGTTGGCAAATAAATATCAAAATTTCTCCCTGAGTAGTACAAGTATTAGTGTTTATTTAACCCCAATTCTGTAAGGAAGTTTTTGTCTTAGCAACGTTGCTAAAAAATATAACCAATAGAAACAAATGTACAGGCTGTCATTTTCATATTTTATCTCGCGTTTTTTTCAAATAAAATAAATAAATAAATATATCATCACGGCATATTACCCATTTCTGGGTGTGCCAATCTGCTTTGTCGCAGATATCGGTAATGATGATGACATAATTATACCGTGCGGGCGTTTACCAGACGTCACCTCACGGGCACTCATTGCTGACGTGGAGAGTGCACCACAGGGGTCACTTTTGTGCCATTTAAAATTCGAAATTTTTTGCGTCGGTCGGGATCGAACCCGCTATTATTATTGACTATTTGCTATAGCAATGTTGCTAAGTCTTAACAACTTTCATACAGAATTAGGGCGAATATCATGCAGATATGCAGGCAAATGGAAACGTACTATCATAAAGTAGACGATGTTTTTGCAAAAAACTATACATTCAAGGCAAAAGGACCGCAGCCGAACACGATATGAAAACATAAGTTCAGTGTTCAGATAGTGGCTTATTTTTCCTCACTGTAACTACTGCTACTATTTTTATAAATTTAATAATTTAATATAGCACAATGTTTTTCACAATTTCAATATTTATTATCTGAATCTGAATTCATGTTTTATTTTCGCATTCCTACATATATCAAACAGTTTTACTAACATTTTCTTTCCAAAACTGTACCAATTTTAATTTAAATTAATTCATGTTTGGCAATGAGTTTAATTTGCCAATTATGTAATGTCTGAATTTTAATGCATCAAATATGTAACCAAACAGATGTATAATGGCAGACTGAGACTTAAAAATGGATTATTTAAATAATTTATATTTTAAAAACATGGCAAAAATATGAACGCGAACTTTTTACTAATTAGTTTTTTAAATTGCTATTTCTGTGAGGTTCCTTAGTTCAGAGCAGGTAACAATTTGTTTGTTCAAAACTATAAGGCTCGGTAGTTTCACCTGTTTAAACAAATACTGCATCGATAATGTAGCATAACTTGCAAAAATTACATTACCGAACATTATGGGTCGATTCTGTTCCCATCTGTAAGCCTCATAGATCTGTAAATAACGAGGAAAATAATAAAAAATATCGCAAGGAAAGCTGTAATTCCTTATAGATCTGTAAGACTTACAGGTGTGAACAGATTCGACCCATTTGTCTTACTGATCTGTAAAAACTGACAAAACACGTCCATTTTTGTTGATTTATAAAATTATACATGAGTGGCAACTTTCGTTTGTTCATTATTTACATATCTGTAAGACTTACAGCTAGCTTATCTTAAAATGTGGTTATTTATCAAAATATCGATATTTTTTGTACGGTTAATATCAATAGCCGGTGGTAAAATTTAAATCACTCAGAAATATTCGATATTAGTGAATATTACTATAATAGAAAAATTGACTCCGTCGGGTCCAGTAATAAAACTAGAAATATCGTAATTATGACAAAGCAGCATATCGCTCACTGCTTGCATTAAAATACTGAGTGTCAACGGGCTATTATTTGCCTCGCTTTGTTGAAATGAAGACAAGCTCTATTTAGTACAATATAGTAAAATAATCTTACTGTTCCTTTAACATAAATGCTACTTTTGTTTGAAATAATTCCTTATGAATATGAAAACTATGTTTCCAAAAATTATATCAAACAAAAATAGCATTTATGGTAAAGGAATAGTAAGATTATTTTACCATACAGAACACTCAGAGCAGATACCAGGTTCATTCCAAAAGAACGGCGCAAATAATGGCTTGTAATTGTATCCAATATTATAAAGCAAACTGTTGGCGATATGCCGCTTTGTCATAATTACGATATTTAGAGTTTTATTGCTGGACTCGACAGTCAATTTTTCTGATTGACTATTACTTACAGAGTTTACATGCAATTTTCAAAATCGTTTTGAAAAACGGCATGTATACAGGGTCAAACAGGTTTGTGATAACTCAAAAACGTTTTGACACTGTATACATGACGTTTCAGAACTAAAATATATGAGAACTTAAATAGCATGTTGTATTTTAAAATGTTACTTTCTGAAGTAAAGCTTTCTCTTCTATTGATATTTAGGTCAAAAATAAATATGATTATTGTTAAAAGTTATTAGGTTGTTGGGTAAATGAATTATAAAATGCACTATTCAATGATACTATTATAATATTATAAATTCAGGTTAAATACAATTATTTTATAAGTCAAATACAATGATGTTAACTCTTTCAAAGCTGAACCAAGAATGCCCCCATATACCCTTACACTGAACTCTACTAGCTGACACTATAAAAACTAAAATAAACAAACAATTCAGCTTCGAGTATTGGTGAAGGCATCGGCCGACTTCTACTCATTGTTTACATTATTGTTATTATTATAAAATTTGAAAATGTTTATATATAATATTGTAAGCGGCTCATTGAAATGTCAGCCTACGCTAGATCGGCAGAGAAACATACTTTGTTTATATAAACATACTTTGTTTATATCAATATACTTTGTTTATATAAACATACTTTGTTTATATATCTATAATTCTGCTGACGAAGTGTAGCTAGCTGATGACGTGAGCGAGCAGGACCGCCATGGAAGAGCACTTAAGAACAAGAACGATCACGAGCGGATGGATATTTCTTTTGTATTTTTGTTCATTATTATTATTATTATTATTATTATTATTATATATATATATATATATATATATATATATATATATATATATTATATTTTATGTAATCATTTTATTAAAACATAAAGTTATAAAGTTAACAATATAATAATAAATTTTTATGGAATATTATTGTAAACTTACCAATTCAGGAAGTACAAATTTGAGTTTAATTCGAACAGAATAATTATTTTCTTCTGCTCCATACACATTCACCAAATTATTGTCTTCACTTAAACACAAATAACAATATTTGTTTATATCACACATTGTCACGAACTAACAAACAAGTAAAGAATATTTGCCACCATATTTTACTAATGCAAGTGTTCAGATTGCACCTGTCTCTCGCCTGACACAAAATTTCCAGAAAAACTCGGTGGAATCAATATGCGTAAGTCTTCGTCGCTCGCACTTTGGAGTCAAAATGAAAATAATGTTTACTTACTTACATCTGGCATCTGCTCAGTTCCTCAGTTATCGCCACGTGACGAAAAGCAATCCGATATACAGTCAACAAGTGCTGTGAGTGTTATCCTTAAATAAGAACTTGGTTTACTAAATATAGAAGCTAAAATGAGAGCTTAAATCATTCTAATCGTTATTCCTTTCATATAAAGATCAATATTAAAAAATAATTTTTTTACAGCGAATTTAAATTATAAGTCAACGGGAATATTCTTAAACGGCGCTCCTGATTTCAAGGTTTTCTATAGTTTGCGGACACTCACGTGACGAAGCGAATTAGCCAATCAGAAACTGGGGAGAAACTGTCAGATTGAAGGACAGTGAGCTGAAGTGGCTGAAGTTTGTTTTGGTTTATAACGTATTATGCGTTTTGTTTTCATAGTTTGGCAAAAAAATATAAAATAACTCAATACGCACTAAAAACTTTAACATGAAACTGCTAAACTATGAAAACAAAAAGCATAACCTCTGAACACGCTGCCAAAACAAATTTCAGGGTTGCGTTCCAAAAAGCTACGAAATTACTGAAAATCGTTCCAAAACTAATAACCTTACTTTCAGAGGGGGCTTGACATTAATGTTGTAATTATAACACTAGTTTTGTTAATTTTTTAAAAATATTTTTAATTTAATTTCAATTCTTTGCTCCAACAAAACTCATTCTTCCAAAACACACTACACTCTTAAATTACGGCACTCTTGAATTTGGAAAGCTGCCCAGCTCTCTGACCTTCGATCTGACAGTTTCTCCCCAGATTTGGATTGGCTAATTCGCTTCGTCACGTGAGTGTCCGCAAGCTATTTACCGACAACCATAGAAGTGGTTAAAATTTATTTAAGAGGGAGCACAAACACAAAATATACTTGAAATTTCCTGCTCTGTTCATTTTACGGCAAAAAACTGTAGAATGCAAAATTGTTGGAAAATACAAAATTAGTAGGCTTTTTAATGTTTGTATTTTACCTCCCGTTACCCTTGGTACGGGAGGTATAGGGATCGTGCTAAAAATCACATATCGAGATTTTAGGAAATGACCACGTTTTAAGGTCCCTAGAATCCAATTTTAACATTTTAACGATGAAACCTTGTATTTTACCCTATTCTAATATGGAAGGAAATCATTAGATTTTGGTGTAAATCGGATACTCGGAAATGGCACTTTATCTGAAGCTCATAATGGTCTTTCTTCATTAAATACCATTAAATGTCATTTTTCGCATTTTATAATCAGTCGAGTTCGTTATTTGCATACCGGCCGTGCCCGTAATAACATAAATTTAAACATTTAGGAATAATAAAATAATAAAATTCTTCTCTTTGTGTCATACTGAACAACTTTTTTGTTAATTTATAAATTTTCCTTGACAACGGTCTATCAAGATGCTGTTATTTTTCCAGGAACACTAGATTCTTAATTGTATGCGTCTGTTATAAAAAATAACGGCCGGCGGCAGTTATTTTTATCTTTCCACTTTTGTTTTTTAGTCCTGTTAGTTATATCATAGTAACAATGAAGTCATTTCAAAAAAAATAATTGTTGATTTTTTTTATAAAATCATGAAATCCATCTCATTTAATAAATATGGTAATAGAAAATAATTTGAAATGCCTATGCAACTTTTCATTCATAAATTTGCTAATAAACTTTCGCGCTTTTAAACACGGACTAAATTTGTGACGACACAAATTCATACTCACACAAAGACAATTCTCTCTCACACACACACGGTTAACAACATGAAACAGTAACCTAACCTAAAAGTGTGACATCTAACAGCAAAATATACAAGAGAGAAGATTATTATTACTTTCTATTTCTTTAAAAGTACTAGTGCAGTATAAGGTATGTAAATAAACCATTTATTTAAATAAATACCAAACCAAATAATCATAGTTCTAAATTAAACCGGTAGAGCTCGACTGTCGTATCCGTGAATATGTGTCGTCAGCCGTTGAAATATTTGAAATTAAACGCAACTTTTAAAAAATCATATCTCTGATTCTAAAGATTTGTAAGATGTAAAACATACACATACATGTTTAATTTGACCTATTTTTTCAAGAAAAAAATAAATCAGAAAATGTGAAATGACCCCATTTGGTATTACAAAAATGTATTAAAAGAAGTAATAATTATTTTTTATAATTAGTGATAAATAATTTTTTATTGGTAGTGATTTATAAACTTATTAATGAATTAATATATAAATATATATTTTTCTTCACGTAACAATATCGTTGCACAATAACAAGTGTATGATTCTTGTCGATATAGGTAAATGAAGAATTCTCGTTTTGCTACAGAGGTTATAGAATCTGATCATTTATGAACATGAACAAATCTTATAACTTGCGTAGCAAAAGGAGACTACTTCATTTACGAATGTCCGTATGTCGTCAAGAATCACCCTAAGGAACACCAGAGTTTTTATTAAGACATTATAACTAATAATAATGTAGTTACTGTAACTGACAGTTATGTATGGTATTTATTATTTAGTCACAAATGTTTTCTAATTCAGTTTCATGTAAATTAGTTGAATAGATGCCCCACCCGCCTGACATAAACGGCAGAATCAATAAATTATCGTTGCAGAACAGGTATAATTGACACTAGGTGAAACATTTTAATAAGGTAAAATAATTAACGCTTGGCTAAGTTTCACAAAATAAAGTTTATTATCTTTACCGCGATTTCGGCTTTTACGCCATCTTCAGGAGACTGAGAAATGTACAAGAGAACTACATGAATATAATGTATACAAAGGCACAGGTATAAGGTTATAAACTAATTTGTTGGAGTCTTGGGAATACCATCTTAAGGGATCAACAAAAATTCCCTTTCGATAATATTTCCAAAATATCCGAGTGGAGAACATCTGTTTGGTTATTCATCAGTTTCTCATTGCGTTTAATGGCTTTGTCAATTTCAAATGTTTCCAAGAAATTTAATTTCGAACCTTTCTTTTCTAAATGTAAAATTTTTAACTTTTTTTATTGAACACTTTTCAAAAGATGTGTGGTTAGATTAGAATCTGATTTTTTATTTTTCCAAGATCTCATATGTTCATTAAACCTAATGAGGAAACTTCTACCCGTTTGAGCAATATATTTATATTCACACATGTCACACTGGATTTCATGTACACCTGATTTGTCTAGAACAGTTTTTGTATAAACTTTGTTGTTGATTAGCTTACTTAAAGTATTGTTATTGTAATAGGCCGGCTTAATATTGGTGTCTCCAAATTTCTTTTTAATATCTCTATTGATTTTGCCTACAAAGTTGAACCGAGTGAAATATTTATTGTTAGGACTAGGTTGTACGGCATAAAAGTTTATTAAAACCGAAGTTTTCATTTTGTTTTCTAATAATCGGTCCACAATATTTACGTTATATCCGTTATTTATAGCTATTTGTTTAATTATGTTTAATTCATCTGTAAAATTTTCTTTCGATAAAGGAATCGTAACTACTCTGTGGATAAGACTGTTAAATGCAGACATTTTAATGTTCTCCGGGTGATTGGAACAATTTGCTATTATATTATCGCTGTATGTGTCCATTCTATATATTTTATATTGAAATGAATCGTCCTTATGTGTAATTGTCAATCTAAGGGCGTAAGAAAAAAAAATTAATTAAAATAATATAAGTCCTATTTCAACCAATTATCAAAATTTACAAAGTGGGCTATGAACAAAAAAACGAATGTCAATTTCAAAGTATTTAAATGTCAATTTGGCACGAGATATTGTGAAAAAATTATCTAAAGAAATCAAAGATTTTCGTCTTGAATCCTTATTCCAGAAATATAAATTAGAAAACGGTGAAGAGCAATATTCTTGTATTCTTCTTTATTATCTTTTCACCTTAAAATTAGATTTCACGGTCAATTTTGACATCTTGACGTTTGAATTGAACAATAATAGCCTACTCAGAATTAGGTTTTATTCTGAATACACTAGGCCGAATTCAGCACTCCTCTTTAACTAAAGAAGCTTAACCAAAAAAAAAAGAGAAACATATGCAGTAATGCACTAATAAGAAAAAGATGCAAGCTGTTTCAATAGTTACTAAAGACGATCACTAGACTAGTGAAGAGTGATGAAATCGGCCCATTATTTTTATTTATTTAATTACCTTAACATCATTCTAAAAATAAAACGAAATAAATCGAAATATTTAAAAATTAAGTAATATTTTTTTATTTATAATAACAATATGTATAGGTATGCCTTTACCCACTTATAAAATATAATACAGTCTTTCAATTTAAGGGTCAACATTCATTGGCTAGAAGTGTATAAAATTAAATGTGCTCTAAATAATAATAAAAAATGTCAATATCACAAATCATATTTTAACAAATATATATATCTTCTTCAGCTTTTCCCTTAGGGGTCGCTATATCATATTTTAACAAATATGGGGTACAAAATATGATCAATATTTGCGAATTTTTTGGGCTACAGGTACTTGCACATTTAACAAGTTAACAGCTATGTGAAGACCACTACATTGAACATTGTTAAAACAATAAGTGGCTTAGAGCAAGACCAACCAAAGACTAACTGTGAAGAAAACTATAGGATTAGACATGCATTGAACTACTGTCATGTAATAAAATAAAAAATATTTATTGCAATAATAATACGTAGACATATTAGTAAAATCTTGAAGGGCTTTAGTGATAATGAACATATTAAATCACAGATTTAGTGACATTTGCAATAAAAATTAGTAGTGCACAATGGCACGTAACTTTCGGAAGTATTAACACTGCAAATTTATTGTTAATTTTAAGTCACTTAGGGCCAGTATTGTAAACGTCCAGTTAAATTTAGTTCCAATTCCCATGTTCAAACATTGCTGTCAAAAATTCGCTTAGCATGTGTTCACTAAATTAAACTTACTGTAGAACTAAATTTATCTGGATGTTTATAATACCGGCCCTTATTCCCTAAATTAAGAAATGTGACATTGGTTATTCTTGCTTTAAGCCACATAAATATGCAGTCATTTTCTGCTGTCAACTATTTACACAATCATAAATCCTTAACAAATTAAATTTGAGCGTCTAAAACTAGACTTAATCGTCTCTTACAAGTTCAATAATTTTACTCAATACTGATCAATATTATTGATTGGAGGGTATTTGAACGGGGTCTGTAATATTGTTTATTCATCTAATATTTTAAACACTATTTAGGGCCAATCTTTCAATACTCAGTTGAAATTTTAATTTCCAAATAAATAAACAATAATAAATCGGACTGTTGACAGGAATTATAAATTTGTCATTTTACAGTTCATTTTAACTGGAGATAGTAAGAAGTAAAATTGGTCCTTGAAATATAGATTTGTCTATTCGCATTATTGAGCAATATTAATAAAGTGTAGAGCATCTAATATTATTGTAATTATATTGAAAATATAAGGGCTGCTTAAAAATGCAAATCATATTGTCATTTTTATATTGTTTTCGTATTTTTTCTTGATTATTGTTTGAGCCATTTGATTGTGTATTTTTTCCGTATTTTTCCTAATTTCTGTCATGGGTCATTTTGCACGTTTTCCTTCTTTCCCCGTCGAAAAATTTACTGAGATTTTATTTTTATGGCTTAGCGCTTTCTTTTACCATTTTTACATTTTCTTGAAGTTTTTCTTTTACGGGTGATAATATTAATTCACTCTTGAATGTCTTGTCAATTTCTTCAATTTCTTTTCTGTATTTTTCTTCTTTTTCCGGAGACGAATTTGATGTTGGTTCTAAATTATCTTGTACTGGGTTTGTATCTTTTTCTGGTTTATATGTGGAATATAATATTAATTCTTCAATTCTTCTGACTTCTTTTTCCGGAGAAGAATTTGATGGTGGTTCTACTTTTTGGGTTTCCAAATTGTCTTCTACTGGGTCTGTATTTTTTTCTGATTTATATGTGGGATATAATATTAATTCTTCAATTCTTCTGATTTCTTTTTCTGGTGAAGAATTTGACCTAGATTCTAATTCAACTGCTTTTATATTTTTATCTTGGTCATTTTTATTTTCATTCTTTGTTGAAGATTCAGAAGTTTTTATTTTTTCATTGTCTTTATTGGTTTCAGTATTTCTCTCTTGTATTTCTTCTCTAACATTTTCTGATACATCGTTTGATTCTTTGTTTTCATTCTTCGAGAATGGTTCTGAATTTCCTTCTACTGTTTTCGTGTTATTTGTTTCTTTCTCTGAGTTTTCATTTAATGAATTAGGTTGTATTAAACTACTTAACGGTATGTCATCTTCTTCTGAAGAAGAATTCTGAGATTCATTGTTTGATGCTTCTGCTTTTCTGCGTTTCTTCCTTTTCTGTTGATATTTCTTCTTTTTGGAGTGTGTATTATTATCATTTTCTTCTTCCTCTCCTGCAGAATTTTGTGATTCATTGTTCGATGTTTCTGCTTTTCTGCGATTCTTCCTTTTTTGTTGAGTTTTCTTCTTTTTGAAGTGTGTACTATTATCGTCGTCTTCAACTTCGTAATTTTCTTCTTCCTCTCCTGAAGAATTCTGCGATTCATTGTTTGATGTTTCTGCTTTTCTGCGTTTCCTCCTCTTTTGTTGATTTTTTTTCTCTTTGGAGTTTGTATTAGTATTATCTTTCTCTTCATCTTCGTAATTTTCTTCTTCGTCGCCTGAAGAAATCTGTGATTCATTGTTTGATGTTCCTGCGTCCTTTCTTTTCTTTCCTTTCTGTTTATTCTTCTTCTGTTTGGAGTGTGTGTGTATGTGTTTCTTTAGTGCACTGCCATCTCTAAATCCTTTTTGGCAAATAAAACACTGATACGCTTTGACGTCCATATGCGTTACTACATGTTGTTTGAGATGGGTCTTCCATAAGAATCTTTTCCCACAAGTTGCGCATTCAAATTTCTTTTTTCCCAAGTGAATATATTTATGTTGGTATAAGTTTGAAGTTCGGGTAAACTTCTTGCCACATATATCACAGTCAAAGTTGGTCTTCGGGACAGTCGTATGAGTTTTTACATGGGAAAATAGGTGAATTTTGTTAAAGAACTTCTTGTCACAGTATTCACAAGGATGAACTCGTTTACTTTCGTCGTGAGTGATGGCGTGTTGGAGGTAATTGGCTTTGAAAATGAAACTTCGGTCGCAGATCTCACAACGGTACGGGCACTCTCTAGCATGGGTTTTTTCATGCCACTGTAAAATAACATAGTTGTTAAATACAGTACTGGCCATAAGATTTCTCTCGGAATCAAACAATCGATTAATTATATAACCAAACAATCGATTAATCAAATAATCGATTATTAAAATAAATAATCAATAAACAATTAATAAAAAAACAATACTCTGTTAATAAAATAATGAATTATTTAAATAATCAATTAATTAAATGATATTTGAAAAATTATAAGTAATTTATTAATTTATCAAAAACAATGAAAAAATAAAAGCATATTTACTTATTCTAATTTTTATACGAGATGTAACAATAGGAAATGTGTATGGTGTCCCGATATAGGTGCAGTATATGGCGTTAACTTATTCAGTTCTTACGAAAAATAATACGCAATTACAACACCATTAGTAATAACAATTTTACAATTATTTTTCTGATAAATGTAACTTTATATTACTTACTGCACATGTATTCAGTATTCAATATTTCAGAAAAAAAAAAAAAATACATACATATTATGCTCAATTTTATCAAATAATAGTAAATTAGTTAAAAAGTGGAATAATTTTGTAAACGATTAATCAGACAATCGGTTAATAAAAACTTTGAGTAATCGATTATTTTGAAAATAAAAATCATTTGATCGATTAATCGATTTTTTTTCCCAGCACTAGTTCAAACACATCATTTTACTACATGTATAGTGCAAATAATAGTATATTATGTTACAAGGAGTTGAAAGTTGAAACAGGTCTTTTTGTGTTGAGCTCATATATTTGCGGCCGAGGCGTAAGAATGTTCAACTCCGAGTGACATATATTATTTTTTCTTCAAGCATTCCGAAGTAAACTTGATGTATATAAAATTTAAATGTCATTTCAGAGGTTTCTTTTGCCATTTTGTACAATAAAATTTGACTGAACTACGCAATGCAACTGTCATTCGTCAGAGCTGCTGTTGTAGATGCTGCCACCAGTGGAATATGAAACAATTAATATTATTGTACGTTGTACGCCGTAAAATAATATTTATATTATTGTACGCTGTAAAATAATATTTTTTTATTATTATACTATCAACAAAATTATTAAGTTCTACATATATTGTATTTGTAGTTGCAAAATATGAATATTATAATAATTATGCTTGAAGAAAAAATAAATTGTGGTGCATGTAAGTGCATAAAGAGAACAATTATTTTTTAATAAAATTTAATATTTGAAGCGTATAGAAGTAAAAGCAGACATAGGACATTTTATAATAAAATGAGTATCTTATTAGAAATTTATGAAGGATACGAATTTTTGAATTTCAGAAACACAAACATACATTTTAAACTTTTTGACTTCGTAGCCTTAGATGCAAAAGCAGACATTTGCGTAAGGCATGCAAGTGCAAAAATAGATATTTGCCTTTGAACGAATCAAGTTACAAATTAGTATTAACATAGACAGCGAAGTTACTATCAGATGCATAAACAGACATTTTCAAATCTCAGCAGCAAAACCAAACATGTGCTATTTTTTAAACAAAATATTTTTTTAGTAATAGATCAAACATTTCTGTATAAAATACATGTGTCAAATGTGCTTTTGTACGTTTCATTTGTGATGCTTAAAAAAAACAATAGCTTGGGTTATTGGAATAAACGAAAAAAAAAAAAAATCACCAACCTTTAAGTACAACTCGTGTCGATATTTTCTGCCGCACATTTTACACTGGAACCCCTTGTAGTTCTGGTGCTTGTTCTTTATATGCCTCTGAAGTTCTTCTGCTTTTTTGGTCGCCTTGAAGCATTTGGGACACCTATTCTTCCTATGTTCCAGCATATGGAAATTCATGAAATGACGGGGGGCAGAAAATTCACACTTCTTCACTGCACACTTTGTTTCATCGTTTTTATCATTCTTTGTTAGTTCCATAATTTCATCTATTATGTCAATACTATAAAGGGATAATATAATTTTTATTAGACTCATGTAGTCCCTTTCAATATTTGGATTTTTTATGTGATTATAAAGTTTTTTAATTATGGTTTGATAAGCAGAAGTAGTTTTTTCAATATCATCTACGTGGCAATGACCTGTGATTATAGTGTCTTGAATACCGTCATCTGATGTAAAAGGTATTCGGAGTTTATTTTTTGGTTTACCATTGTGGAATGAATTGTAAATCTTTTTCGATTCAGCAGTAATACCTCTTGCAAAATATGCGTGATGTTGAAGATGACTTCGTAATGCTAAAGCAAAGTCAAAAGTTTCTTTACAAATTGGACATTTGTATATTTTTTGTATGTCAACATCAGGCGAAGCTAGTTGTTTGATAACATGTGTGTTTTGGTCTGCAACGTGTATTTGCAAATGATCATCTAATAATAGATAACTATTAAATAATGTTGTACAAACTTCGCATTTATAAGCATGCACTTTGTTCGGTACATAATTATTTTTATTTGATGTAAGATCTATAACTTTATTGATTTTATTGTTACTCTTTGAAGAAACAGTATTATCGCTTTTATTTTCTTTGCTTGTATGTTGTATAACAGTATTAGATTGAGGATTATTCTTTTCTTTAACATTATTTACTGAACCGGATACTTCATTGGAAAGTACTAGTATTTCGCTGGTATTTTTTGATGTTTTTTCGTTATTTGTTGTAGAAACGCTATTAACAGTTTTATTTTCTTGGCTTGTATGTTGAATAACAGTATTAAATTGAGTATTTTCCTTTTCTTTAATATTATTTATTGAAGAACCTGATTCTTCATCAGAAATAATGCATACAACACTGGAATCTTTGGTAGATTTCCCACCACCTTCATTTGGTGTTTTTTCATTATTTGTTTTTGTGTTTAGTGTAGATGTATTATTAATTAAAGATGATATTAGTTGTACATTCTTTTGTGCAATTATATTGTTAAAATTTTGAAGTTGATCATTACGTACCATTAGTAACAATAATGGTTGATTTACATTCGTAGGAACATTGTTATTAGTACTAACATTTATATCTTCGCAAGACTTTTTGGCTGCTGCGACATTATTTGTATTATAAAAATTATCTTTTGGAACATTAGCAACAGTTTCTTTATGTTTCTCTCCCATATCATCTTCATCTGAAGAAGAACAGACTTCTTCAGCGGAAGGAACATATTCATCATCATCATCATCACTGAAATCTTCAAATGATGATTCTTTTTCATCAGACGATATGGGATTCGTATTACTAGATGATGGTGTGGGTTTTCTTCTAATATTTCGTAATTTTCTTGTAGAAGATTCAAATTCATTTTCAGTTTCTTTATCTGGCTCTTTATTGTTATTATTTTCTTTATTCTTAGTATTTATAGTTAAAAATTTAGTAATAGGTTGGTTAATTAGTTTTTTAGTTTCATTTTCTTTTTGTTTATTAAATGAATCGGAATGAGTTTTTGATTTAACTAATAATTTATGTAATAAATCTAAGTTCACTATATTTTTAGGATTTGGTTCAGTATTTAAAGTACTAGGATCCATTCTTTTATTATTTCCAGGATCAGTAGTACTTGAATTTGAAGATAAATTTACTGGTTCACTATCCAATAATATTAATATTTCTTTACTTGAATTATCTTTTTCTTTATCACAATTGTTCTGCACAGTTGACGGAAGTTGTTGATCATTTGCAGAATTATTTTTTTCTTCTACTTTTTGTTCATTTAATATTTTGCTTTCATTTTCTTTAATTTTATAAAGAGAATCGAAATGACTTTTGGAACTAAGCAATAATTTTTTTAATAAATTTTTATTTACACCATTTGGATTTGGTTCACTATTTAAAGTAGTAGGTTTGACGCAGTTATCATTTGAAGACAATTTTACTGGTTCACTATCCAATATTATTAATATTTCTTTACTTGAATTATCTTTTTCTTTATCACAATTGTTCTCCACAGTTGATTGAAGTTGTTGATCATTTGCAGAATTATTTATATCATTTGCAGGATTAGAAGTACTTGGATTTGAAGACAAATTTACTGGTTCACTATTAACATTATTGGTATCAATTTCATTATTTGAATTAACTTTTTGTTGATCACAATTATTCTGCACAGTTGATTGAAGTTGTTGATCGTTAGTAGAACTATTTTTTTCTTTCATATTTTGCAATAAATTTGATTCATTTTTTGAAACAATTTCGACATTTTGATTTGAAGAAAGGTGATCATCTTTATCATCGTCAAGAATAATTATTGTTATAGGATTTTCTTTTCTACATGAAGATTGATCAATTCGATTTTCAAGTTTTGGAAAATTAGTTTCATTTTCTTTATTTTTGGTCAATTTTTTTGATTCTTTACAGTCCTTACTATTATTTTCATTTGATTCTGAAGATGAAGGAAAAATATTCTGTTTTGATTGGTTAACGAGCATATATTCATTAAAAGGAAGAAGGTCTTTATTTCTTTTAATAAACTGTCCATTATCATTTGTTGATTGATTTGTTGGCAAATGTGAATCAATAATTGTTGATCTTTCGTTTATAATTTCTATTTCTAAAATATCTAAAGACTGATTCTTTTGAATCAAATCCTCATTTGTTGATTGATCATTTGAAGCATTATAGGAATCAACAATATTATTAACATTTTGATAAATTATTTGATTAACAAGTTTAACTCCCTTAACATCAATTTTTTCGCAAGATTTTTTAATTGGTGTGACTTTATTTGTGTTACCAGTATTATTGTTTGGAATATGAGCAACAGTTTCCTTACTTTTCTCTCCCATTTCTTCTTCTGAAGATGAATAGATTTCTTCTTCTTGTGAAGAAGAAGAATAGATTTCTTCATCGGAAGGAACATAATCATCATCATCATCATTATTGGAATCTTCAGATGATGATTCGTCATTTTCATCAGATGGTAGATTCATATTACTTGTTGATGGTGTAATATCGTTTGTTGATTGATTTGTTGACAAATGCGAATCAATAATTTTATTAACATTTTGAGGAATTGTTGATTTTTCGGCTATAATTTCTTTTTCTAAAATTTTTAAAGATTGATTTTGTAAAGTCAAATCATAATCATCATTTGTTGATTGATCATTTGAAGTACTATTGGAATCATCAATATTAATAACATTTTGAAAAATTATTGGTTTTACAAGTTCAATTTCTTTATTTACAATTGGTGCTGATAAATTTAACTGTTGTAAAGATTTATTCACGAAATTATCTTCAACAGAACATTGATTTTGTTGATCTAAATCCTCTTTTGTTGACTGATCATTAGGAGTATTATTGGAATCAATATTACTAATAACATTTTGAGAAATTATTGGTTCTGTGTGTGCAATTTCTTTATTTAAAGCAGGTGCATTTAACAAGTTCTCTTCCTCTGAAAGTTGATGTTGCTGATTGAATTCATCAATTATTGGTTGATCAGTTGAATCATTATTAGAATTAACAAAATTATCAAAATTTTCAGAAAATATGGTTGGTTCCTTTTTGATTTTTATATCTGGTAATAGATTTTCTTCATCAGGAATTTTATTATTTGATATAATATTGGACTGAAGTGTTGACCAAATGAGACTGCTAGTTTTATGTGTAGAAACAGAAATTTTTGGTGTATCAGTTGCAATATCTGTAGATTCTGATGAAATTTCTTTTTTAATTTCTAAGTTTTCAAGAACTTCATTATTGGGAGTATCACTTGCATCACAATTTTTTGTATTATTAATTTCTTGATTTCTACAGAAATCAACAGAAATATATTCATATAGAATATTTTGGAAACATGATTTGTCATCAACGTCACAATCTAAATTGTAACTATTATCTACATTCATTTCACTTTGAATACAATAATTTGGTATTGAATTTTGCGAATCAGTATCTTCTGTTTTTATTTCATTTTCACTCTTGATTTGAATATTTTCAGAAGGGTCCTCTTGTGAATGGATATTTTGAGACAGAACATTTTGAGAAAGGACTGTTTGTGAATCGACATTTTGAGAAGTGGTATTTTGAACTGGTTCTTCCTTGATAGGGACATTTTGGGATATATCGTCCTCAATTGTTATTTGAACATTTTGAAGTGATTCATTTTTAATAGGAACATTTTGGCATATATCGTCTTCAATTTTTATTTGAACGTTTTGAGAAGGGATATTTTCAGACCTGACAATTTGAGGAAAGGTTGAATGTGTATGATGAGGTGATTTATTTTTGTCAGAGACACATTGGGATATATCATCTTCAATTTTTATATGAACATTTTGGGAAAGGATATTTTGAGGAAAGGTTGATTGTGTATGGACATTTTGAGAGGAGATATTTTGAGGTGATTCATTTTTGTCAGGAACATTTTGGGATATACCATCTTCAATTTTTATATGAGCACTTTGGGAAAGGATATTTTGAGACTGGACATTTTGAGAAAGGGTTGATTGTGTATCGACATTTTGCGATATATCGTCTTTAGTTTTTATTTGGATATCTTTAGGAAGCTTTGTTTGTGTGTCAATATTTTGAGAAATGTTGATTTGGGAGTCACTTTCGACTGGAAAAATTTGAGTAATACATTCTTTTTTTATATGGATATTTTGGGGAGGGATATTCTGGGACAGGACATTTTGAGAAAGGCTTGATTGTAAATGGATTTTTTGAGAGGTGACAGTTTGAAGAAATTTATTTTCCGATGGAACATTTTGAGAAACACAATCTTCATTTTTAATTTGGATATTGTGGGAAGGGATATTTTGAGAAAGGATTGTTGGTGAACGAATAACTTTTGGTTTATTTAATTCAATTAAATTATTGCTATTATCATCGATAAATGTGCCGTAATCTTTTTCTATTTTAATATTAGTTATTTCGATACCGGCTGATCCATTTTTAATTTTATTTATTTTACCACGTGGTAATTTATTTTTAATTTTATTTGAGTCTTTTATCAAAGGCGAACACTTTCTTTTTTTATTAGTAGAGTCATTATTTTCATTATTTTTCGGTATATGATTACTATTTTTACGTTTTTTAGAATCGGGTGCATTTTCAACATTCGCAATATGCTCTTTTCGTTTTCTTATTTCAGTGATTCGAATTAGAAGCTCTGCGTTCTTATTTAAACATATTGTCTTGAACGTGTAGAAAGATGAGATGTCTTCAATACATTTTTGACAGAGGGAAACATCTACGTCGTTCGTGAAAAATATCTGAAAAGTAAATTAAGAAATGGAGTAAATGATCACTTTACATGACAATAACAAAAATATTTTCTGCCTGTAGTAAATACTGTTCTGTGTGCATGATATTTAAACTCTTGATGCATACTGGGGTCATTTTGACTCCAGCCCACAATTTTATTTAAATAACATTTTTAAAAGAAATCTGATATTTCTCCTCCACCTGACATATAACAAAATATTTTCTCCCTGTAGTAAATACTGTTTGATATTTATACTCTTCATGCACAATGGGGCCATTTTGACTCCAGCTCCCAACTTTATTTAAATAACATTTTAAAAAGAAAACTGATATATAAAAAATTCAAATCAACAGTTACGTATTGCTAAATCAAAAAGTATTTGCGTACCTTCAACTAAAGAATTCTGGAACGCTTAAAAAATTTTTGTAAGGATTATTTTTTAAATATATAGCCTTCATTAATTTACATATTATCAAAAGACGAACAATATTCTTTAAGAACTATGAAAAGTATCCTACTTTCTTAATTTTAAATTTAATAAAAATAAATAAATTTAATAAATTGACATAAAATCCTAAAAAATACTCCTAATATCCAAAAAATCATGATATACAAATTTTCGGTAGTTATAATTGATTTAAACTTGTACAGTCGACTACCTATAAATCGAATTCGCAAGGGGAATTTGAGTTTGTTCGAATTAGAGGGAATTCGAACTAGGGAGAGTAAAAGAAAATTAAATGAATATTTGAATAAATTACAAAGAGTATGTATATACAATGGAAAACAACGTTTATTTAGTTAATATAACAAAAAAAATACATTCTCAATTTTTTGAAAAATGAGATGTACATACCTAGTAAATATACATTTTGAAACATTATACCGAGTCAGTGTTTGTTTCAGACTCTTTTACCCTTGGGTTGGGGGTTAATAATTGTTTCGGGGGGGTAGGGTCGCGTAAAAAAGCGTCGCAGGCGAATTTTTTTTTTCATTCAAGGTCAAAATAAATTGCCAGATCACAAAAAATTTTAGAAAATAGAATATAGTTATCGGATTGTTGATTTTCCTGGCTAAGCAGGTTATTTTTATATTTGAATGCAATATGCACTTCTGTATCGTACCATGTTAATTTTTACAGCCTGTTAAAATTTGTAGCCCGTAGGAACGAACGTATTATCTGTCTTTTACATTTTTAATTCAGCGTCTACTATTAGTAGTGAAAAATTTAAACAGGATGTTAAAATTAATATGAGTTACAGATTTTTAATCTGGCTTGCAACAATGTACAGTAGATATTATGAACCAAGCCATTACTGCATTATTCCATTGTTATTAGGTTTGGGTCCTTACATTAATGTCTACATTGTATTAGTTTTTAAGAATTAAAGGAACGAACATAGATACGTTTTGCACATTTTCTTTCAACACATATCAACTATTATTTGACATTTTTAATATAATCTTCTTCGGGGGGGTTTTCGTTTGTCTTCGAGGGGGTTTGGACCCCCCAACCCCCCTCTGAAAGAAACACTGTACCGAGTGTCCCAAACAAACCTATTTCAATAGACACAAAATTGACGTCACTGCAAGAGAGAGATAGAAGATCATGCATCCAAACAAACCTCCCCTCGTTGTCTTACGTCCTGTTCCTATGTGTCATTGTGTTCGCATCTGTTATTCAGTGTTAAACCTAATTCTTTATTGTGATTTGTACGTCATGTTTAATAAAAATGAGTTTACAACCAGAAGATGTGACTGGGACAACTTTTTTGTTTGATAATATTGAAGATCATTCGATTATTCAACTAAAACGATGGCTAGAGTGTAGAGTCTACGGCTGATGACAGGTGTTTGTTTGGACGTGGTAACCATAGCAACCTTGAGTTCTATGCTTTGCCGTTAGAGGCGTTCGTGAAAATTGCAATTTTGTAAGTGTCTATTAACTAAATGCCCAAAATTTAATTCGATTAAAAGAAAATTCGAATTAAAAAATTCGATTTAAAGAATATTTTTTACATATAAGAGCATATACAGTTGAACATGTCAAAAAATCATTCGATTTAAAGAAAAATTCAAATAAGAGAGAGTTTGATTTAGAGAGAGTCGACTGTATAATGATTATTATTTTATAATCTTTCATTAATATTATTAACAAATATAAAATTAACTGGGTCATAAAGACCCCACTGTGCACAACGTGTTACAAAAGTGAAACTAGAAAGGTTAAAAGGTCAAATCTGGTTTAAATCGGGGCTTGGCGCTGAACCTTTTGAACAAACATGAGTAGTAATAACAAAAAATAAGTACAAAAGCTACGTGATTTTTTTTTCCATACATATTTTTTTATATTCATCATATTCTCTTTGGTTTTAGACTAAAAATAAATAGAATTATAGGCCTTTTGAAATATATCGATTGTTAGCAAATAAATATCGAAATTTCTCCCTGAGTAATACAAGTATGTATTAGTGTTTCATTATCTGTTTAACCCCAATTCTGTAAGGAAGTTGTTGTCTTAGTAACGTTGCTAAAAATTATAACCAATAGAAACAAATGTAAAGGCTGTCATTTTCATATTTTATCTCGCGTTTTTTTTTTTCAAATAAAAAAAATATATCATCACGGCATATTACCCATTTCTGGGTGTGCCAATCTGCTTTGTCGCAGATATCGGTAATGATGATGACATATTTATACTGTGCGGGCTTTTACCAGACGTCACCTCACGGGCACTCATTGCTGGCGTGGAGAGTGCACCACAGGGGTCACTTTTGTGCCATTTAAAATTCGAAATATTTGGCGTCGGTCGGGATCGAACCCGCTATTATTATTGGCTATTTGTTATAGCAATGTTGCTAAGTCTTAACAACTTTCTTATAGACTTGGGGCGAATATCATGCAGCTATGCAGGCAAATGGAAACTTTCATAAAGTAGACGATGTTATTGAAAAAGACTATACAACAGTTCAAGGACAATGGACCGCAGCCGAGCAGCCGAACACGATATGAAAACATGGGCATGGGTTTATATCCGGCAAGTTTAGTGTTCAGATAGTGGCTTATTTTTCCTGTCCGTAGCTACTGCTACTATTTTCATTAAATTTAATATAAGAATGTGAAGGCCAGTACATTGCCTGTCACCATTTCAATATTTATTATCTGAATCTGAACTCATATTTTATTTTCGCATTCCTACATATATCAAACAGTTTTACTAACATTTTCTTTCCAAAACTGTACCAATTTTAATTTAAATTAATTCATTTTTGGCATGAGTTTAATTTGCCAATTATGTAATATCTGAATTTTAATGCATCAAATATGTAACCAAACAGATGCATAATGGCAGACTGAGACTTAAAAATGGTTTATTTTATTAATTTATATTTTAAAATACTTGAAAAAAATATGAACGCGACTTTTTACTAATTAGTTTATAAATTGCTATTTCTGGTTTAATGATTCACATCAAAATAAAGTGAAGTTTCTTAGTTCAGAGCAGGTAACAAATTTTTTGTTCAAAACTAAGGCCGGGAATTTTCACCTGTTTAAACTCTGTCTCTCAACTGTCAGGTAAAACAAAAATACTGCATCGATAATGTAGCATAACTTGCAAAAATTACGTCATGTGTCAATTTTTCAATGCGACATTTTTATTATAACTGACAATTCCCATCTGTAAGCCTGATAGATATGTAAATAACGAGGTAAATAATAAACAATATCGCAAGGAAAGCTGTAACTCTTATGTATAATTTTAGATCAAACAACAAGAGTTGATGAGTTTTTGTCTCAATGTCCTTTTTTTTGCAAATTTACAGATCTGTAAGTAAGACTTACAGGTGTGAACAGATTCGACCCATTTGTCTTACTGATCTGTAAATCTGTAAAAACTGACAAAACACGTCCATTTTTGTTGATTTATAAAATTATACATGAGTGGCAACTTTCGTTTGTTCATTATTTACGTATCTGTAAGACTTTACAGCTAGCTTATCTTAAAATGTGGTTATTTATCAAAATATCGATATTTTTTGTACGGTTAATATCAAAATAGCCGGTGGTAAAATTTAAATCACTCAGAAATATTCGATATTAGTGAATATTACTATAATAGAAAAATTGACTCTGTCGGGTCCAGTAATAAAACTAGAAATATCGTAATTATGACAAAGCGGCATATCGCTCACTGCTTGCATTATAATATTGGGTGTCAACGGGCTATTATTTGCGCCGCTTTGTTGAAATGAAGACAAGCTCTATATAGTACAATATAGTAAAATAATCTTACTGTTCCTTTAACATAAATGCTACTTTTGTTTGAAATAATTCCTTATGAATATGAAAACTATAGTTCCAAAAATTATATCAAACAAAAATAGCATTTATGGTAAAGGAATAGTAAGATTATTTTACCATATAGAACACTCAGATCAGATACCAGGTTCATTCCAAAATAGCGGCGCAAATAATGGCTTGTAATTGTATCCAATATTATAAAGCAAACTGTTGACGATATGCCGCTTTATCATAATCACAATATTTATAGTTTTATTGCTGGGCCCGACTGAGTCAATATTTTGACTATTACTTACTGAGTTTATATGCAATTTTCAAAATCATTTTGAAAAACGGCATGAATACAGGGTCAAACAGGTTTGTGATAACTCAAAACCGTTTTGACAATGTATACATGACGTTTTCACAACTAAAATATATGAAAACAACTTAAAAAGCATGTTTTATTTTAAAATGTTACTTTCTCTTCTATTGATATTTAGGTCAAAAATAAATATGATAATTGTTATTGTTATTATTATAAAATTTGAAAATGTTTATATATAATATAATAATAAATTTTTATGGAATGTTATTGTAAACTTACCAATTCAGGAAGTACAAATTTGAGTTTAATTCGAACAGAATAATTATTTTCTGCTGCTCCATACACATTCACCAAATTATTGTCTTCACTTAAACACAAATAACAACATTTGTTTAGATCACACATTGTCACGAACTAACAAACAAGTAAAGAATATTTGCCACCATATTTTACTTATGCAGGTGTTCAGAATGCACCTGTCTCTTGTCTTACACAGCGATAGTAACAAAACTTCCAGCAAAACTCGGTGGAATCAACGTTCGTAATCTTCGTCGCTCACAGTTTGCAGTCAAAATGAAAATAATGTTTACTTACATCGGCTCAGTTCCTCAGTTATCGCCACGTGACGAAAAGCAATCCGATATACAGCAACAAGTGCTGTGAGGGTTATCTTTAAATAAGAACTTGGTTTACTAAAAATAGAAGCTAAAATGAGAGCTTATGTTATGTTACGTTATTCTTTTCATATAAAGATATTAAACGTAAAAAATATTTTTTTACAGCGAATTTAAATTATAAGACAACGGGAATATTCTTAAACGGCGCTTATGATTTCAAGGTTTTCTATTTACCGACAACCATAGAAGTAGTTTAAATTTATTTAAGAGGGAGCACAAATACAAAATATACATGAAATTTTATTTTTATGTAATTTCCTGCTCTGTTCATTTTACGGCAAAAAACTGTAGAATGCAAAATTGTTGAAAAATACAAAATTAAAAGTAGGCTTTTTAATGTTTGTTTTTTACCTCCCGCTACCCTTGGTAAGGGAGGTAAAGGGATAGTGCTAAAAATCACATATCGAGATTTAATAAATGACCACGCTTTAAGGTCCATAGAATCCAATTTTAACATTTCACGATGATGTCTGCATGTGTGTGTATGTGTATGGATTTTGTCTTCGCTCTAACTCAAATACTATCATTCAGAAAATTCTGAAACCTTGTATTTCTATACTATTCTAATGTGGAAAGAAATCATTAGATTTTGGTATAAATCGGAAAACCAGAAATGGCACTTTACCTGAAGCTCATAATGGTTTTTCTTCAAAAAATACCATTAAATGTCATTTTTTAGCATTTTATGTCATTATGAAAATTAAAGATTATAGAATTTTGTACAGGAATACATTAATACTTTTTCTATATATTTTATAGATAAATTTAAAAATCATTTTTTTTTTATATAAATCCCGAAGCTTAAGATAAACACAATTCCTTTGTTACACAGTACATATTTCAAATGAATGTAACTGACAGGTAAATATTACTGTCGAAAAACTAATCACTTGAAATTAATAATCGTGACATTTATAAAGAAAATAGTAAATAAAGCATAAAGCAAAAGTTATGTGCAATGGAACATAATAGTTTGCAAAATTAGTAAATACGTAGATATGTATTTAAATTAATAAAAATTAAATAGCGGGAGGTTTTGTATTGGCCACATCAGATGTTTTTACTTTCTTATACGTAGTAAAGGAAGTATTGTAATCGGGAAAAATTTCGGTTTTCAGATTTCAACGAAAATATTCATTTTGACCATCCCTGAATCCATTTTGACTAATAACTCAAAAACGGTAAACCATAGAGAATTATAATTTTTTATTTAGTTGTGCACTAGATGTTATAACAGTCCTAAATAAAAAATTATGTGCACCTCTTTTTTTTGGTCATTACATAATTTCCGGAAGTGGTACTTTACTTGAAGCCTACCGGAAGTAATACAGTACCGGACGGAAACCGTTAACAGTTTCTCTTGAAAAAAAAAATGGTTTTATTTTGATTCTAGAAATAAGTGCTTCATATAAAAGTTTTAGAGAATTAAATTCTGCGTCTAGCACATCAAATATTATTAAACTACCCCTTTGTATAAGCGAGATATGTAAATTTAAAAATTATGTACTTTTTGGTTTTTCTAATTAAGTTTACTATGGATTAGAACAAAAATAAAAAAATTATTGCCAATGTCAAATTACGTCAAATATGTGCAATTTTATCCCCGTTTTGAAGTTAAAATTAATATTTTATATTTTAGTCATTACAAAATATGTATGGTTTAATAAGCGTACAAGGAAGAATTTCCCTAAATGAAATATTTTAGTACATAAAAGAAGCAAAATATGAAAAATAATATAAGGACTCATTTTTTCGTACTTGCCATTTAGAAAACTCGCCAGCTAAATTTTGACGCGTGCGAAAAAATGCCTTATAAAACTCGTTCTTTATAAACTTATGTTTGTGGCGCCACTGAGACAGCTGATACCACCAACAGATTATAAATTCTGGAAGGACAGATACAGTCTCAGATCTCAAGCAGGTGAATGGTCTGAACCCTGAGGAACACCAGACGGACCCACAGTAGGGAAGTTTAGCGATTTTTTTTTATTCTTTTATTGCATGGGATATTACTTGAAAAATGATGTAACATGTTATATTTTTTTCAAAAATGCCCAGATTTTTCGGAAAAGCCGATTTTAAGCTGTGATGACGGCTTGGTACAACGTATGTCGCTTATACACTGACGCACGCTGTTGCGTTTACCAGTCACTTGAGACTGAGGTGTTGTTCGACCTACGTTCAAGTGGTTCGCTTTCACCGTTTTGTCTGAGTTTGCGCATAACTGACTTGTGACGTACTTAGAGTTTACCCAAAAAATATTAATTATAAATAAATGGAGCAATAATTTTAATTTTTAATTACAATTTCAGCAGTCATTTTTGTTATATTTGTGACAAAATAGTATGTTATATAGAATTTTCACCATGCTAAACTTCCCCATTTTGTTGGGCACTTTTTCCTTAGTACCATATTTCTTCCATTCTCAAATCGAGACTCAATGATTAAATATGTTTTGTATATACACATTACTTTATTTAGATAAATTAAATTTAGGACTTATAAACGGAAAAATCAATCAATTGACTAGCCGCTTTATTTTCATTGTTGTAAAGTTAATCAAAATTAAAATTATGTATGCAATAATATTGCAGTATTTATATAAAAAATAAACCTACCTTCATATACATTGCACCTGTCGTGATATTCTGAAATTGAAATAAAAAAAACATAAAACAATTTTTAAAAAGAAATTAAATTTAACAAAATTTATTTACAGAACATTATGTACAAATATATACAAATCAATCATATAATAATACTATAAACATTGTTGATGTTATTTTATTTACATTCTCGTTTTATGCAGGGTAGAAACGTAGTAATTTTGGTACCTGAGTGTTAAGGGTGGGATTACCGAAATTTTATTATTTACAAGAATCTAAATTAGCTATTTATTGACGACTCAAATCACAGATGCCGAATGACAACTAATGTTGTTTCGTGATTACATTTGTCAAAAATGAAGAGAAAAAAGTTCTAAATTTATTGAGAAATACTCGCGAATTATAGAAATATCATAAACTTGGTATCTGCCTTTCACTACTTCTAGTTTTCCCGCTATGTCTTATGTTTAATTTGGGTTGCCAATAGTCAGAAAAATTGACTTAGGTCTAGCAATGAAACTATAAATATTGCAATTATAACGAGGCGGCACATAACTGCTTTTACAATGTGTGCCAACGTGCCATTATTTATACCAATTTGTTGAAATAAAGACATACATTGAATGGATTCCCTGCCTAGTTTGCATAGTAATAGTATATTACATCCGAGGTGGGAGATGTTTCATTACAGTCAAGGGCTTATGTATATTACCGAGAGGCGAAACCTCGAGGTGAGATGAAGCGCGAGGCTGTGATGAAACTCCCACCGAGGTTATGTATACTATTTTATTCACAATCATCCTCATTTTAAATCAATAATTAAAATAATAATAATAAAAAATCAGAGTAATAACCTTTAATTTTATTAATATTTTTGGCAGCTCTCTTAAAATTTGGTTTAGCCTACTTTGTTATAAGGATCTATGACAACCTCTACATGAACATTTCCAACCCAAGAAATGGAAGTGAATCTGTTATTTCCAACCCAAGGGATTGTCATTAAAGTTAGGAATGATGTATTTCTCAACCTCCAAAAGGTTAGGAATCGGTATATTACTATAATGATTGTGAATAAAATACTATTATTGTTCCTTTAACATAAATGCTATTGTTGTTTGAAATAATTTTTGGAACTGCATATTTCATTCCCATAAGGAATTATTCCTATCACCTAAACTATACCAGAGTCGAAATTTATTACATTTCAGTATTTGACGGTTCATCATTTTCTTTTTCTTTGTTCGCTGCAGAATCTTGTGCTTCATTTTCCGACGATTCTATAGTTAGTTTCTTTCGTTTCTTTTTTCTCTTAATCTTCTTTTTGTCATATGTCTCCTCGTGTCTTTCCAATGATTTGTCGCTGAATTCTGAAGGATCATTATCTTCATCATCTTCTTCTTTGTCTGTTGAATAATCTTGTGCTTCACTTTCCGACGATTCAATAATTAGTTTCTTTCGTTTCTTTCTTCTCTTCTTCTTTTTGTCGTGCGTTTCTACATTTCTTTTCAGAGATTTATCCCTGAATCCTGAAAGTTCATCATTTTGTTCATTGTCTGTTGTGGCATCTTGTGCTACACTTTCTGACGTTTTTTCAATTGTTTCCATTCGTTTCTTTTTCTTCTCTTTTCTCTTAATCTTCCTCTGTTTGCTGTGTGTTTCTATGTGTCTTTTCATAGAAGATTTATCCCTAAATCCTCTTTGACAGATGTGACATGCGAATTCTTTGACGTCCATATGTATCGGTAGATGTTGTTTTAAATGTGTGCGCATTAAGAATTTCTTTCCGCAAGTTGGACATTCGAATTTCTTCTCGCCTTTGTGGATATACATATGTTGGTCAAGATTTGTTTTACGTCGGAAAATCTTTCCGCAAATGTCACAGTCCCAGGCGTCTCTATCATTGTATTCGTGATGTTTCATATGGCCAACTAGATGGCCATTTTCCACAAACCGTTTGCCGCATACAACACAAGCGTATTTTTTTTCGTTGTCGTCGTGATGTTTCATATGTAGTTTTAATGTATTTTCAAAACCAAATGTTTTATTGCACTTGTTGCATTTGAAAGGAAGTTTCGAAAAGTGGGTGAGCTCGTGAAGTTTTAAGTAAAGTTGCATTTTATACTCCTTTTTACACACTTTACATTGGTGCTTCTCATTTTTATGAATTTTTTTATGATCTCGGCATTCATTTCTACTTTTAAATGTAATATTGCAAAAATTGCAAAAATTACGTTTATATACTCGCTTAATATGTACGGCCTGCAGATGGAAATACATTATTCGTTTCGGAACCCGTTTATCGCAATATCTACACTTTATTATTTCGTCCTCATCTCCATCAGTGAAATTTATAAATTCATCACTAGTTTTTTTTATTTCTTCGTAAAGATCTTTATCTATTTGCTCGAATTTCAGGATGGTTTCTTCAATGTCTATATCTATTTGTTCATCGTCACTAATATCTTCGATTTCTATCTTCAATCCTTCATTTATTCTGTTATTAATTTCATTAAATAGCATATTTACTTCAATATCCATGCTATCACTGGAAGGAACAGTTGAACAATTTTCGTCTTCTATAGGACATTTCGGAGTTTTTGGTTCTGTTTTTAAAAATTCGTACAGTTTTTGAGTTTCGTCCGAAATAATTTTATTTTCCTCAGTATCCCTATTTGCTACATCTATATCAATTTTATTGTTTGGAGCAGCTGAGTCTTCGTTCTGCAATTCTTTAAATAATTTTGCATCATTTTCTTTGGAGACCAATTTATTTTCTTCAATAAAGGAATCGTTTTTGGTATTAACATTTGAATTATTGTTTTCAATTGGTCCAGAATTTATTTTAGCTGGGTCTTCTTTTTTCAATTCTTCATATAATTTTGCATCATTTTCTTTGGATACCAATTCATTTTCATCAATATCAAAATCGTTTTTGACATTAATTTCTGAATTTTTATCTCCAATAAACCCAGAATTGATTTTATTAGCTATATTCTCGTTTTCTAATTTTTGATTAGTAGACGAATTTAGTGGGTACGAATTTTGAGGTGGACTCTCAATTTTCTGGGATAGGGCATTTTCAAAAATATTATTTGACAAATGGACATTTTGGGAAGTGGTATTTTGGATAGGATCTTTTTGAGTGGGGATATTCTGGAAATTCGTATTTGGGCAAGTATTTTTAAAAATGTCATTTTGTGGTAGCAAATTTTGAGGTAGACTGTTCTCCACTTTTTGGGAAAGGATATTTTGACAGAGATTATTTTGGAAATGGACATTTTGGGATTGGAAATTTTGAGAAATGGTATTTTGGATGGAAGCACTTTGAGGAGAGATGATCTGGAAATTGATATTTTGGGAACTGACGTTTTGAGAAAGGTCATTTTGAGATTGGTCATTTTCAGGGGTCATATTTGGAAAATTTGTTTCTTTCAACGTATTGATATTATTCGATAATAATAATTTTAATGTTAGACCATCTTCACTACAAGATTTCAACATTTTATCTTCTTGTTTCAAAATATCTTTCGTATCGAGCTTTTCTGGAACATCAAACAATTTATTAAGTTCATTTTCAATTTCATTCATTTTATTTTCTTCAGGCTTTGCTAAATTTTGATCAGGAGATGAATTTAGCAGTGTAGCATAAATAATTTTGTCTTTGTCATTTTTAATATCAGTTTCTTCTTTGACTACATCAACAGGATCTTCACTAAGAGCAGAACAAGCATCAAGAAAGGAATTGGGAATTTTATTTTCTGGTTTTGGAATTTTTATTTCATCAACTTTGATTTTGGAGAGATCAATTTCAATTTTGTTTTCATTTAATAAATTTTCTATTGCAACTAAGTTTATTGTCTTATGATTTACTTTATTAACATCTTTTGCCTCAATTTTATTTTCTTGCAATTGTAAATCACCTTCGAGTAATTTTAATTTTGCCATTTTTACATCAGGGTGTTCATAATCTTCAGAATTATTTAAATTATCAAACAACAGTTCTGATGGATCAAGTTTTAATTTTTTACAAGAATAATTTAAGTCTTTAGTTTTAACAAAATCTAAAGAAAAAAATTCATCTATTGGTTGATTTACATCATCGTTATCATCATCAGCATCATCATCATCATCATCGATGATGATTGGTTCATCTGGATTTAAAATATTGCTAGTGTATTTAACACCAGTATTTGGTAGTGTATTATTTATTTTTTGTGCATTTTGGGGCAAGTCATTTTGAGGTTTATTATTTTGAGAAAGATCCTTTTGAGGTTGATTATTTTCCTTGAGATTTTGAAAAATTTTCGGATCGGAGGATGAATTTTCTACAGTTTGAGGAAGAGGAACATTTTGAGACTGTGTAATTTGAATTTGTCCATTTTGTGGAGGCACAGTCTGAGACCAATAAGAATTATTAGAGTTATTAAAAGAGGTACTTTCAGATAGTGGTAAATTTTGTGCATACCGATCTGTTCCATTTTGTAGAACTTTTTGATAATTAGTATTTTGTTGTCCCATATTTTGGCAGCGTTGCCAATTATAATATTGCCAAATATAATTTTGATAATTTGGGTCTACATTTTGATGGGCCAAACTGGGCTGTCCCCACTTATAATGTGAATTATACGGTGGCAGATTTCGATGAGAATTTTGTGCAGGTTCATTTTGGGAAGGGACGTTTTGTGTTTGCATATTTTGATGGTTTGAATTTGTTTGTGGTAATTTTTGTTGTGAATTATGTGGCAAATTTCGATGAGATACTGGTATGTTTTGAGCAGGTTTATTCTGGGGATGAACATTTTGTGATTGCATCATTTGTTTTGAATTATTTTGTGATACATTGTTATAATAATATGGATACCTATTATGGTAAGAATTTTGAGAAACTTCAGGCATATTTTGATGTGTCGAAGAAACATTTCGTCGTGAAGTACTTTGAGTTTGTTCATTTTGAGAAGCTGTCAAATTTAGAACTGACAAATTTTGAGAATCCACATTCTTAAAATAACTGTTCGGAGGAATTAATTTTTGATTGGAAACATTTTCAGATGGTTTGTTTGGAACAGCTCCATTTTGTGAGTGTATCAAATAATTGTCAGATAATAAATTTTGAGACCGCGTATTTTCAAGCGCGCTTTCAGAATAATTAATATGAGATTTTGTGCCTTCAACGAGTCTTTTCTTATGTGGCAAACTTTGAGTTTGTCGACTTTGAGAAGCTGTTAAATTTTGAGCGGGCAAATTTTGACTTTGAGACCGCGTATAATAAGGCGATACATGTTGAGAAAAACTATTTTCAGATATTATGCCATCGGCAAGTCTTTTTTTTAGCAATGAATTTTGAGTCTGTCCACTTTGAGAATCTGTCAAACTTTGGGAATGTACATTACTGGAATAAATGTTTTGAGAAATAATTTTTTGATGAGAACTATTGTCTGATGGTTTATTTTGAACAGCCCCATTCTGAGAATTTGGCAAACTATTAGATAATAAATTTTGAGATCGTATGTTCTGAGACGGAATATGTTGAAACCGTGTGCTTTGAGTGGGTAATATTTCTTGAGACAAATTTGGAGTGTGTTCACTTTGCGAAGCTGTCAAATTTTGAGAATGTACTTTACTGGAATAATTGAAGGGAGGAACTATTTTTTGATGAGGAACTTGTTCTGACCGTTTATTTTCAACAGACCCATTTTGAGAATGTGTCAAATTATCAGATAATAAGTTTTGAGACCCCTTATTTTGAGAATAATTATTTGGAGACGTTGTGCTTTCAACTGGTCTTTTCTTATGTGGCAAATCTTGAGCTGGTTCATTTTGAGAAAGTGTCAAAATTTGAGCAGACAAATTGTGATTTGCTATATTTTCAGAATGTACAATACTGGGATAAATGTTTTGAGAAACTATTTGTTGATTATTGTGCGATATTTTATTTTGACCAGCTCCATTCTGAGAATTTGGCAAATTAGATAATAAATTTTGAGACCGCGTGTTCTGAAGCGGAACATGTTGAGACCATGTACTTTGAGGGGGTACTTTTTCTTGAGACATATTTTGAGTATGTCCAGTTTGAGCAAGCAAATTTTCTAATGGTTTATTTTGGACAGCCCCATTTTGAGAATGTATGAAATTATTAGATAATAAATTTTGAGACCGCGTATTTTGAGATGGAACATGTTGAGAATAATTCTCTTGAGATCTTGTGTCTTTTTCATGTGACAAACTTCGAGTTTTCCCTTTTTGACACTCTGTCAAATTTTGAGCAGACAAATTGTGATTTGTCATATTTTGAGAATGTAATGTATTGGAATAAGTATTTTGAGGAACCATTTTTTGACTTGGGTTAATATCTGCTGGTTTGTTTTGAACAGCCACATTTTGGGAATATTTTAAATCGTTAGATAATAAATTCTGAGACCGAGCATTTTGAGGCGAAACACGCCGAGAAGAAATATTTTGAGATTGATCTTTTTCTTGTGACAAATTTTGAGATATGTTTGGCAGAAGTACTTTCTGAGAGGGAAGATTTTGGACTGGGCCATTTTGGGAAGGCGATACATTTTGTAAGGGTGGCGTATTATGTAACAAATTTTGAGGAAGTATATTTTGGGATTGCGTATTTTGAGCAGGAATGATTTGATACAACCTTTCTGGAACATTGGGCTCATTTTGCGATGGAACGCTTTGAGATTTTGTAATTTGGATAGGTACTTTTTGAGGTAGAATATTTTGGGATGAACTATCTTGGGAGGGCGGTAAATTTCGAGAGGCTACGTTTTGAGATTGTGCAGGTTGGGAGCAAACTTGTGTTGATCTTTCTTGGGATTTTGTATTTTGAGTTGGTAAATTTTGTTCCGTTGTGTTTTGCGGTTTTTGGGGCGAATTTGGGTGACAGGTATTTGTATTTTGAGGTGTATCATTCAGAGAATAAACATTCTTAATTACAGGTAATTTTCCAGGAGTATCGTTAGTAGATGTTGTGGTTTGAGGTGGTAAATTTTGGGAACTAGACGAATTTTGGTGGGACAAATTTGCATTTTGAGGAGATTCGTTTCGGGTACGCGGTACGAAAGATATATTTCCCGATTCATCTCGCTCCATGAAAATATTATGTGATGCAAGTTCTTCAAGAGAAACAAATGTTTGTGATAAAGTTGCATGCGTTGGTTCGACTCGGGAATTTTTATTTGGTTTATTAACATAATTTGGTGTATTTTGAGCATGATTATTTTGTTTACTATTTGGTGTTTTTGTTGCTACACTTTTATCAGAATTATCAGTTACTACCGTGGTAGATGATGAAGGTAGCCGACAAATCTCTAATCTCTTTTTTACGTTGTTCATTAACCGTTGATAATATTCCGGCGTATTCCACATTTTTTGTAGTTTTCTTATTTTCTTTGATTCTTCATATGTTCGTTCTTCCTTTTTTTCTTCTTGTCCTCCATCTTTTGACTGGTTTTCTTTGGTAGAATTTTCTGCTGAACCATTTTGCGACGCACTTTTGTGTTTTTCTCTCAAATGGTGATATAAATCGTCGTTGCTTTTTACACACTTCACTTTGAATATGTAGAATAGGGTAACGTCAATGAGGCAATTGCAGCACAAGCGTACTTCGATGTCTTTCCCAAAATACAACTGAAACATAAATATTTTTAATATTTCTGATTATATGTATATCTGTGGCTTATTGCAAGAACAACCAATTTTAACACATGTAATTTTTAGAAATGGGTGATTTAAAATTAGTCCTAAATCAATTCAGCACGCAGGCGATGTTTTGTAATTTAGCTAGTCGTTAGAAAGTCGTATGAGCGTTTTATAACACGACAGACAGTTTTTTAGGGGTAGTTTATAATGAATTTAATTTAGGGCTATTAGTATTATTTGACATTTCTGATACACCCAAAAACACATCTTTTCTTTATATATTTTTTAATTCATTCTATTCACTCTTATTCTTCTAATGTTAGAGATTCTTCCAATGGGGTCATTTAAAAAAAAATAATTGTCGATTTTTTTTATAAAATCATGAAATCCATCTCATTTAATAAATATAGTAATAGAAAATAATTTGAAATATGCTACTTTTCATTCATAAATTTGCTAATAAACTTTCGCGGTTTTAAACACGGACTAAATTTGTGACGACACAAATTCATACTCACACAAAGACAATTCACTCTCACACACACACGCTTCACAACATGAAACAGTAACCTAACCTAAAAGTGTGACAGCTGACAGCAAAATATACAAGAGAGAAGATTATTATTACTTTCTATTTCTTTAAAAGTACTAGTGTAAAAAAAAATATGTAAATAAACCATTTATTTAAATAAATACCAAACCAAATAGTCATAGTTCTAAATTAAACCGGTAGAGCTCGACTGTCGTATCCGTGAATATGTGTCGTCAGCTGTTGAAATATTTGAAATTAAACGCAACTTTTAAAAAATCATATCTCTGATTCTAAAGACTTATAAGATGAAAAACATACACATACATGTTTAATTTGACCTATTTTTTCAAGAAAAAAATAAATCAGAAAATGTGAAATGACCCAATTCATTGATGAGATTAGCGGTATTTCTGCAGGGTATATGTAATATATGTGTCTATAATTATGAATATTTAATTAAATGTACTTCCCCGAAAAAGTCTTCAGTAATGTCTCTGGCTTTTTGTCACTCACATTTATCTGTCAATTACAAACATTTTAATTTTTCCAGTTGTTTTCCATGGGCTGCGAAATACATTTATTTATTTCTTATTATTTTATATATTTATGTCTCTCTCTTTAATTTCATAGAAGATATATTAAAAATTTTAAATGTATCGGATAGAGATTTTTATATTCTTTAATATTAGTAATAACAGAAATTTTCAAAAAATAATATTTAGAAGATTTTTTTAAAGAAACTATTACTTCCGGTTGTCCAATTGTTACCAAAATGTAATCAGCTCTTCCCAGGAATGTCAGATTGAGGAAACTGCAGTTAAATATTTTTTAAGTCTTATAGTATTTGAGAAACCGTGGTTCCAACATCCACACATACATACTCTCTCTCTCTCTCACACACACACACACACACACAGACACACGCACACAAACATACATACATACACACACACACACACGAACATTATCGTATGGTATAATCGGATTATAGGGACCTTAAAACATGCTTATCCACTAAAATCTGGATATGCGATTTTTAGCATGATTCCAATACCTCTCTTAGCGAGAAGTAAAAATGGTATATGGTTATCACTTTATTGTGAAATATTATGTACTATTAATATTAGTGATGGAATGGATCAAAGAACGGATTGTCGCTTATTTTTGTTTTGTTAGTTAATTTCTGGTCAGCGATAAGTTACGTGTTGTATATGTCAGTTTTGTAAGTAGGTTTAACAACGAATAACGAATGAGTGTGAAAACAGGAAAGTCTGGTTTGATTTTCCAACATTATAAATGACGAAACCAATACTAGTCGTCTTCCCCAAATTTCTGGAATCCTATGTAATTAAGATAAGAATTTATGATGGCCGAAATTTCGTAGGGGATATTATCAGCCCCTGTACTCTTTTAAAAATACCAATTCTTTAAAATGTAAAAATAAACAATAAATAAATTTATTTTTGAGAGAATTAAATTTTGGGAATATTTTGATATTTGTTTGAAATAAAACACGTAGGCCATAATATTCCTAGTTTATTGAAAAATATGAGGGACGTTTCGTGCTTATATTAGCACAGTATCAGCAGAATTAAATCATTGTTGTTAAAATTTATAAATATTACATTAAATAAGGGATTAATCCACTCGTCCAAAAGTTATTGAAAATCTGCAGCAGAAGATTAATTTATAAACAAGTTCATGCCAAGGTGGCTGACTGAATTCTCTCCGGAGATAATTATTTTGATGTTAACAGTTTGAAATTCTGAATTATACTACTTGTTTATTATGTACAAGTCAAGGAAAATAAAATCCTAAAATCTGTCTGGTATAAGAATGCAATGTAGCATGGTTGTAGGGATAACATTTCCTGGCGTGTGAGTACGGTTGCCAACTGACCTTTTTTGGAAAGGACAGTCCTTTTTTGAGCATATTTTGTCCTTGTCCTTTTTTAAACCAGGAAAGGATGCGATTTATCCCTTTATGGCATATTTTGTTATTAATGATATTTTTCTTATTATAAATATGAAAATGAAATAATTATTTCACATTTTATGTAATGTAATAAAATAATGATAGAATTTTTGAATTATTGATGTAGGGTCAACTAGTGTTGACTTGTCAAATTTGTTAATTGTTGCTCTCCTCGTCGTTATTATTTTATTATAATTAATTAGCGAGAAATAACTGCTTTGTCAGTTTAAAAAATTAAAATGTAAAATTTAGATATTGGCAGTTAACATTTTAAGGTTAGATATCTTATTGTGTTTTACTGTTTTCTTCATAAAATATTGATTTTAATTTTTATTAAATTTATTAAATTTGCTTTATTATAAAGAAACTATGTATTTTCTTGCATTAAAACACCTTTGACCTTAAAATTTTCAAAAAATCGCCTGCGGCGCATTTTCCTCATGTTTTAAATCCAACACACAATTCAGAAAAAGATGGCCGAAAAATGTCCTTCTCTGTAATTTTGTAAAGTTGGCAACCATACGTGTGAGCATCGACCTTTAAACTAATGGACCAAGTGTCTCCTATTCTTTTATTGTTAGAATAATGCTCCAACATAAAAGGATAGAAATATATATTCTGTCTTTCAACAGTACGGAAGTTCTCAGTTAAAGTATATTGCGCATACGTTCGTACTCATTGTACATCTTTTTCAGACATATGTAAATTTCTATACATCGCTCTCTATCACTAAATAGTTGTCAAAATCTACATTTGACGTTTCGTGACTGTGTATTATTTACTTTTTTGGAGAACATTTACAATTATTTCTGTCAGTATATACGTAAATATATGTGCTGTGAGCTGTGTGCGACAAAATAATGGGGAAACGGTGTATTTCGTGCAGTCAGCAGTACGTACGCGATTCAGCTGTGTCATTTCATATGTAAGTTCTTATTAATTATTACTTGTCCCCTATAATATACATATGTATATAAAGATTATATTAAAAATATATAATAAAACGAATTATGCTAAAAAAAAAAGCGATTATGCAATAACAAGTAGGGACAAATAAAAAAAATTATTTTGCCGCGTTTTCTTAACTTCCGTACTGTTGAAGGATAGAGATACTGTGTCTGCACCGTTATGGCGGGACAAGCGTTTTGCTCGTACGCTGCGTCTATTAGTTTAAAGGTCGATGCGTGTGAGTGATGTAAACGTGAGTTAAATTCCAACTTTTCTTCTGCATTTGGGAACAATAAATTAGGCTAGCTAAATTGAATGTTGAAATAAATAATTTTAATATAAATATAATTGCAAAAAATTAATAATATAACTTAAAAAAAAATAATATAAATACAAAAGACAAATCACCTGTATACCTGTCAGTAACTGTCAAAAATATTTTATTATTCAAGCAATTTCGCTTGTCTAATCAAAATAGCCCTCAAATGGATGATGATATTGAAGATGTTCCATCTCCAACTGATGTGGATGTATCTGAATGTTTCGATTATTGTAATATTATTAGTTTATCAAAATAAAATTTAGAAAATAAATAAAATAAATATATCATCACGGCATATTACCCATTTCTGGGTGTGCCAGTTTTTACAACACATGTAGACATCCGTAATGATGACGATATATTTTACCGTGTGGGCGCTTACCAGGCGTCACCTCACGGGCACTCATAGCTAGTGTGGAGAGTGCACCACAGGGAAAAAAAATGAATTTTTTCAAATTTAGATTTGTATTTAATCTGAAAATGCTTCTGTGTAAACCGTTCTTGTTAAGCTCGGCCCAGCACTGCAATCTCAAACCAGAGGCAACTCGATTCATGATATGAATAATAATCTAAAGGGAAGATGGGACTGAGATACTACAAAATTTCTTATCAACCATTTTTGATACAAAGTACTGTATTTTATTTAACAATGTTTTGCACTATCAGACTATCTACTGGTGACGTGGTGCCCTAATGACCCCAACCAGCACCAACTGAATAGTTCTAAAGCTACGTATAAAGTACCTATATTGGCACCCCAACAACGGATAATATATCGTGATGATACATTTATTTTGGTTAAAAATTGACAATGATTACCTACTCTTAAATTAAGGCACAGATATGTATGAAACTACATATTATGAAAAGTATAGTATCCTGTATTGTATACCAAAAGTATCAAATGTTATTCGTTATAAAGTATTATTGGAAAATTCTTGAAACTTTTGCTTCACCCTTTCAAATCAAACGAGAACGAGGCATATTCGTTATATCTTTTATTCTATTTTATTATATATTTTTTTATTCATGACTAATGGGTCATTATAATGTCTAAATGGGAATATATGACCCGGTCGAAACGGCCTAATATTTAACTATTGTTAAGATGCAATGTATTTCTATTAATATAATGAAAAGTTCTGATAAAAATATGGCCTATTTTCGTATTTTCAAATAAAAAAATCCGCCTTGAAAGGGTTACGGATAAGAATTAAAACATAGTGAACAGAAACTTAAAAAACCATTGGCTGAATATTTTTGAAATGTGTAGTATTTTTTTATAATGATAACAAGTAATTAATGTTAATATATACAAAAAAAAAATACAAATATATTTAAACTGTTTTGGTGATAAACCATGATTTTTTTGATTTTTTTTAATTTTTAAAGATCTAGTGGTGTTATTGTAGTTTTTTAATTGTTTTAAAAGCAATATAAATATTTTATTTCTTAAACGAAAACGAAATCTGTAATAAACCTTAAAAGATGCATTTGAATTTTTGCATAAATTTAGTATATAACGTACGCACACGCGCGCGCGTCTTTTAACAATACGTACCTAAATAAAATAGGTCAAAACATGTAATCAGTAATCTGTTAGAATTCGAATACAGTCCATATTTTTGTTGTTATTTATACTTTTGTAGTAAATAAATTCATTTTTATTATAATTTGAATCTTTTTTTCATCAGTTATAAAAATCAGTGATTTAAAAAAAAAATCAGTTGATTTAAATCAGGCCAACCCTGTTACAAACTATACTAAACAAATAAATATACCATATCATAAATTATAATTGGAATATCCTTTGGAACCTTCATAAGATTCGATGTCGAATAATTTCAGGTCTTAATGTTCCACATATTAATTTCAAAAATCTACAAAAATGTTTTTTGGACGTGTCGGTCAATAATTAGCCCATCGTCAACTAAATAAAACAATTATTGTTATAATTAAAGATTAAATAAAAATTTTAAACTTACCAAACGGTAAAAAATAGTTATTCCTCTATAAAATCTAATTATAAATATATTTTTACAGGTTATTTATAACTAGATTTCATAAAGGAATAACTAAATTTTACCATTTGGTGAGTTGAAAATATTGTATTTTATTTAATCTTTAATTATAACAATAATTATTTTATTTAGCCGACGATGAGCTAATTATTGCCCGAAACGTTCAAAAAACATTTTTGTAAATTTCTGAAATAAATATATGGTACATTAAGGGCCTAATTCTCAATTTTCACCGAAGTGATATGCAGTGAAAATTTTTCACTTTATTACTTGGAGCTATTCTCAATTGTAAAGTGATCTGATATAAATGAGTGAGAAAGTGTGATATTGTATGCATTTTCCGTAAATTGAAAATTTTGGTTGCGCATAACTAGAAAATACGATTTTAGTGCATGTGTTTGATGAAAATTGACAAATAATATCATGACATTGACAGGCGATGTGATATAAATTTATCATTTCATATCATATCACAATGGTGAAAATTGAGAATTGGGCCTTAAGACCTGAAATTATTCGACATCATATTATAAATTACTTTAAATTTACTATGCTTCGTTCAAGGCAGATGGAACTTGAGAGCTGACTGTTTTTACATGCATTAAATAAATAATTTAAATTCGTGAAATACCCGAAATTTAAAAATTGTGAAACTGACAGTTGACAGGTGATATATTTTTCGCGTTTATGAACAAAGTGATCAATCAGAGGATAGAATTTATTTCCATAAGTAAACTAACGCTAGTATCTTATCTTACATGATACGGACTATAATATTTCCTGTTAGGCTGGAGTTCTGCTTTTACCAAATGCAAAAATTTTTAGGAAAAAACTCAAAAGCCGCAATCAAACTTTAATTTTGATATTCAAAATATTTAAAAAGGTGACTGTTTCTTGCTATAAATCCACAGATGCTTTAGCAGTAAATTTTGTAAATAATATGAATACATTTTTGAACTTACCAATTCCGGTAAAACGTATTTTAATTTAGCTTCAATGCCATTATCTTTGGAATCTTTATCGCGCACATCAATTAAATTCTTGTACTCATTAAGACACAAATAACAACTTTTGTTTATGTCAAAATTCGTCATTGTTTACACTATTACAAACACAAGGTCAGCTTCACATAGGCAGTGTTTTTCACTACATTGCGTTGTTGCCTGTTTGCTATCTACTTGGATACTGGCACTGGCTGACGCAGCTGACGGTCGGATTCGGAACCGGAGCTCGTATAATATTTTGAAACGGTTCGGTGTCTTGGGTTGCGTTCCAATATCAACTATTAGGAGTTAGAGTATCACGTAATTTGAGGGTCGCGTGGCCGTGTGCGAATAGTGTCTGGCTGTCAATCTGGTGATCCGGGTTCGATCCCGCCAGTACAGACTTTTAATCGCACAGAAGTAATCCCTGTGATGCACTTTCCACACCAGCTATGAGTGCCCGTGAGGTGACGCCTGGTAAGCGTCCACACAGTAAAATATATAGTCATCATTACCGATGTCTACATGTGTTGTAGATGCTGGCATACCCAGTAATGGGTAATATGCCTTTATATATTTATTTATATTTTTTTAATTTGAGGGCTGTGTTTTGGAATGAATGAGAGTTTTGTTGAAGTAAAAAATTGAAACTAAATAAAAATAATTTAAAAAATCTGTTGTGGCCAGCACAAGACCTCTCGCCATTTCCATATTAGGCTATATAATTATTGTATTGCACTTTGCTATCGAACCGTCGTTTTATAACAAAATATTACAGAACTTTACCCAAATATTGTCTTTTATTGTATTTAACATGTCTTCTGCACACATTCTAATTATATCTATTTTTCATTGTATGAGGAAGTTTCTAAATGTCACAGATTCTTCCAATTCATTTACCAGATTGGCGGTGATTCTGATGGATACATGCAATAGGTAATATACCTATTAATTTCAAATATTTAATTAATAAAACAATAAGAAAGATTAAATGTACTTCCCAGAAAAAGCTATCAAAATGTCACTAAAACTGTTTATTTTTGGCACTGAAATCTGTCATTTACAAATTATGTTATAAACATTTGAATTTGTCAACTGGTTTCCTTAGTGTAGTTTCGCCTACTCGACTTGTTATATCCCGATATTCTATATATTATAGCGTCTTTATCTCTAAATTTATAGAAGATATAATAAAAAATTTAAATGTATCAGGTGTAGAATTTTGTTCTTCATAATTAGTAATATAAAAAATTTTCAAAAATTAATATTTGGAAGAATTTCTTTTAAAAACTACTACTTTCGGTTGTTCAATTGTTACCAAAACCTTTTCAGCTCTTCCCAGGAATGTCAGATTGAGGAATTCATAGTTAAACAGGTCTTATGTCTTATAGTTTTTAAGGAATCGTCCGTCCAACATCCAGCCATACACACACACACATACACACACACAGAGACATCATTTTAAAAATGTTATAATCGGATTCTAGGGACCTTAAATCGTACTTATTCAATAAAATCTGGATATGCGAATTTTAGCATGAATCCAATACCTCTCTTAGCGAGAGGTAAAAAATTAACAATGCTTATAATTACTACATTAATGTCAAGCCCCCTTTTTAATAAAATCTCTTTTATGGACCACTCTCCTCATAATATAACGTGAAAGTACGCTCTTTAAAAGCGCTTTTATTATAAAAGTGTGTTCGTAATACAGGTCTATGTGTTTACTTAAGTTTATTTTCACCCAAAAGTATGTTTTTTTTCCAAGAAAGCAAATTACGTTCATATGTTGAAAGTCGTGAGCATCTATGTTTGAAAATATTGTGGGGTAATTTCTGTACCCTTCTCGATGTAAGTAGAGTATCACTTCGGAGGAAACTCTGGCTGTTTTGAAAAACTAAGGCTGTGTCCGATGTTGCACTTTTATCACTCTAATATCTAAATCCTAAATTTATGTGCCCTAACCCATAAATCTAGTGATTATTTAGGATTTTAGGAATTAGATTTTATGGAGGAGCACACTATGCCTTGAAGTTGAAGCGCACTAATTAAACAAATCGTGTTCGTTGCTATAATTTGTACAAAACGTCAAATTTGCTGTAAGAGAATAGCTTCTTAGCTTCTATTTTATGAAATATAATATTAACATTTATTCTCAAGCATCATGGGGTCATACCAAAAAAAATATATATTGTTTTTTTTTTTATATAATTAAAAAAATTACATAATTTTATATATATATATACATGAAAAATATGTAATATTCTTATACTTTTCATTCATGATTTTCTTTCTAAACATTTTGAGTCTTATTTTGTGACGTCATGGGTTTGTACACACATACAATGATAGTTACGCACACATGTACTCGTGCACGTACTGCACACGAATGTCAGCGCAGCGCATTTTTCGAACATAACCAACATTTTCAAAGTAAATATCTTTGCAACAAGTTGTTTTTGTTTAAATGTAAGTACAAATAACGAAATGTTCTAATAAATACAAATTATGTGTGATTTAGATATTACCATGGTTGTATAATATTGTTCTGTGCCGTCTTGCGAGAACATCTCGTTGAGAAGCAAAAATAAAGTTTTTGTTCGTATTCCTAAACCTCGAGATTAATTTCCATAATTAAATTATTCAATATACAATAAAAACAAAAGCACCAGTACAAAATAACTTGCTGTCACGTTTACTTTTAAGTCAAATAACATAAACGTCAAACGTAGTTCCAATTTTATTCGATAGGAGGGACTACGGTCAAGGTCGCAAACCCATGACATCATTTGAAATTTAATATAAACTTCAAAAAATTATTTCTGTAAAACTAGAAACTTATGTGACATAAAATTTATATTTCTGTAAGTGGTTTTAAGTATACTTTCAAAAAAAAAAAAAAATCGGAAAATGTGGTATGACCCCATTCATTTTTGTTGTTCTAAAGTGTTGTCATACAAACCAATGGATATCACTAGTGTGCCATTCGGAGTCGTATTTATGTAAAGAAGACCTAATTCCTAAATACTAAATATCAAAATGCGACATCGGACACAGCCTTAGAGTAAACTTTGAGTGTAAGGTTATTAGTTTTGGAACGACTTTGAGTTATTTCGTACTCTATATTAGGGTTTTGGAACGCAGCCCAGCAGTTCAACTGGAGAGTGGTGGAGGAAACGTCATTAAATTCTTATTAAGAAAAATTTTCCTCGAGTGTAATTATGAGTAGTGGAACAGGTATGGATGTTGCTCAATACTTTGACTAATTGCAGACAAAAATCAATTTGAAATTTGAGAAAATATCTTGTAATGTGCATGTTATTCTACAAATAATGTAAATATGTTTAGCTAATTGACTGATGGCAATGACGCTGATATTGTTAGTTTAATAGAAGCTTTACAATTTCTATTCGAATTAATTAACAAATATTTTTTATAATAATTATTGTGAGACGAAAAAAATATATAATGATATTTTCTGGTGCATAAACATTTTCAGCCCGATTCACAAAAAAGTTTATGCTAATCCTCATTTTTGGATTAGTGAATTCTATCCTATTCCGGTATTTAAAATTTAATTTTCATGATATTATCAATAAAGGTAGATACTAGGAATAGATTAGACTATATTTTAAGACGTAAACTGCCAAAATTAGAGTAGAATTCGAATGAGGATTAGCTTAAACTTTTTTGTGAATCGGGCTGTTCAACATTAGTATACACTTAAACAGTGTTTCATGGTGCTGATATATTATTTTAAAATAATAGCTTATCTCTTTGACAAGATGACGCATGACGCTTATCCATTTTTGTTTATTTAAATAAACAAAAATAGCTTATATATAAACTTATTGTTCGAGAAACTTTCCGTATTTACTGATTAAACTTATCGCTTGTTTATAAATAAACAAAAACACCCTATCTCTAATAAACAAAAACACCTTATCTCTTATCATTGTTTACTTAAATAAACAAAAACATCTTATCTCTTGACAAGGTGGCGCCGGTGCAACCTTTGATCGGCCAGCCAGAGCTATCTTACCCATTACTGACTAACTGCAGACAAGAATTAATTTTAAATTTGTGAAAATATCTTGTAATGTGCATGTTATTCTAAAAATAATGTAAATATGTTTACCTAATTGACTGATGGCAATGACGCTGTTATCGTTAGTTTAATAGAGGCATAGGCTTTAAAATTTCTATTCGATGTAATTAACAAAAATTTTTATTTTGAGTATAGGGTCAGGTCAAATAATTATTGTGAGACGAAAAAATTATATAATGATATTTCCTAGTTCATATATGTATAAACATTTCAAAAATTAAGACTAATATACAGTGTTTCGTAGTACTGCTATAATACTTTAAAATGTTTTTCAACCCAGTTAATTCTGACGACGAATTTTTGCCTCTTTCGGGAATAACATCGACGACAAAACAAAACCTATGATTCTGGAAGATGAAATCATCGATTGGGGGATTACACCATTTTTTTTTTATAAGTTCATCTGAAAATATTAGGAAAACTAAGACTATTGATGAAAATCCGGTGAAAAAATTCCTATTAATAAGCGAGTTATGGTCTCCCGAATTTTGAAAAAATTGACGTTTTATATCAAACTGTTTTCATCATGGACTTAAATGTTCTTGAAATATATGCTATTTTAAGTTATATTTACATAAAAATAAATGAATATTATAACACTGTATAAGTCTACATACTTTATAATTACAGGTGTAGAAATTTATGTTAAAATAAAAACTGTTTGGAAACTGTAGTACAGGAATGTTAGCCCCTCCTTTCGAATTTGAATTTCTTAATTTCCATTGGTAGTAATCCCCACCTCCTAACACGCTATTTGTAATGCATGGATAGGCTGTTTCTCGGTCGCCAATCAAAATATTTTCATATTAGTGTCGAAGCACTGTAACAAAAAACTCTTTATTTCCGAAATATCTCAATTATACCATTTCATTTTTTTATTAATATTCGTTATTCTGCATATACATTCGTATTTTTTTACTATTTTCCTTTAAATCGATTGAGCCGTAATCCCCCATACGATAGAAGAAGATACCATGAAGCTTCTGGGAGAAATGGTGATGAATGACCCCAGTAGTAGACCGTACGATAGGGGTACGATGTAACTTGGCGAGTGGGGGAAATTCATATTATCACTGCGGTAATGGGGAAGTTATAAAATCCATAGGCGTGGCGTGATAAAGAAGAATGAACTTCAATAAAATAACGAATATTACAAAAAATATTTATTTATATAAAAAATGAATGAATTATTTAATATAGGTACCTTGAGTATTTTTTAACGTGAAACATTGGGTTTGTCATATCCATAGTTACGACTTGATATTTGATTGACAGCAATGTATTTGCCCGTTCAATTTAAAATGAAACATAGGGAACGAATCTGACAGAAGTATTATATTTAAATATTGTAAGAAATTTAGCGGAGTCAGAAAACCACTTAAGAGCACTAATCATATTTTAGAAAACAGGTATAATAATTTAAACAAAATTAACCTCTAATGACATCTTGTCAATATGACAGATAACCGTTGAATTTTCCTATAAGTTATGGTTTGACATTTGATTGACAGCAATGTATTTGTCTGTCTTATTTAAAATGACACTTGGGGAATGAATTTGACAGAAGTATTATATTTAAATATTGTAAGAAATTTAGCCGAGCCAGAAAACCACTCGAGCACAAGGTGCACACTATATTTTTTCTACAACTAATTTTAATTTAGAATGCAGGTATAATTATTTAAACAAAATTAACCTCTATTGACGTCTTATCAAATGTCAAATTTGTTCCCTATGTTTCATTTTAAATGGAACGGGTAAATACATTGCTGTCAATCAAATGTCAAGTCGTAACCATGGATATGACAAACCCAATGTTTCACGTTAAATAATACTCACGGTATAAATCGTATGACAATTAATTACCCCAGCTAGGAGTATCCGTGAGATGACGCCTGGTAAGCGCCCGTCCGGTAAAAATATGTCGTCATCACTACCGATGTCTACATCATGTAATGAATATACTGGGATTTGGGAATTTTGAAATTCTTTAATCCTTTAATCTTTACTGGCTGCAGTATACATATTAAACGGATTACACAATTCTATAATACCAAGCATTTTGCACGTGTTCCTAATTATTCTTGCTACTTCTCATAATTATATATAAGTAGATATTATTTCCCATTACAATACGAGTTTTCCAAATTTATAGTAACTTTTATTAGAGCGTAATTACTTTTTTTACCTCTCGATAAGAGAGGTATTGGAATCATGCTAAAATTCGCATATCCAGTTTTTAGTGGATAAGCACGTTTTAAGGTCCCTATAATCCGATTATAACATTTTTACGATGATGTGTGTGGATGTTGGATCCACGTTTTCTCAAATTACTATAAGACTTAAAAAATATTTAACTGCAGTTTCCTCAATCTGACAATCCTGGGAAGAGCTGATTAGATTTGGTAACAATTAGACAACCGGAAGTAATAGTTTCTTTAAAAAGAATCTTCTACATATTATTTTTTGAAAATTTAAATTAATTAATTTAAAAATTGTATTATATCTTGTATATAGATTTAGAGATACAGACACTGTAATATATAGAATAATCTAATCGCAGAGGCCAAGGCACTAAGGACACCAGTTGACAAATTCAAATGTTTATAACATAGTTTGTAAATGATAAATGTCAGTGTTAAAAATCTGAAAGCTTTTTTTGGGAAGTACATTTAATCTTTCTTATTATTTTATTAATTAAATATTTAAAATTGTAGGAAAATGCATATCATAAGAAATACCGCCAATTTTGTTAGTGAATTGGAAGAATCTCTGACCTTTAGGAACTTCCTCATACAATGAAAAATAGATATAATTAGAATTGTATGTGTGGAGAAGACGTGTTAAATACAATAAAAACAATATTTGGGTAAAATTCTGTAATATTTTTGTTATAAAACGACGGTTCGATAGCGAAGTGGAATACAATACAATACGAGAGGTATTGTGCTGGCCACAACAGATTTTTAAAATTAGTTATGTGTCAACTGACAGTTGTCATTGTTGTCACTATCATGACACTTTTTTTCTATTGTAGAACAAATTCTTTTTGCGTTTAATTTATTAATAAATTACAAATATAGTTCAGAAAAATTAACCACCCCTCTTCTAACTTAGAAAGTATTAAAACATTGACGTTTTCTTTTAATTTTGACATCTTAATTGACAATAATGACATTGATAATGGAGACCGACTCAATACAACAAAAAATAGGTGACGCGATTTTTTTGCAAGCCAGTGTACCTGACAGCCCGAGTTTCAGTGGATTAGGGTAAAATTTGATATGTGTAAGGCAATAAAACATTGTAAAATCACCATTTCACTCCTGATTCTGAAGCTGTGCGGCATCGAAGTAAAAGTACAAAACGCAACTTAGGAATTGTGAACTGAATTATATTCTTTTGGCTCACCAAGTTATATTGTACGGACAGTAGGAGGGGGTACACTTTCCAGCCAGACTTCGTAATTAGTAATTAGGTCACGTACACATGTGTACGTGATCTTTGCAGGTGTGCGTAATTAATTATAATTTTAGTCACGTATGAGAGCACATGTGTCATGTTGTATTCGACTGGAAGTAACGGACGTGCTTGTACCTCAATTTCGGAAATGCAGGTGCGTAATTAGTTATAAATTTATATACAATTTGAAAAAATAGCCAACAAATGTAACGCTGGATTTTAACACATGGTAGTTTTTTTTTGTCGTTGATTTTATTCCTTCATTTCCAGGTAGGAAACCGTTAGTACTTCAAATCGAATCACAGTAGGTACAAAAGCAAAACAAAATTTTAAAAACCAAGTCACTTATGAAATGTAACATGGGTTGCATATTTTTAAACTTTAAGGCGGGAACTTATAAAATGGGCACCTTGTATAAAGTTATGGGGTCCCGTGGCCGCGTGCCTGAGTGTCTGTTCGTGAACCTAGGGGAACCGGGATCGATCCCGACAGACGCCAAATATTTCCAATTTTAAATGGCACAAAAGTGACCCCTGTGATGCACTCTCCACACCAGCTATGAGTGCACGTGAGGTGATGCCTGGTAAGCGCCCACACGGTAAAATATATCGTCATCATTACCGATGTCTACATGTGTTGTAGATATTGGCACACCCAGAAATGGGTAATATGCCGTGATCCGTGATGATATATTTATATTTTATTTCTGTATAAAGTTTTCTGTATACGCTTCTTCGGCTTATATTTTAGTAAGCCTTTGTAATTCCGCTTCAAAATATTTTAATACATGGTAGGTATGCTTAAAAATATAAAATTACTAGCTGACCCGCCCCGGCTTCGCACGGGTAAAGCTAGAATAACGATTGCTACACGTGTATCAGTAATTTTTCACATTAATTTCGGAGCACATGCGCTGTGTAGGGAGCCGGCAACCTGCCTCGCATCGTACATGTAACAGGCTCCGCCCACTGCCCACCCAATCCCCGCACCGCACCTAACAACGCCCGTTTCTAAACATGTCTCGGGTACTTTTACTTATGTAGGTACATATGATGTAAACTATCTCTCCGACAAATATCGAAAATCTACTAACGTTAAAACTTAACTATAGATACAAAGATAAAAAATAATTGAAATTACCCCCTATTGTACCGCCTTGAGGGATGATGTTTGAAAAACGCTAAAACACTCTTTATTTCTTACCAAAAGCATAAAAAAGAATTTTTATATCCCTAACTTGAGAAATGACGGATTCTCCATACAAACTTTCATCCCCTATTTCACCCCTTTCAAGTTTTATTTTCGCGACAAAAGGTAGCCTACGTCCTTCTCCAAGGTCCAATCTATCTCTATACCAAAATTCATCAAAATTGGTTCAGCGGAATATATGATGGGTTCTCCATACAAACTTTCATCCCATATTTCACCCCTTCAAGTTTTACTTTCGCGACAAAAGGTAGCCTATGTCCTTCTACAAGTTCCAATCTATCTCTATACCAAAATTCATCAAAATTGGTTCAGCGGAAGATATGATGGGTTCTCCATACAAACTTTCATCCCATATTTCACCCCTTCAAGTTTTACTTTCGCGACAAAAGGTAGCCTATGTCCTTCTCCAAGTTCCAATCTATCTCTATACCAAAATTCATCCAAATTGATTCAGCCGTTTAGTCGTGAAAACGTAACAGACACACAGACAGAGTTACTTTCGCATTTATTATATTACCTAGTATGGATTAATAAGACTCGTACAAAACTAACAAATCGACATGTATCCTTTATTGGTTATATACTGACAGCGGCAGGGGTGAGAACACGTTGTACTTTTACTTTTCCACTATGTGGATAGCCGTCGCTAAATTGGCTGCGTTCCACTATAATTAGAAAGAGCATAAAATCCTTAAAAGTAGTGTACTAATTTTTTTTTTACGTAAATCGATATTTTAATAGTCATTCTGCTATTCGGGGCGGAGATGAATCCAACAAATCAGAGATCAACAAAATCGGTCCAGCCGTTCTTGAGTTATAAATGGTGTAACTAACCCGACTTTGTTTTATATATTAAGAAGATATTACACACATCGGCTGTCCTTTGCGGAGATTGAATTCATTAGTATTCTGTGCTGTATTGTTCGCAGGTACCAGAAAATCCGGGGAATTAAATATTCTGTGCAGTTTCTGATTCTGAGATAGAAACGTATTTTTCAAAAGATTTCTTGATAGCATATAACTTTGAATAATACATGTTTTTTTTGTTTCGTTCCAACTAGTCTTAGTATTTCCGCTATAAAATATTTTGACACAGACGAGGATTTGTTTGAAAATATAAAACAATATTGTCCGCTGCATAGATTTTAATCAGAACATTTTTTGGGAAAAAACCCTGAAGTTGAACTACGTGTATATTGTGTTTCTCCAACAATACAGGGTGTTAACAAAAAAATGTCACAAATTATGAGTATATACCAAAATGATCAACTGTTTTTGAGAAAGAGTCCATTTTGTATTAGAATCGAAGATAGTGATTGAAGAAAATTTTGTCTATGTCAATAGACCATAAAAAAATAATAAAATTTTATATGAAACATTTTTACACTTTCTAATATTTAGTTACGAAGTTCTTTGAAAACTAAATATTGGCCAAGGTCGCCATGTTTGTTTTAGTACAATTATTCGATTTTTTTGAAAAACAAAAACACATCTAAGATAAGATGCTTTTTGAAAGGTAAACAAAAAGTCTCATTTAATCAAAGTCGTGTCGTAACTCTTGCAGTTTTCGAGATACCAGAGGTAAACCCAAAAAAAAAACACATTTTTCACTGCATTATATCTAGAAAACTATTGAAGATCGGACCCATGTTGATTAAGGATTTTATAATTTGTTACATTTATTTTTTGACACCCTGTATACAAGGCGGGTCTGGAAAGATGCATCCCCCCTTTATTTTTTATTATAGGTAATAAAAAAATGCCTCATATAAAAGTTTTATTATTTTAAATATATTATGTAATAGCGGATATAGGAATTTTTTATAAAGCCAGGTTTACAAGATATGACCATCAACTTTAATTTTTTAAATAGCAACTTATAATAATTTTACTAAAATATAAACCATCATATTTTTCTCTTTTTAACGATGTAAAAGTTTGTATCTCATGAAAAAATAAAAAAAATGAACAATATTAGATATTATGAGGTAATAAAAATTTCTGGATTGCAGTCACAAAATTTTATTTTAAATTCTCGGGTCGACCGGTTTCGAGCTCCACATGAGCCTTCCTCAGGAGATGAGAATTAAGAAAATTTTTGATACATGGCAAAACAATGAAAACGTAAGTGCAACATAAAGCACAATGTTCTACGTGAACCACACCCATGGAACTGGGTGTGGTTCACGTAGAACATTTGTTCTTAGTATTTATAAAAGTTTTATATAATTTATTTTATTTATTTTTTTATCTTGTGACGAAATCCATGTGCTTTATGTTGCACTTACGTTTTCATTGTTTTGCCATGTATCAAAAATTTTCTTAATTCTCATCTCCTGAGGAAGGCTCATGTGGAGCTCGAAACCGGTCGACCCGAGAATTTAAAATAAAATTTTGTGACTGCAATCCAGAAATTTTTATTACCTCATCAATATATCCAGTCAAGGAACTTTTTCTATCATTAGATATTATTTTTATTCAAATATTCTAGGTGGCTATGTGAAAATTAAATTTAAAAGTTAATTTTTAATTAAAAAAAAAAACAGGTTAAATAAGTATCAATTAAATTTCTATTTTATTTCGTTGTTTTTCATTGTTACATTTTATTTCTTTTCCCATAGCCAGCGATAATATTTGAATAAACATAATTTCTAATAGTGTTCAATTATCTTTTTTTTAAATTTTTTTCATATATTTGATATATGAACTTTTACATCGTTAAAAAGAGAAAAAAATGGTGGTTTATATTTTAGTAAAATAATTATAGGTTGCTATATAAAAAACAAAAGTTCATGGTCATATCTTGTAAACCTGGTTTTATAAAAAAAATGTATACCTGCCATTAAATAGTATATCTAAAATAATAAAACTTTTATATGAGTATTTTTTTTCTATTACCTATAGGGGATGCATCTTTCCAGGCTCACCTGTATATACACTTAATTGATAAGGAAGTAATGAATTATGTTAATTGAAAAAAAGATAATTGCTTTGACTACAAAAAAAAGCCGAACTGGACGTCTTCTCCAAACTTGAATCGGTTCCTCCTCCTCCTCCTCGCTATAAACGAGTGGCAGTCCGTACGGTTAACCAATTTCGGAACTGGTGGAATTTCGTCGATGTTTAGAGGCTATTTCCTCCTCTTATTGATGCTTTCTCTTTAAAGGCATGTTCACCAGCTCGGATGCTGCTTCCTGGATAATATTGTCCAAGGTTTCGTTGCTGTAGTCAGTAGTCCACAATTAAAACATCATCATCATCATCATATTCTAGGAAGCTTAAGTCGTAGTTATCAACCCTGACGAGTCGATTCTGTCGTCATCCTTAACCAGCAACCACTATTTCATCAGCCGCTTTGAGTAAAATGTTTGCTAAAATTGTAAAGTTTTCGACTGCTGCTGCTGTTGGTGCACGTTACAGAAATTTGGTACAGGTCTTTACTGGCCAACTTTTTGGGACAAGTTTAATAGATACCACAGGAATTTTCTATCTTCTTTTGTTTTTCAGCTACAGGCTAAAACTTGTTTTTCGCTTATTTTGAAAAAACCCAGTATCTCGCTTATTATGAGAGATTCAGAAAAAAATGTTTAGATACTTTTTTCACTGTTTTTTTTAAATAATATTATATAAATATGAACATATATTAAAAATAGTCTCATCTTTCTGCTTATTTTATAAGCTTTTCAGCGATGAATAACAAGTCTACATTATTTTGTTTGAAATATGAATAAAACTTAAATTATTAATTTTTTGGGGTAGTGTAAATAATTAAATTTATTAAGACACAAATGAAACAATCAATTACATATCATCATTTGTGTATTTTGATTAATGTAGTCAGTAGTCCACAATTAAAACATCATCATCATCATCATATTCTAGGAAGCTTAAGTCGTAGTTATCAACTATATATATATATATATATATATATATATATATATATATATATATATATATTAATTTTATTCTAAAATTTCTTTTTAGTCAATTATTTTCGGATTAGGTAATTTATTTTTTTATCGGCCTTGTAGTTGGCTTTGACATGATTCCAAAAATGTGGAAATATGTTCTCTGAAGTATATAAATTAGGAAAATGAGTAAAATTAATAAAAATAACATTAAAAACAAACAAATCATGATCTGTAATTGATTTTTTCATTTGTTTCTGAATAAATTAAATTTTTTAAGCCAAAAATTAATATTTCAAGTTTTATTCATGTTTAAAACATAAGAATGTAGGCTCACCACATTCTGTTTGCTAGAACACGTGCAAGCGAGATGTTGGCCTATTTTTAGAACATGACTCATCACCACATCTTGTTTGCAATAACATGTGGAAGCCAGATGTTTGTCTATTTTTACAGCATGACTCATCGCCACATTCTGTTTGGTAGAACACATGCAAGCGAGATGTTGGCCTATTTTTAGAACATGACTCATCACCACATCTTGTTTGCTATAACATGATTGTGTAAGACAAATGTTTGTCCATTTTTAGAGCATGACTCATTGCCACATTCTGTTTGCCAGAACACGTGCAAGCGAGATATTGGCCTATTTTTAGAACATGACTCATCACCACATATTGTTTGCTATAACACGTGTAAGCCAGATGTGTGTCTATTTTTACAGCATGACTCATCGCCACATTCTGTTTGCTAGAACATGTTCAAGCGAGATGTTGGCCTATTTTTAGAACATGACTCATCACCACATCTTGTTTGCTATAACATGTGTAAGCCAGATGTTTTTCTATTTTTACAGTATGACTCATCGCCATATTCTGTTTGCTAGAACACGCGCAAGCCAGATGTTGGTTTATTTTTAAAGCATGACTCATCGCCAAATCCAGTTCATACCAGTTTTTCTAGAACACGTGCAAGCCAGATGGTGTAACGTCATTAACCGTGGTAGACTAATTTTAAATTATGACTCAACACCACATCAAGACGCATGCGCAAGAGCGAGTGGGGAGTAGACCAAAAACCTGGTAGGGGTACTGCGTTTTGGAAGTGACCTTGAACCAGGTCTAGGAAACCGAGGTAGGGTCCGCTGATGGTGGGAAGTGGCGTCTGTGCCGTTGGCGGCCTTGAAGCAGGTCACCTAGAGGTCATTTGCGCCAGAACTCTCTCTGTATACCTACTGATGAAACTATTTTGAATATTTGTTCCTCTTTAAAAAAAATACTATGTTTGTGTTATATCTCGTATGGAACGCCGTTTGTCTTTTTATTCAACATGATATTCAAATTTCTAATTGTTAATAGGATGGCGAACCATATTTTTAAATATTTATATTTTAATATATTTTTCATGTTTTAAATTTATCACAAACATATTTTTAAATAAATAAAAATATCATTGGGATTAATTTAATTTATTTAAAATGTTCTCAAACATATTTGTAAATCAAATATAAACCAGCGGACAATTAAAAATAAGGTTGAATTTCCAATATGTATTCGAAAATATAGTTAGTGTGCTCGTGAATTATCTTTTTACTTCCTTGTATGAAGTAAAGGAAGTATTGTAATCGCGAAAAAATTCGGTTTCCAGATTTCAACGGAAATATCCATTTTGACCATCCCTGAGTCCATTTTGACTAATTTCGTCGTGACGTCTGTACGTACGTACGTATGTACGTACGTACGCACGTATCTCGCATAACTGAAAAACGGGAAGCCGTAGAAAGTTAAAATTTTGTATTTAGGACTGTTATAACATCTAGTTGTGCACCTCCCTTTTTGGTCATTGCATAACTTTCAGAAGTGGTACTTTACTTGAAGCCCATAATAGATTTTAATGGAAAACTATATTATAATATAATCCAAAACTTTTCAAATTTGGTATATAAGACTTTTATATCAATGGGAATAACATAATATATTTTAGTAAAAATGGTCTACCCGGAAGTGGTACTTTACTTGAAGCCTATAGTAGATTTTAATGAAAAACTATATTAAAATATAATCCAAAACTTTTCAAATTTGGTATATAATACTTTTATATCAATGGGAATAACATAATAGATTTTAGTTAAAATCGTATACCCGGAAGTGGTACTTTACTTGAAACCTATAATAGATTTTAATGGAAAACTATATTAAAATATAATCGAAAACTTTTCAAATTTGGTATATAATACTTTTATATCAATGGGAATAACATAATAGACTTTGGTTAAAATAGTCTAACCGGAAGTGATACTTTACTTGAAGCTATTATCAGTTTTTCTTGAAAAAATGGTGTTATTTTGAATTTAACAATAAATGCTCCAAATTAGAAAAAAAGAATTTAATGTCAATGTCAAATACATGCAATTTTATGATTGGGTCTGTTATTATACATATTTTAATTATTAACAAAATATGTATAGTGTAACAGGCGTACTAGGAAGTCATGTGGTGTCCACATCAGATATTTAAAAACATATTTTTAATTCCCAATGCAGTCAGTTTTATTTGAATTAAAAATGTTTGTTGTATTTTTAATTCTCTGTCTCTCTCTTACTCATTGCGTTTTATGGGAGAAATAGAAAGAGACAGAGAATTAAAAATATGTATCAGTAAGTTTGTAACCATATTTCTAATTCGAAACATATTTGAAATTCAAACATATTTTTAAATGTGCATTTAAAATTATGTTTCGAGTTCTGAAATGTATTTAATAATATGTTTCATTTAATTTTTAAACGATTTAAATGAAGTTTGCTATTTGAAAATATGTTTTAAAAATTTTAAACCATTTTTAATATGTATAGTACTGTACAAAACATTTAATTTTTTATTTCTGTAAAATGGCGCTATGTTTTTTTTCTCTAAACGCATGGACTCTACCAAAAGATTATCTCTAATTAAACACAATAACAGAGACATATTCTAATATTTTTATAGGAGTACAATGTTTAATACTCAGAAATTGAAAATACATATCAAGAATAAAACTACTAAACTATGAAATATCGTATGATTAATATAGGTACAAGATTCAATAGAAAACGAGTTTTTAATGTATGTAAAGTAAAATTTGGAGATAAATAAAATTCTGCAAAATACACCCCTTACTAACGTTGTAGTAGGGACAAGGTGAACAACAGCAGCCACCGGCTAATTAATTATTCTAATCAGGACGCGGGATATTTTGTAGTCGCGACTTGTGCTAATTAATATTATGTGTAGGTATGCTTTTCACGTGAGTGCAGGTGGCCGGAAATAGTGTTTTCTATTGAAAATATATATATTTTTCTACATCGTTGAATTTTTAGAAATTATGATTGTTTTTACCTCTCGCAAAGAGAAGTATTGGAGTCATGCTAAAAATCGAATATTCAGATTATAGCGAATAAGCACGTTTTAAGGTCACTAGAATCCAATTATAACATTTTTAAAATGATGTCTGCGTGTGTAAATGTTTGTGGAAACCAAAGACCAATTTAACTAGGTATTCTTTAATCTGACATTAATGGGAAGAGCTGAAAAGGTTTTCGGACAACCAGAAGTATTAGTTTCTTAAAAAAAATCTTCTAAATATAATTTTTTGGAAATTTGTTATTACAAATATTAAAGAATATAAAATGGGGAAGTTTAGCATGGTAAAAATTCTACATAACATACTATTTTTTCGCAAATATAACACAAATGACTGCTGAAATTGAAATTAAAATTTAAAATGATTGCTCCATTTATTTATAATTAATATTTTTTGGGTAAACTCTAAGTACGTCACAAGTCAGATATGCGCAAACTCAGACAGAACGGTGAAATCGAACCACTTGAACGTAGGTCGTAACAACACCTCAGTCCAGGTCAGTATCTCTATTTTCTATGCCTCAGTCTCAAGTGACTGGTAACCGCAACTGCGTGCGTCAGTGTATAAGTTGACATACGTTGCGCCAAGCCTCTACCGACGTCATCACAGCTTAAAATCAGCTTTTCAGGAAAATCTGGGCATTTTTGAAAAAAATAAAACATTTTTCAAGTCATTTACCATGGAATAAAAAAATAAAAAAAAATCGCTAAACTTCCCCATTCTCTATCCACTATATTGAACATTTTTACTATATCTTCTATAGATTTAGAGATAGAGAATTATAAATATATATAACAATCCATTGTATCATCAAACAGCCCATGAAACCAATTGAAAAATTAAAATGTTTATAATTGACAAAAAGTGTCAAAAATCCAGAGATATTACTGAAAGCTTTGTATGGGGACATCTTGGAGTTATTCGTTATCGTTACCATCTCTCCAGAAGCTTCTTAGTATCTTCATCTACGGCGGTGATATCGTCTTCGTTGTCACCTATGATCCTGGACATCTGTTTCTACGATGCTTTAATCTTCCAGGATCATAGGCTTTGTCGTCGAAGTTGTTCCCGAAAGAGGCAAAATTCGTCGTCAGAGTTAACCGCGTTGAAAAACATTTTAAAGTAATATAGCAGTACTATGAAACACTGTATACTAGTCTTAATTTTTGAAATGTTTATATATGCACTAAGAAATATCATTATATAATTTTTTCGTCTCACAATAATTATTTGACCTGACTCTAACTCATAATAGAAAATATTTGTTAATTACTTTTAATAGAAATTTTGAAACCTATATTAAACTAACGATATCAGCGTCCAGTGGCGTAATTAGAAGTCCAGTCGCCGGATAGCAAAACTTGTACTAGCGCCTATTAATATTTAATAAATCTAAATTCGATGCAAACAAGCACACATGGCTTAACATAATATAATATATATATATATACAGAGTGCCCAGTATGTATGGAATGTAGTATATATCTCGATAAATAACGACTGTATATATTTTGTTTTATATAAGAGTTGTTTAAGACTCTATTACTTAATTTCAATACAAAATTTAATTTGCTTAGGTCAGGGCAAAAATGAAAAATATCGATGAATTCAAACAAATTTATTATTTATGTACAATAAAATAATAACGACTTTATAACATTTGTTCAAAATGATCACCTTTAACAAGCAAACAGGCACGATAACGATCTGCTACTGCCTGACATTGCTCGGGGGATATGGTTTCGCAAACTTGAATAATTTTTCTGCGTAGAGTGTCCAAATTATCTATCGGTTCATCATAAACTCTTTCTTTTATGGCACCACAAGCAAAGAAATCTAAAAGTGTTAGATCGGACGAACGGGCTGGCCATGGAACAGGTCCTCTCCGATCAATCCACCGTTGTGGATAGTATAAATTTAACCATTCTCTTGATTGTCCACCATAATGTGCAGGGCAGCCATCTAACTGTAGCCAAACAGTTTCTTTTTGCTGCTAATGTAACTTCTTCCATTAAATCATTCAAATCATTATTTTGAAAATTGTAGAACCTCTCTGAATTTAAACGATCTGGCAAAAAGAAAGAGCCTATTAAAATATTTTCAATAATACCAAGCCAAACATTACATTGAAATTCATAGCGAAAATTTTTCTCTTTAATAGCATGAGGATTTTCATGTAACCAAAGATGAGAATTTCTTTGAATCAAAACCATATCTCCCGAGCAATGTCACGCAGCGACCAATGCAGTGGCAGATTGTTGTCGTGCATGTTTGTTTGCTACAGGTAAATATTTTGAACAAATGTGATAAATAATAGTTATTATTTTATTGTACATAAATAATAAATTTGTTTGAATTCATAGATAATTTTCATTTTTGTCCTGACCTCAGTGCAAGCAAACTAAATTTTGTATTGAAATTAGGTAATAGCCAAATCATTTACCTATAATTAATCTAATTATTATGTCATAAATTAATAAGATAATATTTGATATCTCGTTATAAAGGTGATTTTTTAAAGAAACGCTGCTCAAATGAACTTGTCACCTTATTTTTACCTGTTTAATCCATGGTTCAAGTTATGCCGTTTAAATCTGGGACATTCTGTATATCATTTAAGCATTTGCACTTTTTTCACATTTTCGAGGTTTTTACAGCCGGTAGGCGCCTATAGCACCTTGGCGCCGGGTTGCGACGCAACCCCTGCAACCCCTGTAGTTACGCCACTGTCAGCGTCATTGCCGTCAGTTAATTAGCTAAACATATTTACATTATTTGTAGAATAACATGCACATTACAAGATATTTTCTCAAATTTAAAATTGATTCTTGTCTACAATAAGTCAGAGTAGAGTATTCAGTAACATCACGTCATAAAAGCAATTTCATTACTGAAATCAAATTACAATGTAATAACAAATACATTTTCCCATCCCAAATATCTGAAGTATCAAACAAATAATTAACAAATTACCAAATTATGGAAAATATATGTATGTATTTCTCATTAGACTATCTCTCAAGGTCATTATTTTATTTTATGGCGCCACTTAATGAGATAGTAATGAGTTTTTAATGAGATTCTAATTAGACTGCATTCCACAAAATCTTATTGGGGTGATACTAGTTAGGCATAATGATTAGATAGATGCTGATGATTCCTAAAAATTATTTCTTCTCATAGATAGGGCACTGCATTGATTATGGCTTAGCCGTGTACGTGACCTCGTTGTTATTCCATATCTCGCGTTAGTTTCGGTCGGCAGGTGGCCGGAAGTTGTTTCCCTTACCTGTACCAATCAGATATCGTTCTTACGCTCTGATGTTTATTTGTTTTGTAAAACGGCAGCGGTGTATTGTTAAAAAATAAAGTACCGGAACTATCTTTAATGGCAAATTTTAAATTTTATAATAGATATTTACACACCAAGTGAGCTAAGGTAATGTTTATTCATGAGAAGAAAGTTAATTTCTTCGAGTGAATAAACATTCTTAACTCACGTGGTTTATACAATATATTATTCAATTTTGACGAAATAATAATAAAAATCATTATAATATTTAATTTTGGCAAAATAAAATACTGATCAGTAAGTAGGCTGAGCATGACAATCGTCGATGATAGACGTAAAGTCATATATTTAAAAAGCTTCATTATCTGTCATTTATGTCGTAAAAAAATAATAAAAGGGCTGATCATGTCTGATAAATTATGTGGTAAGTATTATTTTCGTTCTTGATGTTATTTTTAAATGTCATTTTTCGAATCATTAGTTATTACTCTTTTTATGTCAGTTGTTATATTAAATTACTTGTTATAATCATTGGTTTTTTTATTAGAAAATTTAAAATATTTGTTTTTTCTATGGTGTTGACCAAGAAGGGGGAGGGGGGGGTGTTTAGTGGGAGCGCAAAATACCATAATACGCCACTGAAAATCGCAGATGACAAACTTAGTTTTTTTTATAAAAATTGACTAATTCGCCTTCAATTTCATTGTTATAAATTTAATCAGAATTACATATATGTACAATATTCTGGTTATTATAGATTTTAGTAATTTTTATAAAATACGACACCTACCTTCATACATTTCGCCTTGTCGGCTATAAATATTTCTTGTCAAGATATAGCCACCGCTAACGTTTATAATTTGACTTGTTAATTGTGGTGTACCCTATTCCGTTCTGGTAGTATACACAAGTAATAATAGTAACAAAATGTAAAATATAAAGTCATTCATTTGTACTCCAATATCCTTCATTTGACAGCGGGTAATTTTGGTACCTACATGAGTAGGATAATAGAAGTTTTGCTATTTTCAAAAAACTTATCTAAATTATCTATTTCTCGAGAAAAACAAAGGATTTTTGTAAAATATTATAATGTCGTCAGATTACTTTATGAATAGTACGTATTTTAGTTGCTTATTAGTTTTCAATAACTAAAAAATTTGAAAAACTTTATTACAAACTTTGATTTTTATTTCCTCCTAATCTTTTTACGAGTTTCCAGTTGTGAGGGTATCATGAAGTCGACATAGGTATATTTTAGTAAGAACTATACCTGCCGAGGTATTCTGAAAATGAAATAAACGAAACAAAAATTTTTTTTTACAATTAAATAAAATATACAAAATTTATTAACAGAACATTATGTACAAATATACAGGGCATTAATTAAATAGCGGGCCATAGGCGATTAACATGGGAAATAAGTTTTTCCTTGCACAAAACCCATTTAATTTTAAAAAAAATGTTTCAAATAAATGTTGTAGAGAATTAAATTCTACCCAAAAATCACTAATCAGATTTTATTTCACATGTTTAATAATCTGTAAAATCCAGTTTGAAATTTTATAAATATATTTTTTTTTAAATTAAATGGAAAGTTTTGCGCACGGAAACTGTTTTTCTATGTTAAACGCCTATGGCCCGCTTTTTAATTAACACATTGTATAATAATCAGTCTTGTGTGTAATAATACTGAATATTTATTAAATATATTTATATACATACAATAATACACTCATATTCAATCGAGTGAAAAGGTATATCTATGTACGAAAAGGCGATTAGTATTACATTTCACATTTATTCATAATCTTGATTCATATTTTCATATAAATAATAATAGATATTTACACACCAAGTGAGCTAAGATAATGTTTATCCATGAGAAGAAACTTTATTAAAGTTAAATTCTTTGAGTGAATAAACATTCTTAGCTCACGTGGTTTGTACAATATTTTATTCAATTTTGACGTTTTAAACTGCCATTATTAACTCCATAGCAACAACTATAAGTAACACTTTATTAATTTATTAATAATTAAAAAAATTAATAATTAATATTTTTTAAATCACTCACAAAATTTAACTCACTCTGCAACAAATAATGCATTTAAAATAACATCAAGAACGAAAATAACACTCACCAGATTATTTATCAGACATTATCAGCCCTTTTCATTATTTTTCACGGCATAAATGACAGACAATAAAGCATTTTAAATATATGACTTGACGTCTATCAGCGATGATTGTCATACTCAGCCTACTAACTGATCAGTTTTTTATTTTGTCAAAATTAAATATTATAATGGTTTTTATTAATATTTCGTCAAAATTGAATAAAATATTGTACAAACCACGTGAGCTAAGAATGTTTATTCACTCGAAGAAATTTTCTTCTCATGAATAAACATTACCTTAGCTCACTTGGTGTGTAAATATCTATTATTCAATTTTGACGAAATAATAATAAAAACCATTATAATATTTAATTTTGACAAAATAAAAAACTGATCAGTTAGTAGGCTGAACATGACAATCGTCGATGATAGACGTCAAGTCATATATTTAAAAAGCTTCATTTTCTGTCATTTATGTCGTAAAAAATAATGAAAAGGGCTGATAATGTCTGATAAATTATGTGGTAAGTATTATTTTCGTTCTTGATGTAATTTTCAAATGCATTTTTTGTTGCAGAGTGCCAGAGTGAGTTAAAATTTTGTGAGAGTGATTTAAATTTTTTTTTTTAATTCACATGTGAAAAAAGTGTTACTTATAGTTGTTGCTATGAAGTTAATAATGACAGTTTAAAACGTCAAAATTGAATAAAAAAAATTAAATAATTTTGAATTAGATATTTTCAAATTGCCGTGATAATAAAATTGTACTCGTAATTTTATAAATTTTTGTATCTAATTTCTGCGGTTACAAAATATATAAAATGAACTTGGCTATTGATTTATATTAAACGCTTATAGTACACATACGTATGCCTTTCCACCCGATATACTCGTACCCGTCAAGTTTATACATTTTTTTAGTACACCTGAGTTATGGAAACAATTTACATATTTCCAATATTTCATTATTCGATTACATATATATTTCTGTGGATTAATGTAAGAATAACCAGTTAAGTTTTTGACAAAAATGAGAAATTTATAAGAAATAGCATCCATTGAACAAAAAATAACAATGAAGACTTGTCAGTAAAATGTGCTACACAGTTTAATTCATTCCCAAAAGTAAGAAATGATAACATTGGTTATTCTTGTATTAAGCTACATTCATATTTATAAAAGCACATAAATATAGCATAGGTGTTAATAAATACTAGAAATCTCATTCATACAGCATTTATTCTTACAAAACCAAAGTTTCGGTGAACAACAAAGTTATCTCTTTCTATCTCTGCTCATATTAAGAAAAATGGCGCCTGAAACTGTTAGTTGTCACATGAAACGTCAAAAATATTACAGTCACTGAAATACGTGAAAATTAGCATCGTTTGTCATTTTAACTTTGAATTAAGGTTTTGAATCTTCTATTGACAAGTTTTCTCTACATTTTGCGTTGCCGCCATTTTACTTCATCAGGGAGAGTAAAATCTCACGGATTCACGAAAATAAATTCACGTACACTTAAATACCGTGAGTATTTTTTAACGTGAAACATTGGGTTTGTCATTTCCATGGTTACGACTTGATATTTGATTGACAGCAATGCATTTGCGTGTTCCATTTAAAATGAAACATAGGGAACGAATTTGACAGAAGTATTATATATTTAAATATTGCAAGAAATTTAGCCAAGTCAGAAAACCACTCGAGAACACTAAACATATTTCGGGCACAAGGTGCACACAATATTTTTTTTTACATCTAAATTTAATTTTTAGGAAACGTATAATTATTTAAACAAAATTAACCTCTCATGACATCTTGTCAATATAACAGATAACCGTTGAATTTTCCTATAAGTTACGACTTCACAATTGGTTGACAGCAATATATTTGTGTCTCATTTAAAATGACACATGGGGAATGAATTTGATAGAAGTATTATATTTAAATATTGTAAGATATTTGGCCGTCAGAATATCACTCGGGCATGAGGTGCACACAATATTTTTTGTACAATTAAATTTAATTTAGAAAGTAGGTATAATTATTTAAACAAAATTAACCTCTATTGACGTCTTGTCAAATGTCAAATTCATTCCCTATGTTTCATTTTAAATGGGACACAGAAATACATTGCTGTCAATCAAATGACAAATCGTAACCATGGATATAATAAATCCTATGTTTCACGTTAAAAAATACTAATGGTATATTCGTTTAATGTTATACAAAAACAAAAATTCGCAAAAAACACGTATACATCTGTTCGCTCTCATATTCGACAATAGAATGTTAAATGTGTACCGGAACGTTGGTTTTGTAAGAATCAATGCTGAAATGAATTTCGATTAATTATTAACACCTAATCTATACCAGAGTCGAGAAATTTATTATGTTTCAACACTTGTTTGTTTGTAACGATTTACTTCTTTGTCCGTTACGGTATCTTGTGTTTCACTTTCCGACGATTCTAAAATTAGTTTCTTTCGTTTCACTTTCCTCTTCTTCTTTTTATGACGTGTTTCATCCTGTCTTTTCACAGATTTATCACCGAATCCTGAATGTTCATCATTTTCTTCTTTGTCCGTTTTGGCATCCTGTGCTTCATTTTCTGACGTTTCTTCAATTCCTTCTTTCTGTTTTTCTTTTCTCTTAGTCTTCCTCTGTTTGCTATGAGTTTCTATGTGTCTTTTCATAGAAGATTTATCCCTGAATCCTTTTTGACAGATGTGACAAGCGAATTCTTTGACGTCCATATGTATCGGTAGATGTTGCTTTAGATGTGTGTTCATCAAGAATTTCTTTCCGCAAGTTGGGCATTCGAATTTCTTCTCGCCTTTATGGATAAACATATGTTGTAATAGATTTCCGCTGCGTCGGAATATTTTGCCGCAAATTTTACACGCCCACTCTTTTTTTTTATCGTCTGAGTGTTGTTTCATATGGCCATATAGATGGGTACTTAGTACAAATCGTTTATCGCATACAAGACAAGTGTATTTTTTTTCGCTGTCGTCATGTAGTTTCAAATGTTGTTTTAGCATATATTCAAAACCAAATTTTTTCTTGCACTTGTCGCATTTGAAGGGCAGTTCTGAAAAGTGAGCATCCTCGTGACTTTTTAAATAAACTTCTGATTTGTACTTTCTTTTACATACTTTACATTCAAACTTATAATTATTATGAACTTGAGTATGATGAGCTCGGAGTTTATCTCTATTATCGCATAATGTCTTGCAAATTTTGCATAAATAACGATTATGTACGTGCAGATGGAAATACATCATACGTTTCGGAAGTCGCTGATCGCAATAGTTACACTTTATTACTTCGTCCTCATCTCCATCAGCGATAATTATAAATTCTTCGCTAGTTTTTATTTCTTCATAAAGATCTTTATCTATTTGTTCAAATTTCAAGATGTTTTCTTTAATGTCTATACCCATTTGATCGTCGTCAATCATTTCTTCGTTTTCTATATTCAATTCTTTACTTATTGCGTTATTAATTTCATTAGATACTATGCTTTCTTCATTATCCATGCCATCGCTGGAAGGACCAGTTGAATAATTTTCTTCTTCTACAGTACATTTTGGAGTTTTTGGTTCTGTTTTTAAATATTCGTATAATTTTGAATGATTTTCGTCACATGTAATTTTATTTTCTTCAATACCCATATTTGCTTCATCTACAACCATTTTATTATTTGGAGTAGTTGAGCCTTCGTTTTTTAATTCTTCATATAATTTTGCATCATTTTCTTTGGACACCAATTCATTTTCTTCAATAAAGATATCACTTTTGATATTAATTCCTGAATTTTCATTTCCAATAGGTCCAGAATTGATTTTAGTAGCTATATCCTCATTTTCTAATTTTTCATTAGTAGACGATTTTAGTGGGTAACAATTTTGAGGTGGACTTTCAACTTTCTGGGATAGGACATTTTCAGAAAGATTGTTTGACAAATGGCCAGTTTGGGAATGGAAATTTTGGGAAATGGTATTTTGGATAGGATCGTTTTGAGTGGGGATATTCTGGAAATGGGTATTTTGGCAAGTAACCTTTTGAGAAAGGTCATTTTCTGATGCCACATTTTGAGGACTGTTCTGCACTTTCTGGGAAAGGACATTTTGAGAGAGATTATTTGGGAATTGGTCATTTTGGGTTTGGAAACTTTGCGAAATGGTATTTTGGATGGAGGCGCTTTGAGGAGTGATGATCTGAATATTGGTATTTTGGGAATTACAGTTTTGAGAAGGGTCCTTTTGAGGTCGGTCGTTTTCAGGGGTCATATTTCGTAAAATAATATCTTCGTTTGTTTTTTTCAACGTATTATTATCCGATAATAACAATTTTAGTGTTAGACTATCTTCAATACAAGATTTCAACATTTTATCTTCTTGTTTCAAAATATCTTTCGTGTCTAGCTTTTGTGGAAGAACTTCAAATAATTTATCAAGTTCATTTTCAATCTCTTTCATTTTATTTTCATCGGCCTTTGCTAAATTTTGATCAGGTGATTTTAACAATGTATTACAAAGAATTTTGCCTTTGTCATTTTTAATGTTAGTATCTTCTTTGGCTATATTGACAGGATCTTCAGTAATAGCAAGACAAGAATCAAGAAAAGAATTAGAAACTTTATCTCCGGGTTTTGGAATTTTAATTTTAGAATGGTCACTTTCAATTTTATTTTTATTTAATAAAGTTTCAATTGCAACCAAGTTTATTGTCCTACGATTTTCTTTATTTTCAACTTTTCGCTCAATTTTATTTTTTTGTATTTCTAAATTATCTTCAAGTAATTTTAATTTTGCCATTTTTACATCAGGGTGTTCATAGTCTTCAGTATTATTTAAGTTGTCAAACAATAGTTCAGATGGTTCAAGTTTTAATTTTTTACAAGGTTGAGAATAATTTAAATCTTTAGTTTTAATAAAATCTAAAGAAATAAATTCATCTTTTGGTGGATTTATATTATCGATATCATCATCAATGACAATTGTTTCATTTGGATTTAATAATTTGCTAGTAAATTTATCAACATTATTTGATACTGTATTATTTATTTGATTATTTTGTTGGACGTTTTGAGAAAGATCCTTTTGAGGTGGATTATTTTCCTTGGGATTTTGAGAATTTTTTGGATCAGAGGGCGAATTTTCTATAGTTTGAGGAGGAGAAATATTTTGAAGCTGTGCAATTTGAGTTTGCCCATTTTGTGGTGGCAAAGTTTGAGACCAATAAGAATTATATTTATCAAAAGAAGTGCTTTGAGATTGTGGCAAATTTTGAGGATACCAATTTGATCCATTTTGAGAAACACCATTTTGCGGCGCATTTTGATAATTGGTATTTTGATATGACATATTTTGGCGTTGCCAATTATAATATTGCCAATTGTAATTGTAATTTTGATAATTTGTGTCTACATTTTGATGGGTAGAATTGGGATGTCCCCAATTATAATGTGAATTATACGGAGAAGGATTTCGATGAGAATTTTGTGCAGATTCATTTTGGGAAGGGGCGTTTTGTGATTGTATATTTTGATGGTCTGAATTTGCTTGTGGCAAATTTGGATTTGAATTGTATGGCAAATTTTGGTGAGATACTGACGTATTTTGAGTAGGTTTATTTTGAAGATGAACATTTTGTGATTGCACATTTTGTTTTGGATAATTTTGTGCTACATTTTTATAATAATATGGGTGCCTATTATGGTAAGAATTTCGAAAAGAATATGTATATTCAGAATAATCATTAAACTTATACAGTGGTACATTTGTCGAAGTAACATTTTGACGTGAAATATTTTGAGTTTGTTCATTTTGAGAAGCTGTCAAATTTGGAGCTGATAAATTTTGAGAATGCACATTATTAGAATAACTGTTTTGAGGAACTATTTTTTGATTGGAAACATTCTCTGATGGTTTATTTTGAATAGCCCCATTTTGAGAATGTGGCAAATTATTAGATAATAAATTTTGAGACCGCGTATTCTGTGGCGGATTATGTTGAGACCGTATGCTTTCAGTGTATACTTTTTCTTGAGACATATTTTGAATGCGTCCACTTTGACACGCTGTCAAATTTTGAGAATGTTTATTATTGGAATAAGTGTTTTGATGGGGAACATTATCTGAGTGTTTATTTTGAACAGGCCCATTATTAGATAATAAATTTTGAGACCGCGTATTTTGAGGAGGGACATGTTGAGAATAATTATTTTGAGATACTGTGCTTTCAGCTGGTCTTTTCTTATGTGGCAAATTTTGAGTTTGTCCATTTTGAGAAACTGTTAAACTTTGAGCAGACACATTATGATTTGGTACATTTTGAGATTGTACATTACTGAAATAATTGTTTGAAGGCACTATTTTTTGATGGGTATTATTTTCTGATGGTTTATTTTGAACGGCCCCATTCTGAGAATGTAACAAATTATCAAATAATAAATTCTGAGACTGTGTATTTTGAGGCGATACATGTTGAGAAAAATTGTTTTGAGATATTTCTTTTTCTTGTGACAAATTTTGAGAAGATATGTTTTGCGGTAGTATTTTATGAGAAGGAAAATTTTGGACTGGTCCATTTTGGAAAGGCGATACATTTTGTAACGGAGAAGAATTTTGAGAACGTATTTGTTGGGTTTTAGTATTTTGAGCAGGAACATTTTGATACGACCTTTCTTGGAGAGAAGGAATATTTTGAGACGAACTTTCTTGGGTTGATGGTAAATTTTGAGAAGCTACGTTTTGAGATTGTGTGGGCTGGGAGCAAACTTTTTCACAAGGAATAATTTGTGTTAATCTTTCTTGGGATTTTGTGTTATTTTGTGTTGGTAAATGTTGATCCATTGTGTTTTGAGGTTTTAAAGGTGAATTTGGATGACAGGTATTTGTATTTTGAGGCGTATCGTTTAGAGAATAAACATACTGAATTACAGGTAATTTTCCAGGAGTATCATTAATAGATGTTGTGGTTTGAGATGGTAAATTTTGGGAACTAGACGAATTTTGGTAGGACAAATTTGTATTTTGAGGAGATTCGGATGGAGTATAACGGTATTGTTCCAAAGACATATTTTCAGATATATCTTTCTGTATACTTGGTGATATTAGTTGTTGAGGAGGAACATTTGTTAGTGATAAAGGTGAATACGTTGGTTTGACTCGGGAATTTTTATGTGTTTTATTAACATAATTTGGTGTATTTTGAGCATGGTTATTTTGTTTACTATTTGGTGTTTTTGTTGCTACTCTTTTACCAGAATTATCAGCAACTACCGTGCTAGATGCCGACGGAAGCCGACAAATTGCTAACCTCTTTTTTACATTGTTCATTAACCGATGGTAGTATTCCGGCGTATCCCACATTTTGTGTAGTTTTCTGATTTTTTTCGATTCTTCATTTGTTTGTTCTTCCGCTTCTTCTCCTTCTCCTCCATCTTTCGACTGATTTTCGTTGATAGAATTTTCACCTGAACCGTTCTGAGTCGCACTTATTTGTTTTTTCTTCAAATGGTGATATAAGTCGTCGTTGCTTTTTATGCACTTCGTTTTGAATATGTAGAATAGGGTAACGTCAACGAGACACTTGCAGCACAAGCGCACTCTGAAGTGTTTCCCGAAATACAACTGAAACATGAAATATATTTTAATTTTTCTGGTTATGTGTACGAGGACAGTTTTCAATTTTAATGTAATTTTTCAAAATATTGTTTTTTAAAAACGTATGCCTCGGTAACGTATGTGACAATTTACAAAAAAAATTGAAGCAATATTAGTTCTCGTATCTGTCAGTTTGTGTAGTCAAGCAAATAAGTGCCCTGTTACTGCACGACAATGCACCAACCCATAAGTCAAGACTTTCAAAAGTTGCCGTTGCTGCATGTGACTTCGTAAAAATTGACCATCCGCCTTATAGTCCAGATGTAGCCCTCTGTGATTATGATTTGTTTCCAAATCTCAAAAAGATACTAATACCCGAAACACTACAAAAATTTAGCCCCTACACTCTTGTACACACAGCAAAAAATAATAAAATGTACACCTTGTTCTTAAAATATTACTCAATAAATCAGTGGTTCTTAAACTTTTTCCTTGGCGACCCATTTCGCAACTCAATGAATTGTGGTGACCCAATAAAATTTTGTTACTTATTTTTTTTTTCATCCACTTTTGGGGCGCGACCCATAGTTTAAGAACCACTGCAATAAATAATGATTAAGATAAAAAAAAACCATTTTTTTAATAATAACAACGAGATATTAGAAATTTATTGTCAGTGTCACTGTGACGTAACGCTATTGTAATCTTTCCCTTTCAGTCTACTATAGACTACTATAGAAAGATAGGTGTCGCTGTGACGTCATATTGGCATGAAAAAATCAAATACAGTTAAACTAAGGACCTCCCGCTACCCTTGGTAAGGGATTTATAGGGATAGTGTTAAAAATCACATACCAAAATTTTAGTAAATGTCCACGTTTTAAGGTCCCTAGAATCCAATTTTTACGATGATGTCTGTATGTATGTATGTATGTGTGTGTGTGTGTGTGTGTGTGTGTGTGTGTGTGTGTGTGTGTGTGTTTGTGTGTGTTTGTGTGTGTTTGTGTGTGTTTGTGTGTGTGTGTGTGTGTTTGTGTGTGTGTGTGTTTGTGTGTGTGTGTGTTTGTGTGTGTGTTTGTGTGTGTGTGTGTGTTTGTGTGTGTGTGTGTGTATATATATGTATGGATTTTGTTGTCGCTTTAACTCAAATACTATCATTTAGAAAATTCTGAAACCTTGTATTTATACCCTACTCTAATATGGAAAGAAACCATTAGATTTTGGTGTAAATCGGATAACCGGAAATGGCAGCTCATAATAGTTTTTCTTCAAAAACCACCATTAAATGCCATTTTTTCGCATTTTATGTCATTATGAAAATTAAAGATTATTGAATTTTCTACATGAATACATTAATATTTTTTCTATATATTTTACAGATAAATTTAAAAATATTTTTTTTTATAAATCGCGAAGCCTAAGATAAACACAATTCTTTAGTTACACAGTTCATTAATGAATGTAACAGACAGGTAAATATCACTGTCAAAAAAAGAATTAATTCAAATTAATAATAGTGACATTCTAAAAAGAAAATAGTAAATAAAGCAATAGTTATATGTAATGGAAAGTCATATAGTTTGCAGTATAAGGTATGCATTTAAATTATTAAAAATTAAATAGCGGGAGGTTTTGTGTTGGCCACATCAGATTTTTAATAGTACGAATTGCTTCAAAATTAAACTAACTTTAATTTAAAATAATAAAAAATAGAGTGGAGGATCCATTGTAAAAATAAACAATAAATAAATTGATATTTGAAAGAATATATATTATACCGATTTTTTTATTTTGCCGATAACTGGTAACTTCAGTACTTAGCCGTGACTCTGGGAACCAGGGTTCGATACCGACCGACACCAAAATTATTTCGAATTTAAATGGCACAAAAGTGACCCATGTGGTGTACTCTCCACGCTAGCAGTGGTGCCCGTGTAGTGACGCCTGGTACACGCCCGCAAGTAACAAATATGTCATCATCATCATTACCGATATCTGCATATAAAGCAGATGGCTGGGCACATCCAGCAATGGGTAATATGCCATGATGGTATATTCATTTATTTTACATATTATTATGACAATAAACCCCAGATATACAGCGCATTTGGTATCCTGTATACCAAAAGTTTCAGCTGTTACTCACGAGTCATGATAAAGTATTGTTGGAAATTGGAAAACACTTGAAACTTTTGTTTAATACGGACCTGTACTCTGCAGGTAAGAATCGAAACACAACTAACGGAACATGTACTTAAATGAAAACCATGGACCGAATATTTTTGAAATGTGTAGTATTCTTTATAATGAAAACAACAAGTAATTAACGTTCAAACTACAGAGTGCTTTTTATAAAAAATATGGATACTGTTTTTACATATTACCACAGAAAATATGCATTTAAACTGATTTTGTTACAAATTATACAAAACAAATAAATATTCCATATTATTATTATTATTGTTGTTATTATTATTTGGGTATTTAAATCACATGTAAATGTTAATTTACTATTCACTGTTTCACGTAAAAAATAGCAGATAGCGCTTGAGAGCCAACAGTTTTTAAATGCATTAAATAAATAATTTAAATTCGCGAAAACAACCTTTGTGAATGTTAAATATTTATATCTATCAACATGTACCATACCTAGGGTTGCCAACTGACCTTTTTTGGAAAGGACTGTCCTTTTTTGAGCATATTTTGTCCTTGTCCTTTTTTAAACCAGGAAAGGACGCGATTTGTCCTTTTTAGTAATTTTTTATTATTAATCATATTTTTCTTATTATTATAAATATGAAAATGAAATAATTAATTCACATTTTACGCAAAGTAATGAAATATCGATACAATTTTTGAATTATTGATGTATTTATCTCCTAATCTTTAGTTTACAGTCTTCTCTAAAAAGTGGCGATAACTTCAGATCTTCAGAGCTCGCTTCAGCAGAGTTAAATTATCAGTGTTGACTTATCAAATTCAAATTCAAATTTGTTAACTGTTACTCTTATGATAATGCATTCATCCTCATTGAAAGACTATCCGGATCAGGTTTTATTCGTTAATATTTTATTATAGTTTATTTTAAGGTTAGATATCTTATTGTGTTTTACTTTTTTTCGTCATAAAGTATTGATTTTAATGTTCTAAGAATTTTTAAATTTGCTTCATTGTAAAAAAACTAACATTTACTTTGCATTAAAACAAGTTTGACCTTGAAAATTTTCAAAAAATCGCCTGCGGCGCATTTTTCTCAAATTTTAAAATCTTGCACATAATTCAGATAAAGATTACCGAAAAAGAAATGTCCTTTTCTGTAAGTTTGTAAAGTTGGCAACCCTAACCATACCTGAATGTAACTGACAGTTGACAAGGAATATTTTTTTTTGTGAACTGGATGTGCATTTAGACCAATCAGGTGGTAGTTTCATATAGAAAATGCATTTTTTTTTTTAGAAAAAATCCACAAACCGGATACAAACTTTAATTTTGACTTCCAGAAATATTTTAAACATTGAATGTTTTTGCCATAAATACACAGATATATTGTTTACTAAATACTGTAAATAATGCGAATATATTTATGAACTTACCAATTCCGGCAGGACGTATTTTAATTTAGCATCAATCCCATAAAAATCTTTCGAATCTTGATCACGAACATCAATTAAATTCTTGTACTCATTGAGACACAAATAACAACTTTTGTTTATGTCAAAAGTCGTCATTATTTACACTATTATAAACACAAGGTCAACTGCCAATTTTAAGTAGGTAAAAGAACACTTTCTCAACTTCAGGTAGGCAACAACATCTGTCTATTTGACAATGTTTTTCACTTCGTTGTCTGTGTTCCCTCGTTGCTATCTACTTCGAAACTGGCTGACAGTCGCAGGAATGTTTTGAAACGGTTCAGCTGGAGAGAGTGGTGGTGGAAAACTCATTAAATTCTCATTAATAAAATTTCCCCCCTCGGATAATTATGAACTGGTGAACAGGTATGGATTTTTAAAATTAAGGGAATGGAATAGGGTATTCCGTTTATACATACATAGCAAATAGCGTGTTAGGAAGTGGGGATTACTACCAATGGAAGTTAAGAAATTCAAATTCGAAAGGAGGGGCTAACATACCTGTACTGCAGTTTTCAAACAGTTTTTATTTTAACATAAATTTCTTGCATTAAACTTAATAATTTAAATACACCTGTAATTATACAGTATGTAGACTTATACAGTGTTATAATATTAGTTTATTTGATGTAAATATAACTTAAAATAGCATATATTTCAAGAATATTTAGGTCCATGATGAAAACAGTTAACAGTTTGATATAAAAACACATATGCGTGACTTCACGTCAATCTTTTCAAAATTTTGGAGACCATAATTCGCTTATTAATATGAATTTTTTCACCGGATTTTCATCAATAGTCTTAAGCTTCATTTCCACCGCTTGTCGTAATCAGTAAGAGCTATAATTAATGCTTAAAAATTAAGAGCAATGCGTAAGAACAAAAGATTGCAAACTTTTAACCTGAACTGTCAACTGTCAATGTATTTTATAATTATTAAATTTTTAATTTTTCGGTATGGATATAGATACAGAAAATTATGTATATCATATATTTAAAAAAGAAGAATTGTTGCTGCAATTGCAGTCTGCTAGACAACAAGTAATAAGGGAAAAAGTTGTGACAGTTCTGTTGAATTAGTCACTAAACAAAATAGCTGGAAAAGGTAAATTGTCATAAAGCATTAGGTCTTAAGCACTAATCATTATTCATTAAGCAATAATACATTCGGTGGAAATGAGGCTTAAGTTTTCCTAATATTTTTAGATGAAATTATATTTAAAAAATGGTGGAATCCCCCATTTGTGTGCATGTAACGAAAATATATTTTAATTCCCTGTGGTGCGCTCACTACATCAGCTTAGAGTATCCGAGAGATGATCTCTGGTAAGCTATCTTTTCCTACATCACTCCGTAGTTTTTTTTTGGCATTATTGATAAATCAGGTAAATCAACACGAAACACAAAAATGCTAAAATACGCGTCAAAGACCTATGTTCACAATTACAAATTATTTCAGAAAATAGGGTAGTTTTGAGAAAAAAAAATGTTATTTTTCCCTATTAGTTGTGAAATATAAACTAATTCTAAACACATTAATGTAAAAATTATTAGAAAATATAAAACTTTTCATTAATAATTTCCATAAATAAAGTTCTCGGTGGAATTCTTGTAACGTATATTATTAATAATTATATAGTTCAACCAAGTCTGTATGACTCATACAAGATTGTTGTAATACCACGACAAAGCGAAGAAGTTGAATGGGCCCATAAACCATTTTTTTAAAAATATTTTTTAATGAAAGTTCGTTTAATTTTGAAGCAATTCGCGGTATAAAAATTAATTCTTTATGTATAAATGCATTTGATTTTTAAAGAAACCTATAGCTATCTTTTTCACACCAGTTTCTGTAGTAGGCTGCGCGAGAAAGATACCAATAGTGTGACATCATCTGTGGCCTTGGAAATAAATTCAAATATCACGCAAAGTAATTATTAAAAAAGTTTTTTTTTTTTTTCAATCGTTATTTATTGAGTAGTACTTTAAGGATAAAGTGTAAAATTCACTAAATATCAAAGGATTTAAATTGTACAATAGTCTTCCGGAATCAACAAAAAAAGGAGTCAAGTTGCCTAGTTTAAAAAAAAAAAAAGTATTGAATTTATTAAAAGTAATGTATAGCATATTATTTTCTTTTGAAATGTAATAATTATGTATGTAAATAACTTTATGTTCAATAAACTTATTAAACTTAAACTTAAACTATGGACGTAAATAAGAGAAATGAGAAAGAATTATAATTTTTAGGACTGTATTTTTGGAGCTATGATCGGAGAGAGATAGGGAGAAATAGAGATACACACATGCACAGACAATACCTTCCAAAGGTGAGGGAAGGTAAAAAGAACAGACCGATATATCATTCGGTATTATTGTCTATTCGTCTTTTGTATATTGCTTCGCCGGGGACCCAAATTTTCCGTGACCGACCCTACAGGTTCATCAGTAGTGTGCTAGTTACTCAAGCAGACGCAGATAGGTCGAGTGGGGGGAAAGACGTCATTTGTTGATGTAGAAATATTTTGCTAATTAATTGGAGCGTTTGAAAACAATCTAATTAATTCTAAAAATAAAGGTCATTGAACTTTCCTATTTAGACAGCTACAGAGTTAATGGCCAATGGCGTATTTAAAATTAAAGGGGGGGGGGGGGGGGTTGGGGTGTATGGGAGCTATATATAGTAAATACTTATAAGTACGTACTTATAAGTACTAGCATTTACTTACCAGTATCAGCAAGAATTATAAGTAAATACTTATTTTCGTATTAATAACTACTTGCTGATACTAAAAGTAAATACTTAGGTATTTATAAGTATGTGCCTACGTATGATATACAATAGTAAGCCGTGTTATTATAAAAAATTAAATTTTGACATTTGGTGACAGTTGACAGCAACGATCTATAATTTTGGACAGAATTCTGACTAGATATTTATGGACAGAATATATACCACTGTGCGCGTAATTTTGTACAAAATTCTGGCTATAAATATATAGATGTTCTTGACAATATTTTATGAGCATTGTTACTTGCTCATGAGTCCAAGACCAAATTAAAAACTGTAAACAATAATCAACGACCACAATATTTATCAAAAATTCCACTACTAATTTTATGGACAGAAAAAAGCCCTGATAAAAAATTCTGAATACGACCGTCTATAAAATTCTGTTTATAATTATGTCCATAATTCTGAGTAGAATTATAGATCGTGGCATACGGGCTTAAAGTTGTAGTAAGTTAACAAACTAATCTGAAATTCAGTTCTATATACCTACATAAATTTTTGAAATTTTTAAAATATTTAGTTTTGAAAACAGCTTCAAAGGCAAAAATATTAATAAAAAAAAATGTTGTGTTCACCAACACCAATTTGGTTTTTGGCTGTTTTTAATGTTTTCCCTAAGAATTTTATAATCTTTACGATCTCGCACGGCCTAGAATGTGTTTGTTAAATGAATATAATTTTTGAAATTTTAGTTCAGTCTCCCATAAGCATGATAAATATCATACTTATAAATTCATAAGTAAATACTTAATTCTATAAGAATCAAATTCATTTTATTAATACAGTTTTAAGTAATTACTTATTTTGATTATAAGTATGAGTAAGTACTTTTACCAAATAAGTATTTTCTTATAGCATCAGCTTTTACTGAAACTTTATTAATACGGATATAAGTACTTACTTGTAAAACTGTCAGTATAAGCATTTACTTATTTTTATTAATACTACCCTATTTGTCAAAAATTATAACGAACCGTTTTGAAACTTTACGAGTGTGTATGAATATGGGCATAAGTCGCCTGAAAATCAAAGCGTTTAAATTTATGCGCATATTTTTTTACGATAAACTTAAACAAAACATTTTTATACCATGATGTTTATGTCGGGTTTCTGCAGGACTCTGTGTAAACAATAACTGGCGCCAATTTCGATAAGAGTTATCAGTAATCAAGATAAATAAGATAATCAATGTTTAATGAAGAAGAGTATAATAAGGGCAAATGGTTTGAAATAAAGAAGTTTATCAAATAATGGTAATGTAATTAGATGTGTTAGTCATTTATTTTAAAAATGGAAACTGTACTTATCTGTGTTAAAAATAGATAATAGATGATAATTCTGACAAATATTTTTCTGGAAGATGCTATGAATCACAGATAATCTCTGTCAATATTCGAAATAAGTATTTTGAAATGAGGGAGATAGAAAAAAAAACTGCAGTTTTCTTTCCCATAAAAAATTATTTCAAATAATAATAGCATTGATATTAACGGAACAGTAAGACAATTTTACTATACAGAGTCGGTAGGGAATCCATTCAATGCATGTCTCCAGTTCAACAAAGCGGCGAAAATAATGGCACGTTGGCATGCATTATAAAAGCAAGCAGTGACAGTTATGCTCTGTCTCATCGAAACCCAAAGGATCGCAATAAACAGTTTAAAAACACATATAAAAATAAAAAGGAACAGTTTAGTGCGGTGTACAGCAAATTTCCTTAGGTTTGTCACAAGACTTGTAATTCCCAGGGTTGCATTAAAGGAAAAATTTAAATATCTTATGTTACCATACACTATTAGTGTATTACTGTGGTTCGCTTTTAAGTAAATTAGCCTGGATATGTTAAGCCAGTTTTGTGTGTCAAATATACTAAAGACATACTTATTATAATTTCGATATATTTAAGAAACGTCTAAAGTTTCCAAACTAAATTAGCAACGGATTAAATATTCTCTTTCTATTTCACATTTACTCCATATAAAATACATTATAAGAAAAATTTGTTTTTGGTACAACTTCTCTGCTAGTGAATTTCACATTATTTAAATAAAATAATGTGGCAACCGTGGGTTTCAAATGATGGCGACGTAGCAGGTGCAAGTGATAATACTAATGAACTGGACGTTTCTTTGAGAAAATTCAATGTTTGAAACTGAACCAAAAGAAGTGCACTGGCTTGTAAAAAAATCGTGTACACCTTAACAATGAAGTAACCGAGTTTTTATGTTTTTGTACCTGTGTAGCTACCAGGGATTTGTTAATTATTGGATGGAGCAGGTGAATCTTTACCATGTACCCGGCCAGATCGACAGAGATAGTTATACATAATTTCGATTTGTTGTCTTTGTTTTCGTTACTTGTCAAATCTGTTGTGTGACAGGTTTGACAGATTTTAGGTTATTACATAAAAAAAAAAAAAAAAATTTTTTTTTTTTTTTTTTTACCTGAAGAAGACAGCACTTAGCTGTCGAAACGTTGTATTTTTTCAATAAATAATACAGAACTTATACCCAAATATTGTGTTATCTTATAATTATTTTAATATATGACAATGGTTCGAAAGTGTTGTGTTGAAATTTGTGTGTCAAAAAATGTGATGAACGGAGCTGTGTCGTTTCATTAGTAAGTTATAATTAATATTATGATGTCTTCCAAAAAATAATTAGACAAATAAACATGACTTACATTCTTATATGTGTTCTAATTTAGCGTCGCCTTGGTTGTATTCGTACTTATTTCACGTTTCGTGATCAATAATACTTAAACACAATTAATTTTTGACTTGAATTTGACAGATGTGAATATGACAGATATGTATATCAAATTCACTTGTCTAAAGTGAAATTATCTATATATTTCTCACTCACACTTCCTGTGCTCTCTCTTAATCTAGCCGGGTACACAAGAAATACATATATCGATATACACTTTGTATTGCTCCATCCAGTAGTTTACAAATCCCTGGTAGCTACGAACTTTTTAAAATAGATTATCTGTCAACTGACAGTTGTCATTGTTGTCACTATCAGGTCACTGTTTTTTTCTGTTGTGTAGCAAAGTTCTTCCTTGTGGTTATTTTTGTAGTAAATTACAAATATATTCCAGAAAAGGTAATCACTCCTCTTCTAACGTAGATTGTATTAAAACTTTCACTTTTTTCTTAACTTGGACATTTTAATTGACACTGACAATCAAGACAGACTCAATACAGCAAAAAATATGTGTACAATACGCGATTTTTTTGCAAGCCAGTGTACGAATGATGTCGATGAAATAAATTTGAATAAAATTTATTTACACGACAATGCAAAGTAGATTGTGTTAAATATTTATAATACGTGTGTAATTTCATAATATTTTTGTTATTAGAGTCCAACTCTGTGTATAAAAGTGACAGTATTCACAGTCATATTTATAAGGGGTGGAAATTTGGGTTTCTTTGACAGCTTACGTGAGAGGCGTTCCAAAGATTTATTGCTACTCTTTGGGTTTCCATGAGACAGAGTTATATGTGCCGCCTTGTCATAATTACGATATTTATAATTTTATTGCTGGACCCGACATAGTCAATGGTCGCGTTCAGCACCTCTCATCGCTGGCACTGCTGACCTCCGAAGTTTGACGAACAGAATGAAGGGACGAATGTAATGGGGTATGTGACCATAATCGAATTTCAATATATGTCATAGTATATAAAAACAAACCTCTATAGCTTCTCATTATAATAATAAAAACTAAACATTAGTTTATAATAATATTGTTATTAGCAATTTAATGTTTTGGAGAAGGGATCTGTGACGTCAGTAGGGTAGAATGGTGGAAGAAGACAGTTAGACTGAGATAGATATGTTGTGATAGGTTATGGAATGGCGAACGTGACAGCTGCTGTCACTGTCGCCTACCACAATATATCTATCTCAGTCTAACTGTCTTCTTCTATCATTCTACCCTACTGACGTCACAGATCCCTTCTCCAAAGTTTTAATAATTATTTTCTCGTAAACTACGAATACTTAATCAATTTTAAAAAAATACGGGTATTTTATTTTTTGGTCTAGTATCATATGCATATGTAAAAATCAAAATTTAGTCACATACCCCATTGGTTCAACAATTGCATTCGGCAATCATCGGCACGCAGAAGTGCTCATCGCTGCCAGCGCTACCGGGGTGCTGAACGCGCCCAATTTCTCTAACTGTACCTAGATATTTTCGAAATCGATAATTACTTATATTGATGTGAGAGATATGATATTAAGAAAAATGTGTGTAGGGATAATACAAAGCAAAAAAGCAATTAGAAAGTCAAGTAATGTTTACTTTGGAAATAATTATAAAATATATATTTTTCACAAGCATGAATACCCAACTGCAAATCATTATTGTAATTAATCTACATGTCATTATCTTAATGAGATCTGTAATTAGTGTGCGCTCCAAAACTAGGAAGAGGGGTATTAATACTACTGCGACGTCAGTCTGGTTTAATGGCATGCTTAAAGTATAATCATTACCGATACTAACAATTTTAATTAGTGGATATATTTACAAAATATACTCGTAGAACTTAATTACAATAGTTATACAGGGTGTCTCAATAAGCTTGCTCACTATTGGTAACTTTTTAATTTGAAGAGATACGAGGTTGGTTAAATTAGCAAAATTGTGCCATTTTATATTAGAAAATTGATCATGTATACAAAATAAAAATTGTGTCAGCGGTTCCCAAAATTTGGGACAGAATATATATTTTTTAAATGGAACTATGTATATATTTTTTATTATTTTATTGGAAACAGTATTTTTTTCTCTTTCCAATAAGGTAATGTTGTTTATGTACAATTTTTTCAAATAAACGAGTCATTTACGTTTAAAAATAAAAATTATATTTTATTAGTTTAGGTCAAGTAAACTATGGAAACAATTGTCTTTTATAAAATTATTATTTTATTAATTTATTTTACAGTAGTAACAAAATAAAGAAAATATTCAAATTGATAGCCATTATTTCTTTCGCACATTTAAACTCTCTTGGAAAGAGAGCCGACCGTTCTACGTAACTGGTGTCTCGATATAACTTTCCATATAGTACGATCATATCTAACTTTTCTTCATTTGTAAAGTTATTAAACATTATTAAACACAGAGAACTTTACGGGAGAAATGATTAAACGTCAAACAAACAAAGAATCAATTGTTTCCATGGCTTATTTGACTAAAAAACTAATAAAATAGTTTACAACATTTAAATTTTTAACCGTAAATTACTGTCTTCAAATTATTCACTTAATAAATCGAAAACAAAATGGTTGGCAATAGGTTTGAGCGTTACAAGAAACTTTATACCTGTTATTAAAATCAGCACAAGCAAACCTGGTTTTCCCGGCATTCAGTTTACTGAAGGGGAATGGACTGAATTATTTAATTATAGAAGTATAATTCTAAATTACTTTGCGAATAGCCACTAGGTTTATTTGACCCCCCCGTCATAAAGTGACCCCAGAAGAAATATTCCACTGAAATTATAGAAACTTTTTAATTGTGATGCTCATTTTATTATATTTCACTCTATGATAGTAAGTAAGACAGTAGGTTGTTGTTTTATAGGGAAAATTTTCAATTGGTTCAAACTCAAGTCGACGGGTTGCGACTTTTTAAAATTATTTTCTTTAGAACAGATCAACCCTATAGTGGCACTAATAAATAAATATTTATGAAAAATAGTTCAAATTTACGCAATATTAATTTATAAACTAAATAAAAAATATTTATATTTTTGGCATATTCCATGGATATATACTTCTACCAAACTTCTTTTCTATAAATGTTTTATATATTATATTATTCAAAAGTATTTATATATGTAACTCTATTAATAACAAATTGTTGTCAACAGTTTATTAAATTTATTTACATAAAATTGTAAGTAATATTCACTTTTGCAATCGTTTCTAAATAATAATATATTTATCGTTTTCCTATTATATTGAATTAATGATATATTTTTCTACATATTGCCTGTTGTATTAACTAAATTGTAGAAATTGTCTGTTATTCTTTAATATAATAACTACTCTGATTACTTTATATGGATATTTTACTGAAAATAATTTTTGAACTCATATTTACACGTATATGCAGATTTCTTATATTTTATCTAATACAAAAATTTTCTTAACATCATGTCATTTTTAGAAAATAATCTTCTTCTCCCCAAATATTTCTTTACATTCCTACACCATTTTGTCTTTTAGCGGGGCTTGTCATATTTAAAAGTGCAGTTAATTTAAAAATTAACCACATTTAATATTGCAATGACAAGAAAAAAACAAACAATAAGAATTATTTTTAATATGCGTTAGTAACTATGAAAAGATGAAAATACCCAAATTCAAATAAAACTTTCTTAAAAATATATTTTTAATATTATATCATTATCATTATTTTTAATATTATTATTAATTATATCAGGTGATCAGAATACTAATGAAAGAAACATTACAATGGCATACTTAGTTATACCGAAAAATATTACAAAATAATTATGTACATACATATATTTATTTAAAATATTTTAAAACTGCCAATATTAAAATATTCTGTATATATATTTTAATAAGTATTTTCTTTAAAACATGTATGTTATTTAAACACAAATATAGGAATTGTAATATGTGTTTTATTTTCATTTTATTCTTCCCAAATCACTTGTTAATTGAAAATAATGTATTGAACATTTGTATACAACTTTTACTGCTACTATTGAAATTTGGTTGCAAAGGTCTTGTCGGTAATTGTTGACCATTAACATATAATGATGTTCTACGTTAAATGCTTTGTTTGAGTCAAATCCAAACGTTTGTTGGAAATTTGAAAATATTTATCAAAAAGAAAGCCTCCGTATTTATAATATATAAATGTAGATTTTTGTTTTGTAAATTCTATCAGTATCGAAAAAAGGTTTGTTGAAAACATCTAGAACATGAACTAAAATGAGTTCAAACAATCAATCTTCTCCAATGGTAAACAAATGTTATTGTTACAGAATAATTTCAGTTTTAAAGAAGAACAAATCAATTATAATATTGTTATTACTATAGTAACTTGTCCTTTTATATTATAGAAAGTAAATATATTTTATTGTAGATCAGCGTTAAATATGTATGTAATTCTTGTGATGAAACTTTCGAAGTATGTAGAAATTCATATCCAAAAGTAAATTTGAAATTTAGGTGTAAAATTTGCAAAAGTAAAAAAAGTATTCAATCCAGGACTATATACATTTATAATGAAAATTGTACAGAACTTCTTTCTATAATTGGGGTGGTGCACCCAATTACTAATATAATTGAAATTGAGTAATGTAATTATTATTATTATTATTATATTTAATGAAATATTTTTTTTTTAGAATTTATACACTGAGGAGAGACAAACTTGCCTGACACCAGAACTTATAAAAGGGAATGTTTATCCACCAACTTTATTAAATCAAGCTGCAAATATATTACAAAAAGACATAAGTCGTGCTGATTTAATGCGTCTACCTGGGATATTACAGCAGCCAATAATAGCAGAGGCGAAAAAAGCTTTAAATATTAATTTATTAGTTGACTTTGTAAATAATTATGAATTAGTGTACTTAAGTAAATTACATAATATATAAATAAATGAAATATAAATACTTATTTTGTAATGTAGTCATGTAGTGTAAATATAATGTTTTTATTCTAAGTTGTATTGGAATTTGAATATTGTTAAAATAAATAATTAACATGAAATATATCTGTGTTATTTTAAAAATAAATTTATTATTAACAGAGATACATAAATACTTATGAAGTAGATATCTCATATATTTTCGAATAATTATTTAAAAAATATACTTGTTACCTAGTAAATGAGATCTCATGAGATATAATATGTAATAAAACGAAAAAAATAATTTTGCTTGAAGTGTTTAGTGTTTGAAATATTTTTAGTTAAATACCCCACTTATATATTCAAAATATCCATTCAAAACACTAAATAATCAATTATCATTACCAAATGAAAGTTTCAAATATTTTATATCTAAAAATATTGTTTACATGTAAACTTTTTAAAACAAATAATCAATTAGCCTTTTATTATGAACATACTCGTATTTCTCGATACATTTAAAATAAATTATTATTATATTATGGACATACATTCCGCGTCTATTTTTAAGCAAATATTTATTTATCTTAACTTACAATAAAAAGTACATTTTCAAGAACTGTTTTCACAAGTACTTTCGAAAATTAATTATTATATTGTAAAGTGTAAATTTCTTATTATTCTGAACAAATATTTTTTTACTAATGAGGTAAAAATAGCAATAGGCAAATGTATAAAAATATAACACATTAACACCTATAAAGAACAATAATATTTACTAATGAGGTAAATGAATGTTACCGAGTTATAAGAATATGACACTGGGCACATGTTTAAAGATATAAGGCATTGACAGCCATAAATAATAATATAACTTCATATTTATTATAAAAATTATATACATACACAGCAAATATTAATTTATATACAATTATTATCAAATAGGTATACATTATACTTCAACAAACTCAATTAATCTAGCCTGTTTACCAGCCCCACAATCTTTCATTCCAGTATATTTTATACTCCACTTTGTTACAGATTTCTTCTTTTAACTTTTAAAATTCCTTCGAAAGTAAATATCATTCGTTAGGAAAAAACAGATTAAATTTTCAGAAATCACCTATTCCTTAATATTTCTATAGCTATAAAAAAGCAATTCAATTAACATAAATTTTTTCCCAACCCTAACACAAGGGTTCAGAAATCATTAAAAGTAATCACCGATGTCCTTAAAATTTCTGCAGGTGTACAACCAATTAACCTAATTTATTACCCCATTATCAAGGGGCTGGCGCCACGACCCTCTGTGGGCCGCTTCTGGGCGGTGGCCCCATAAACTACCCCCCCCCCCCCCCCCATCATGATGTTCATCGTTCATGTCGGGTTTCTGCAGGACTCTGTGTAAACAATAACTGGCGCCAATTTCGATAAGAGTTATCAGTAATCAAGATAAATAAGATAATCAATGTTTAATGAAGAAGAGAATAATAAGGGCAAATGGTTTGAAACAAACAAGTTTATCAAATAATGGTAATGTAATTAGATGTGTTAGTCATTTATTTTAAAAATGGAAACTGTACTTATCTGTGTTAAAAATAGATAATAGATGATAATTCCGACAAATATTTTTCTGGAAGATGCTATGAATCACAGATAATCTCTGTCAATATTCGAAATAAGTTTATTTTGAAACAAGAGAGATAGAAATAAAAATAAACTGCAGTTTTCTTTCCCATAAGAAATTATTTCAAACAATAATAGCATTGATATTAACGGAACAGTAAGACAATTTTACTATACAGAGTAGGCAGGGAATCCATTCAATGCATGTCTCCAGTTCAACAAAGCGGCGCAAATAATGGCACGTTGGCATGCATTATAAAAGCAAGCAGTGACAGTTGTACTCTGTCTCATCGAAACCCAAAGGATCGCAATAAACAGCTTAAACACCCATAAAAATAAAAAGGAACAGTTTAGTGCGGTGTACAGCAAATTGCCTTAGGTTTGTCACAAGACTTGCAATTCCCAGGGTTGCATTAAAGAAAAAAATTAAATATTTTATGTTACCATACACTATTAGTGTATTACTGTGGTTCGAATTTAAGTAAATTAGCCTGGATATGTTAAGCCAGTTTTGTGTGTCCATTATACTAAAGACATACTTATTATAATTTCGATATATTTAAAAAACTTAAAGTTTCAAAACTAAATTAGCAACGGATTAAATATTCTCCTTCTATTTCACATTTACTCCATATAAAATACATTATAAGAAAAATTTGGTTTTGGTACAACCTCTCTACTAGTGAAGTTCACATTATTAAAAAAAATCATATGACAACCGTGGGTTTCAAATGATGGTGACGTAGCAGGTGCAAGTGATAATACTAATGAACTGGACGTTTCTTTGAGAAAATTCAATGTTTGAAACTGAACCAAAAGAAGTACACTGGCTCGTACACCTTAACAATCAAGTAACCGAGTTTTTATGTTTTTTTACTTGTGTAGCTACCAGGTAGCTACGAACTCTTTAAAATAGATTATCTGTCAACTGACAGTTGTCATTGTCACTATCATGTCACTGTTTTTACTTCCTTGTACGAAGTAAAGGAAGTATTGTTATCGCGAAAAATTTCGGTTTCCAGATTTCAACGGAAATATCCATTTTGAGCTTCCCTGAAATCATTTTGACTAATAAAAAAACGGGAAGCCGTAGAAAGTTAAAATTTTGTATTTGGAACTGTTATAACATCTAGTTGTGCACCTCCCTTTTGGTCATTACATAACTTTCGGAAGTGGTACTTTACTTGAAGCCTATAATAGATTTTAATGAAAAACTATATTAAAATATAATCCAAAACTTTTCAAATTTGGTATATAACATTCTTATGTCAATGGGAATAACATAATAGATTTTAGTTAAAATGGTCTACCCGGAAGTGGTACTTTACTGGAAGCCTATAATAGATTTTAATGAAAAACTATATTAAAATATAATCCAAAACTTTTCAAATTTGGTATATAACACTCTTATGTCAATGGGAATAACATAATAGATTTTGGTTAAAATATTCTTACCGGAAGTGATACTTTACCTGAAGCTGTTATCAGTTTTTCTTGAAAAAAATGGTGTTATTTTGATTTTAGTAATAAATGCTTCAAATAAAAGTTTTAGAGAATTGAATTCTGCGTCGAAAACATTAAGTATGATTAAATAAGCTCTTTGTATAAGGGAGATATGTAAATTTAAAAATTATGTACTTTTTGGTTTCTGTAATTAAGTTTGCTATGGATTAGGACAAAAAAATAACAAAAAAATAAAAAAAAATTATGTCAATGTCAAATTATGTCAAATACGTGCAATTTTATGATTGGGTCTGTTATAATACATATTTTAATTATTAACAAAATATGTATAGTGTAACAGGCGTACAAGGAAGTCGTGTGGTGTCCACATCAGATATTTTTCTATTGTGTAGCAAAGTTCTTCTTTGTGGTTATTTTTGTAGTAAATTACAAATATATTCCAGAAAAAGTAATTACACCTTTTCTAACATAGACCGTATTAAAACTTTCACGTTTCAAATTAATTTGAATAAAATTTATTTACACAAACATGCAAAGCAAATTGTGTTAAATATTTATAATACGTGTGTAACTTCATAATATTTTCGTTATGAGAGTCCAACTCTGTGTATAGAAGTGACAGCATTCACAGTCATATTTATAAGGGGTGGAAATTTGAGTGTCTTTGCCAACTTAAGTGAGAGGCGTTCCAAAGATTTATTGCGATCCTTTGGGTTTCCATGTGCCGCCTTGTCATAATTGCGATATTTATAATTTTATTGCTGGACCCGACAGAGTCAATTTCTCTGACTGCTCCTAGATATTTTCGAGATCGATAATTACTTATATTGATGTGAGAGATATGATATTAAGAAAAATGTTTGTAGGGACAAAGCAATTAGAAAATCAAGTAATGTGTACTTTGGAAAGAACTATAAAATATATGTTTTTCCCAAGTATGTATTCCCAACCGTAGATCATTATTGTAATTAACCTACAAGTCATTATCTTAATGAGATCTGTAATTAGTGTGCGCTCCAAAACTAGGAAGAGGGGTATTAATACTACTGCGACGTCAGTCTGGTTTAATGGCATGCTTAAAGTATCATCATTATCGATACTAACAATTTTAATTAGTGGATATATTTACAAAATATATTCGCAGAACTTTATTACAATAGTTATATACAATATCGAACAAAAATAGAGTGACTCTATACTAATAAAAAATACTCCTCCATATTTTTAATATTGAATACTCTATTTTCAAATTTTTATCTTTCGGTACCTTTAGGTAAGGAAGATATTGTCTTTGGTCAAAAAATTCGGTGGTGGATACGATTTTACTAGTTTTACAATACTACAATTCTAAAAATTATGATTCTTTCGTATTCCTCTTCTTTACATCCATATGAAGAGCTCATTAGATTTTGGTTATAATTGGTCAACCGGAACTTCCCTTATTTGAAGTTCTTATCAGTTTTTCTTGAAAAAATTATTATTTTTTGATATTTCATGTGATTATCAATATAAAAGAACATCTTAGTCTCTATACGGTTTGATTATACATTTTCCTTCATATTCAATAGAGTTAAAGAATTATGAAGACATTAACTTTCATAAATTAACCAGCTATGGGGTCCCATGGCCGCGTGCCTGAGTGTCTGGTCGCGAACCTGGGGAACCGGGTTCGATCCCGACAGACGCCAAATATTTCCAATTTTAAATGGCATAAAAGTGACCCCTATGGTGCACTCTCCACACCAACTATAAGTGCCCGCGAGGTGACGCCTGGTAAGCGCCCACACGGTAAAATATATCGTCATCATTACCGACGTCTACATGTGTTGTAGATACTGGCACACCCAGAAATGGGTAATATGCCGTGATGATATATTATTATTATTATTATTATTATTATTATTATTATTATTATTATTATTATTATTATTAAATTAACCAGCTTTGCTATAATCATGGAAACAGCTGGTATATTCAAATAATTCTATAATTGACAGATGTTCAATTTACATGGTGTATGTTCGTGTTATAATTTTAATGGATTTATAGAATTTTTTTCCTAGAAACATTCGGTATGGAATTTGTAGAAAACCGTATCTGTTCGTGTTATAATTCTACTGGATATATAGAATCTTTTCCAAGGAACTTTTGGTATGGGATTTGTACAAAGTACACAGAATTGACGGAAGGTAATGTACTGGTCACATCAGACTTTTATATGATGTAAAGGTAACATATTCATAAAACCTCATTAACGTTAAATGAGTAAATCAAAAGCATTGTACTATATTTGTCGCACATCCATTTTAAATATGTACTTGTGAAATTTAGTACATTATACAGGGTGTCTCATAACTCGCGCCCGAGAGCGAATGAGGAAACACGAGACTGTCTTGGATGTGTAATTTCGAAGGAAAAAAAAATCTAGCTTAAAAGATATTAGAGAAAAGACGTCTTAAAATTGACCAATCAGAGACCTACACCTTTAACGTGTGTTTGCCGTAATTTTACGTTACTATGGTTTTATACAAATCAAATCTTCTTTAAAATGTGTGGGCGACTGTAGTTTTCGAAAAATGTCAGTGTCAAATTAAATTTGACAAGGTGAATAAAAAAAGGCAAATTCTCACCATGTATTCAGCCGCTAATTGCTTGTTGTTTTAATCTCAAAGAATTCAAATGACAATAATATTTTCGTTTAACACATTTTATACAGCTGCTACAACATGTTGCACTGTACGATATAAAACCGGCCTGAAGTTAGCCCCGCCCAATGAAGCACCAACGTTCTTTTTTATCTTATTAGTTAGTGCATCGTTAGTGCTTTTTAGTGCACTATAAAGGAACGTTAGTGCATTTCGCATTATTGAGTAAATTATAAAATTTATGGGTGGGCTAACTTCAAATTAAGTTTTAAGATTTAAATAATATGTATCCTAGTATTAGTTAGTGCATCGTTAGTGCTTTCTAATGAACCCAACAGTTTCATTCGTGCTATTACCATACACTAGATATTAAGAAAAAACTATGGGTGGACCAACTTCATATAAAATTTTCAGATATAATTAATATGTACCAAATCATTAGTTAGTGCATCGTTAGTGCTTTCTAATGAACCCAATAGTTTCGTTCCTACTATTACCATACACTAGAAATTAAGAAAAATCTATGGGCAGGTCATCTTCAAATTAAATTTTAAGATTTAATTAACATGTACCGTATCACTAGTTAGTGCATCGCTAGTGCTTTATGGCGAACCCAATAGTTTCGTTCGTGCTATTACCATACACTAGAAATTAAGAAAAAACTATGGGTGGGCTAACTTCATATAAAATTTTAAGATATAATTAATTTGACCCATATTATTAGTTAATGCATCGTTAGTGCTTTTTAATGAACCCAATAGTTTCGTTCGTGCTGTTACCATACACTAGAAATTAAGAAAATACACTGGGAGGACCAACTTCATCTTGTATTTTAAGATTTAAATAATATGTACCATATCACTAGTTAGTGCATCCTTAGTGCTTTCTAAAGAATCCAACAGTTTCATTCGTGCTATTACCATACACTAGAAATTAAGAAAAAACACTGGGTGGGCAACTTTAATTTAAATTTTAAGATTTAATTAATATATACGATTTCTGTAGTTAGTGCATCGTTAGTGCTTTCTAATGAACCCAACAGTTTTAGTGGTGGAATTATATTTATTAAAAAATTAAGAAAACAATTCAAATAAAGTGGTTCTGTCACCTAGTAATGGCGGTCCGTAGCCGACTTCACTATTACGTATAGTTCTTTCTTCTTTATCATTCTCTTTCTTTTTTTTTTGTCTCTCTTTCCCTAACGTGCTCTTTATGACTTTCTTGACACGGTTGTTTTCGATATATACAAATTCTCAGGAAATAATCCATATAAATATGGACGCTACAATCTTCCAAATCAATGGACTGATTTCAACTATTTTTACCTCCCGCTACCCTTGGTAAGGGAGGTATAGGGATCGTGCTAAAAATCACATATCGAGATTTTAGTAAATGACCACGTTTTAAGGTCCTTAGAATCCAATTTTAACATTTTCACGCTGATGTCTGTATGTGTGTGTGTGTGTGTGTGTGTGTGTGTGTGTATGTGTGTATGTGTGTATGTGTACGAATTTTGTTTGCACTCTAACTCAAATACTAATATTCAGAAAATTCTGAAACCTTGTATTTTTATCCTATTCTAATTGGAATAGAAGCCATTAGATTTTGGTGTAAATCGGATAAACGGAAATGTTACTTTACTTGAAGCTCATAATGGTTTTTCTTCAAAAAATACCATTAAATGCCATTTTTTCGAATTTTATGTCTTATGAAAATTAAAGATTATTTAATTTTCTACAGGAATACATTAATACTTTTTCTATATATTTTACAGATAAATTTAAAAATAATTTTTTTTATTAGTCGCGAAGCCTAAGATAAAAACTATTCCTTTGTTACACAGTTCATTTTTCAAATGAATGTAACTGACAGTAAATGTCACTGTCAGAAAACTTATCACTTCAAATTAATAATAGTGACATTTTAAAAAGAAAATAGTAAAGAAAGCAATAGTTTTCTGCAATGGAACAGTTTTCAGTGTTAGTAAATACGTAGGTATGTATTTAAATTAATAAAAATTAAATAGCGGGAGGTTTTATGTTGGCCACGTCAGTTTTTTTTTTTTTTTAATATTGCTTACCATCTGTACTTGCGCCTACGCAAATATGTGTATAGGTGCGTTCGGTAAATCATACGGAGTTGGAGTATTTACGGAGCGGTGTTGGAGTGGAATGGGAGTAGAACTGGAGTTGGAGTAGTTCGAGGGAACAAGGTACACTCCTTTATTTATGATTAACCAACGAGTAGAGTTAAAATTTTGGTGCACGAATATAATAACCTCCTTTTTTGACAATCTGATATACTGTACTGCTAAAAAAAAAAAAAAAATAATGAACCTTATAGAAGTTATTCAGTTTGGTATTATTCTTTAATGATTCTGAAGAAAGTAGGTATATATTGGAAATGGTACAGAATTCTTATCGTTCCGACATACTGTGCCTTGTTATATTACAAAACAATATTATAAATATAAAATAATTGTGTATAATAAAATATTTCAACATAAAAATACAAAATGATCTGACAGATGTCAAATAAAACAAAAAAACTCCATGTATGCTTGCATATCGAGGTTGGACTTATGGAGTTAACACTTTTCACTCCACTTGACTCCATTCTGCATTTGCCGAACGCTCCATTTTAAGACGCTTCTCACCCCATGTAATTACCGAACGGTGCTAGGAGTGTACAGAGTGAAAAGAGTGAACAGAACTCATTTGCCGAACGCACCTTATGTAGTCTGTGGTGTGTGTGTGTGTGTGTGTGTGTGTGTGTGTGTGTGTGTGTGTGTGTGTGCGTGCGTGCGTGTGTGCGTGCGTGCGTGCGTTTGTGTGTGTGCGTTACGAGCGTGCGTTTTTGTGTTTATGTGCGTGAGTGAGGGCGAGCGCGTGTGTGTGCGTATGTGTGTAAGCATAAATTAGAATAATTGTGTTGGTGTGTTGGTAGACGGTAGCAAAAATGTGTAGGAACACATTAGATACTCGTAGTTGACGCTGTAGCGCCAAAAATAAGTGATAGAAAATTCCAAGATTATGATAATGAACTCAGCACTCCTGCTCTTATTGATTGAACTATTTCGGCATAACCAATAATATTTTAGCAGGCGTCGAAAAATATATTAAATCCTGGCTAGATAAGCAACTATAAAAATAAATAAACAAGTAAAAATTTGGTGTGACATACGAGTATGATTTTTTTTTGCGTCAACTACGATTACCGACATTAAATAAAGGGTCTCAAAAATGTTAGTGCAAAATGAGGGACAGAGGTAAATATATGTAGTAGCCCTTTTGACAGTATACGAATCAAATTAAGAGTACCACAATCCAAACTCCAAAACACACCTATACTTATTTTAGTGTTTAACTGTTAGAGAATAAAACTATGAACAAGTAAATAGGTATAATTATCAGAATATATATAGTATTTTAATAATAAAATATTTAGTGTATAGAAGCGATCGGGATTTTGCTAAACGGAATATATCCAGGGATGGTGGTGTATAATGTGCTATACACTCAAATTCAAATCATTCCTTAAGTTATCTATCAATGATTTATCTACAGCTGATATCATTTGTGTTAAAATATTATTATCTCCCACTACTTATGTTTACGTCATTACTGTCTATATTCCTCCACCTATATCTTTAGCTCAGCTGAGCTACATTTATGAGGGTATAAAGCATAAAGTCTATTCCTGGTATCCTTCACCCAAAGAAATTTTGCTTTAATACTTATTGAATTGCAGGTTAAATCAAAAATTTTTGCTTTTAAAAAGGATCCAACAAAGTTTAATTTTGATTTAAAAGTACCCTTGCTTTCAACCTTTAATTAGGAGTTTGAAACAAAAGTAAATATTTTTATATCTAAAGCAAATTTGTTAAAAGTATTATATTCATCTTTAAATCATATAGTATTTAACTGAAAAGTGTTTAATTTTAAATTAAAAACGTATGATTTCAGAACAACGTTTATAAAACATTAACTCAAAATAATCGATGCAATAAAATCAAATGCAGTAGTATTTAATTAGAAAAAATATTTATTTTATTTAATTTTATTCTACTTATAATTTTTTTAATTATTCGAATTAAAATATTGGTGCACTTAAGGAAGAAAAGTTTTAAATTTAAAATTACGTAGTAGGTACTCAAACTCGTGATTTATTTTAATAATTATACAAAAATTAAAAAAACATGTCGGGCCTTTATGTAAAATAAATACTTTTATTCTAATCTTATATGGTACAGACAGGGAACTTATTTCTAACAAGATATTTACAGATAATAGCATGTGTGTATATTATTTACAAAACATATTTATTATGTTGTCTACCTTAAATCTAAATGAACTTATTTCATACAACATATTTACTTGTACTTGTAATTTTATATTTGGAAATACATTACTTACAATATGTAATTATGGTTGTGATTGAAGGAGGTAGTTGATTTAACCACTCTTGTACCTCTGTAGAGTTAGTTTCATATGTATTACATCATTAACCGAACTACTAACAAAAACATTTTAAATAAATAAGTAACAATAGTAAAAATAAAAAGAACATACTTATACAAATTTCCAATGATTCAGCTATCTCCATTCTAATATCCTTAATCTGATATGCGAGGTAGGACACAATTTCTTCACATCAAAGTCGTTTAACTTATCACGAAATGCAGATTCCACATTTAGTTGTTTTCCTAAGAACAAATAATATTATATACGTTTCATATTAAGTATATGTACGTTAAATATTCTCACCTTTAAAATATGAATAAACATTCTCAATTTTGTTTGCTGCATCCATAATTGTTGCTGTAATATCGGGGCACTTACTACTCACTTACACAAAAACACTGTCAATGACGATCAATGCAGACAAATACTGGCAACTAGGTAGTCAAATAAAATTAAATACTTTTGAATTAATATTGCCCATAAAATAATTTAAAAGTAAATATTTTAATATGTAAGTAATAATTTTTGTTTTTAAAGTTGATATTACATTTAAAAGTATTAGTATTGTGAACTGAAAATATTTGACATTGAGTTTAACAAATATTTTATTTGAAATAAAAAATAATTTTTACTTTCAATTCAAAATCTCAATCTTTGAACACAAATAAATTAAGTATTTATTTAAAAAGTATTAACTTTATTTTAAGTAAATTTTATTCACACCAAAAGTAGTAATATTGAAGTTGAAAATATATAATATTCCTCTAAAAGTAAATTCTTTTTGAAATAAAATTGTAATGGTTTTAAAATTAAAAGTATGTTTTAAAAGCACCGTTTTTTATTTTTACCTGCAATTTGTTTAAGTTGAAAGTAATTCTTTTGATTTTCAGTGTTTTTAGAAACAAAAGTAACTTTTGTTGTAAATAAAACTTATATTTTTTTGAGTGTTGATAATAATTTTATTATACTTGTTGATTTCAACATTACCAAACTTATTGAGTATTACACCAACGGTTTTACAAATAATCTTATTCTATCTTTACTTAACTTCCTCAACTACTTAGGAGCAAATCAACGTAATTTCACTTTAAATAAGGACAATAGAATTTTGGATATTGTTTTATGTAATTTTAACTGCCTTGTATCCCAAGATTCTTTCCCAGTAGTTAAAGAAGACGGCTATCACCCTGCACTTACTATTTCACTGCAATTAGAATGCAGTTTCCTTAATTCAACGAAACTATTGGGTTCATTAAAAAGCACTAACGATGCACTAACTAATAATGTGGCACAAATTAATTACATCTTAAAATTTTATATGAACTTGGCCCACCCGTAGGTTTTTTTTAATTTATAGTGTAAGGTAATAGCACGAACGAAACTATTGGGTTCGCCAGAAAGCACTAACGATGCACTAACTAGTGATATGATACATGCTAATTAAATCTTAAAATTTAATATGAAGTTGGCCCACCCATAGATTTTACTTAATTTCTAGTGTATGGTAATACCACGAACGAAACTATTGGGTTCACCAGAAAGCACTAAGGATGCACTAACTAGTGATATGGTACATGCTAATTAAATCTTAAAATTTAATATGAAGTTGGCCCACCCATAGATTTTTCTTAATTTCTAGTGTATGGTAATAGCACGAACGAAACTATTGGGTTCACTAGAAAGCACTAACGATGCACTAACTAATACTAGGGTACAAATTATTTAAATTTAAAAATTTAATTTGAAGTTAGCCCACCCATAAATTTTATAATTTACTCAATAATGCGAAGTGCACTAACGTTCCTTTATAGTGCACTAAAAAGCACTAACGATGCACTAACTAATAAGATAAAAAAGAACGTTGGTGCTAGATTGGGCGGGGCTAACTTCAGGCCGGTCGATATAAATGATGATCTCGGATGACACCTTCGCTAACCTAAATTTGTTGACATTGAAAAGTCAACTTTAAAGTGTCAAAATTACAGTAAGTCAAACAAATTTTGTAACTCACTAGTAGTATTTTTAAAACCTAGCAACCAGTTTTATTTTCTAATAATATCATCACACCTCAAAATATCCTTCCGGGATTGTTGGGTTAAAAAGTCTTGTAACTCCGTTATGCAAGCAGCCGCAAATTATTTTCTTCTATTTGTTGGCAACCTATTGTCGTCGGCAAGTGTCAGTTTCGTCTGGGGCGCGAGTTGTGACACATTATAACGTATACTGTTTATTAAATAAATATATTGAACGATAGAATAATAGGGAAGTAATTTGACTACAATATACGTCATAAACTAATAAAGCTCCGGCTAGCATCAATGGAGACGGGCGGTTCGCGAGGTCAGATAAATATAATTAAATAATAAAGAAATGAAGTACTTACTATGAGGGCGCCAGGTATTTTTCCTTTAAACAGCAAACCTAATTCACCAAAATACCAAAAGAATAGGTAAGGACGACAATTGGATGGAAGGTCTTGAATAATTAAACTATTTACAGTTAAATCCAATAACAACAATAAACGATTTAATGTATTTTCCCTGGTATACAAATGTGCGGCAAATCTATGCCAAATTAAATATTTACAGATTAAGTTAATATAGAGAAATCATCTAATCTCGGACATGCTAATTTAATAAAGAACATAGCTTAAATATAAATATTGTTGTCATAAATTTGACATTGTAGAGGGCGCAAACGCACCCAAAAAGGTTTACTTAATTCGCTAAAAGTCTGTAGATGTCGGGTATATAACTTAATAGCGCCACCAAGATGAACAGATATGAGTTTAATTACAAAATTCAAGATGGCCGCAACTGAATGGCACGGACCACGCGTATAACCACTGGCACTCGGATGAAATTTTGGCATACAACTATAAAGTTCTCACTTATCTGAGTTGGATGGCCGGGAGGTAGCTCGAGCGAAGTGGCCGTGAGCTCAAGTCGCAACGGAACGGCCGGCAGCGGACAGCGAGAGGCGGACAGCTTCCCAGCGGTCATGCGGTAGCAACGGCGGACCAGCAGGACGAGGTCGTAGTGTCGGCGTAGACTCGGCGAAACGAAAAGGATCCCCACAACTAGGTTCGGTCACGGGAGGCGATAATTTGAAGATTCGAATACGATATTTCTCCACGTGAGCTTTTATTAAGACGCGCACTTTAGCTCGCGTTTTTACAAATAAATCCCCGAAACTGGGCTGGTGATTTTTTTCTTCCCTTTTGCGATATTTATGCGATATTAAGGGAGAAATCACGCACAAAATAACTTTATACGAGCAGTAGATTTTGCGTCTTTTCGCCAATAAATCTCTAGCCAGACTGTCCGTTTCGTATCGGATCTTGATTAATTAATTAATTTTTGTGTAGAGGAAATACTCATTTGCGCGGTTTAAATGAAGATATATATATATACATGTATAAAAATTCTAGAATGATTTTTGAATTGTTACAACCCCCCCTTTACGTGGAAAAAAAAAAGGAAGGGAAATACTAAAAATAACGTGAAGTAACAATGAGGGTAAATGATTATAAAACCTATTCCTCTATTTTCGTGCTTTTAATATCTTTTACGTGCCAATTACCTTTGGATTTACCGTCCATTGTTTCTAGTTCATAAGTAACTTGAGAAGTTTTCTTCTTTACTCTAAAAGGACCTACAAATTTAGGTGCTAATTTTGCTGCAAATCGTCTCGCTCCATCCGACAGAACATGGTTTTTCAACCACACGGATTCCCCTACAGAAAAATTTTGTGGTCGATGCCGTAAATTATAATATTTCTTATTACGTTCATGCGCGCGTTTTAATCTATCTTGTACTTCGGTATATATTTTCCTCAGGGTTTCAGACGGTAATAGAGTCGGCAAATTATCTGAAAAATTTGAAAAATATTTCCCAGAAAGGATATGTTCCCTTCCATAATTTAGGAAATAAGGCGTATGTCGTGTTACTTCGTTTCTAGAAGTATTTATGGCGTATGCAATTTCGGAAATGTGTTCGTCCCATAATGTATGATTGTCGGATAAATAGGAGCGTATCATTGTTTTAACAATACGATTTGCTCGTTCACTTGGATTATTCTGCGGGTGATAATTCGCATTATAAGATATTTTAGTGTGATATTTAGACATTAAGTTTCGAAATTCTTTGCTAATAAATTGTTTACCATTATCACTAATTAAAATTTGGGGTGCACCGTAATTTAAAATTACATTCTTTTCGAACAGTTCACAAAGTTTTATTGCAGTAGCGTTTCGCAGGGGAAATAGTAATATAAATTTTGAAAAATAATCGGACACGACTAGCAAATATGAGTTACCCCGTTTTGATCTTGGAAATTCCATAAAATCTGTAGAAACCATTTGCCACGGGCAAGTTATTGGAGGACGATTACCCATAACACCGGCAGGTAATTTCTGTTCAGGTTTCTGCATTTGACATATTCTACACTTTTGAACGAATTGTTTGATATCGCACTGCATTTTTGGCCAATAATAAAACTGACAGACACGGTTAAATGTTTTATAAAATCCCGTATGTCCAGCGGTAGGCGCATTATGACATTCATTGTAAACGTCTTCACGGAAATCTTTAGGAACAACCAATTTCCATTCCATACAATATGAAGAGCGTACAAGTTTAAATAATTTACCATCTTTAATTTCCCAATTGAGATATTTAGAGGGATTTTCTGCAACATTCGTCATTAATTGTCGATACCAAGGATCTTTTATAGGTCGAGATATTGTAATTAAATTTATATGGTTATCTATGGCCCGAGACAGTAAATCAGGCATTAAATGATCTTTACCACGTCTATGAATTATATCATAATCGAATTGTTGCAATCTTACTGCCCATCGCGCGAGTCTTCCCGTGGGGTCTTTTAAATTATTTAACCAAAGCAAAGAGTGGTGATCGGTGACGACAGTAAATTTGCTTCCTTCTAAATAAGATCGAAATTTTTCAACTGCCCATAACACGGCTAGACATTCACGTTCCGTTGTGGAATAATTTCGTTCATTTTTCGAGAGAGTTTTACTAGCATAACAGATAACTTTTTCGCCTTGATCGGTACGTTGCGTGAGTATCGCTCCTAATCCGTACGCAGATGCATCGGTTTGTACATAAAATGGTAAACCAAAATCCGGACATGCAAGTATGGGCGAGGAAACTAATTTTTCTTTAATTTGTCGAAATGAACTATTACATTCAGAAGTCCAAACAAATTTTTTATTCTTACGCAACAAATTTGACAAGGGAGCTGCCACGGTTGAAAAATCGGGGATAAATCTTCGGTACCACGATACGGCGCCGAGAAATCGTCTAATTTCTGAAACAGTTTTTGGTATAGGAATATCTACAATGGATTTAACTTTATCGGGATCGGCATGAAGACCACTGGAATTTACTACGTAACCTAGATATTTTAATTCAGGTAAACAAAATTTACATTTTTCGATATTTAATGTGAGGCCTGCATCAATGATTTTCTTAAGACACGCTCTAGGATTATTAAATGCTTTTCAAAGGTAGGGGCGATTATGATTACGTCGTCGAGATAAACGAAGACATATGGTTCAAGTTCATGATCCAAAATACGGTCCATCAGTCTTTGAAATGTGGCTGGCGAATTATGAAGCCCAAATGGCATTCTTCTAAACTGAAATAATCCCCTAGAGGGTACAGTAAACGCGGTTTTTTCTTGACTAGATTTTTCAACAGGAATTTGCCAGAAAGCAGATTTGATATCGAGTGAACTTAAGTATCGGGCGTTTCGGAGTTGGTCTAAGATATTATTGACATACGGGAGAGGATACGCATCCTTTTGTGTGACAGCGTTTACCTTTCTATAATCTACTACAAATCTATAAGTATTATTTGGTTTTCTGACAAGTAGAATAGGGCTTGACCATGCGCTTGTTGATGGCTCAACAACCCCTAGGGCTAACATATCATCTAACTCTTTGTTTATGCATTCTTGAACTTTAGGCGACACGGGGTAGTACCTTTGTTTAATAGGTGGAGAATCAGTTGAAATTACATGTTCGACTAAATTCGTACAGCCTAATCCAGGTTTCATTAATGAAAAATACTTAGAAGTCAATTTATTTAATCGAAATTTTTGTTCTTGAGAAAGATTTGAGTTTACTAATGAATGGTCTTTCGTTTCAAGTGTATTTAACAGAATTAATTCCCCTTTTAGAATGTTTAAATTTATGCCAACGTGTGACCAAAAGTCCATTCCGAGAATTATATCTTGATTAATAGAAGGTATAACTAATAGATCAAAAATTTTTGTCTTTTCTGAAATTGTAACTGGGACAGTAATTGAACCTATACATTTACATTCGCTTCCGTTTGCTGCAAAACAGGGTATCGACTCGTGATAATTCAAATTTAAATTTAAACTTTGTAAAATATTCCACGCTTCGCGACCAACGATTGAACGATTTGCTCCTGTATCAAGAAGAGCTAAAAAGTTATTACCATAAATATTAACCTTCACATATGGCCGATTATCATTTGAAATATTCTCGATAATATTAGTGATTTCACTTTTAATTGTACTATTTCTTATAAATTCTAACCAAGATTCCCATTCATGTTTTTGTAAAAATGGTTTAACACTTGAGCTCATCGTCCGGGTTGGAAGAGTGAGCTCATTTAATCGTTTTTTGAATAACGAGGACGAGATTTACAACGTGTGCACGTAGCTTTCGTATAATTTTTAAGTCCACAAGCATAACAAAATTTAGTTTTAGGTTTTTTACAGTCCGCATATACGTGGTTTTCGGCTTCGCAATTCCAACAGCGAATTTTTGATTTGTTTGGAGTACGCGAAATTTCATGCGTTTCGATTGTTTTGCCGGATGAGCGAGTACGACCAGAATAAGCAAGGTCAGGTTCCAAAACGTTCTTATGATTGGAAGGAGGGGGGTGAAATTTATCTGCGATCAGACGATTTTGTTCTAGTTTTTTACAAGTTTCTAAAAAGTGATCTACTGAATTAATTTCAGAAATACCGAGACTGTGTATATAGTAAGGGGCGACATTTCTACGTAATATTTTTAATTTATCTGCCTCACTGGGTCTACTGGATAGTCTTTCAAACAAATTTATGATACAAGCAACGAAATTTCCAACAGTTTCATCAGGCCCTTGTGTCCTTGCTCTAATTTCATCCCACAGTTCTAATTCATAATCATAAGGTTGGTATTCGGCACATAAAAGTTTTTCGAAATCGCTCCAAGTTTTAATTTTATCCCTTACCGATCTGAACCAATTTAAGGCTCGTCCTGATAAGAGTTCAATGATTGAATTACAAAGCTCAAAGTCGGAGACATTTCGCGATTGTTTATATTCCGCGACTCGTTCTAAAAACGCGTTTACGCTAAGGCCGTTTTCCCCATTAAATGTAATATTCCACCTGTAAACTGGAATAGATTTACAACTGGGTGACGAAATAGGCATTGGAAGATTCTGAGGTTCATCTAATATCGGACTTTTTTGTTCGAAAACGTCGCAACGTTTAATGAAATCGGTTTCGCAAACTTCGAGATTTTTCCGAATCTGTTTCGCGGCCTCTTTTATATCATCCGCCTCGCTTTTAATTCTTGCTACCCGGTAAGTTAAGTGACATAGTTTCGTAGAAATTTTAGAATATAACCCTGAATTTTGATCACCAGAAAATTCGGTCGTAAGTTCTTGCAACTCAATTAATTTATTTGTACATGTATCTATTTCTGAAGACAGATCACGGTTTTCAATGCTATCTTCAACTAAGGTCCCTAACGGTTCTTGTTTTAGTCTTTTCTTTAATTCTGTTCTCATAACTGAGATAGTTAAAACATCTGTATTAGAAATACCGCGCACCGATAATTCGTACTCGAGCTCATCCCTGCTAAGACGGTTTGGCTCCATGGCTCTCACTCGGATAAGTGTTACTTTAAACAATGTCACTATTTATATCCTGTGACAAAATAATCTGAATATTTGATGTATCCTAAACAAAATAAAAAAGAAAATATAGTGCCTCGAAATTTACTAATAATTCTGTTCAGTTTGGCGATGCAAATTTTTTTTTTTTGACTACCATCCAATTGTTTAAACTCCCGTTTCCATTATTACTTACAAAAGCCCCACGTTGGGCGCCATTTAATTTATAACGTATACTGTTTATTAAATAAATATATTGAACGATAGAATAATAGGGAAGTAATTTGACTACAATATACGTCATAAACTAATAAAGCTCCGGCTAGCATCAATGGAGACGGGCGGTTCGCGAGGTCAGATAAATATAATTAAATAATAAAGAAATGAAGTACTTACTATGAGGGCGCCAGGTATTTTTCCTTTAAACAGCAAACCTAATTCACCAAAATACCAAAAGAATAGGTAAGGACGACAATTGGATGGAAGGTCTTGAATAATTAAACTATTTACAGTTAAATCCAATAACAACAATAAACGATTTAATGTATTTTCCCTGGTATACAAATGTGCGGCAAATCTATGCCAAATTAAATATTTACAGATTAAGTTAATATAGAGAAATCATCTAATCTCGGACATGCTAATTTAATAAAGAACATAGCTTAAATATAAATATTGTTGTCATAAATTTGACATTGTAGAGGGCGCAAACGCACCCAAAAAGGTTTACTTAATTCGCTAAAAGTCTGTAGATGTCGGGTATATAACTTAATAGCGCCACCAAGATGAACAGATATGAGTTTAATTACAAAATTCAAGATGGCCGCAACTGAATGGCACGGACCACGCGTATAACCACTGGCACTCGGATGAAATTTTGGCATACAACTATAAAGTTCTCACTTATCTGAGTTGGATGGCCGGGAGGTAGCTCGAGCGAAGTGGCCGTGAGCTCAAGTCGCAACGGAACGGCCGGCAGCGGACAGCGAGAGGCGGACAGCTTCCCAGCGGTCATGCGGTAGCAACGGCGGACCAGCAGGACGAGGTCGTAGTGTCGGCGTAGACTCGGCGAAACGAAAAGGATCCCCACAACTAGGTTCGGTCACGGGAGGCGATAATTTGAAGATTCGAATACGATATTTCTCCACGTGAGCTTTTATTAAGACGCGCACTTTAGCTCGCGTTTTTACAAATAAATCCCCGAAACTGGGCTGGTGATTTTTTTCTTCCCTTTTGCGATATTTATGCGATATTAAGGGAGAAATCACGCACAAAATAACTTTATACGAGCAGTAGATTTTGCGTCTTTTCGCCAATAAATCTCTAGCCAGACTGTCCGTTTCGTATCGGATCTTGATTAATTAATTAATTTTTGTGTAGAGGAAATACTCATTTGCGCGGTTTAAATGAAGATATATATATACATGTATAAAAATTCTAGAATGATTTTTGAATTGTTACAACATTCTGTATAAAAAGTTTGAAAAAGTACGCAATATTTAAAATATGGGTGAGTATTTTTTATTAGTTTCTAGTCGCACTATTTATGTTCGATACTGTGTGTATGAGCTACTGAACCTCTAATTTTTTTTATCATGAATGTATAGAAATTATTTGCCGAGGCCCGTAGGGGCGAGGAAAAGAAACCATATGGATGATAAAAAGAAACTTTAGTGTCGAGGTGCATATTTATTTTATTTGAAAACGAAAAATTGTAAAAATGAAAGGAATATTTATTTTTAGAAAAAAATATGTTTTAAAAATATCGTATCAGCAAAAAGTACGGCTGGTGTTTTGCAGTTAAAACTAAAATAGTGTTATCTAAGATATCCTATAGCTTTACTTGAATAGTAGATTATATCATGACTTTTAGTTTAGACTGTACGTAATTAGAAAGTAATTAAAATCTCATTAACTGGCGCCAGCCTTGAGAGCTAATGTAAAGAAAATATTGCTGCTCCATGGTGCTAGGTTATAATTATTGGTAAGAATTTGAGATCAATAAATTTGTGTTTAAAAACAGATAGAAAATATGTCCATAATATTATCAATTTTAGTCTAATATTGTCAAGCAAGATTCAGATAATTTGGTTTTAAAATTTTACATTATAAAATAAAATAGATATATTATAACGGGATATTACCCATTTCTGGGTGTGCCAATCTGCTTTGTAGAGATATCGGTAATGATGTTGACATATTTGTACCGTGCGGGTACATACAAAATTTATGCACGGACGAAAATTTTCAAAATATGAGTATAATTGTATCGAAAAGAATTTGTCCTCGTACATCCAGGATCTAGTGTTGCTATGAAAGCGAACAACAGTTTTTTGTTTGTTTATTAGTTGTCATTTGAGTTTTAATTTGTGTATCTCCGTGCTTTCCATATAAATATCATAAAATTAATTTTCATTTTTCATTAAAGAATATAAAAAATTTCGATTTGTAATAAAAACTTTTCATGTTGCCTGTTTAAATTGTTTATATTGTAGGTTATAATTTGGTTTGACGTTTCATTATACCCCGGCGGGCTATAAAATGACGTTTATGTCAAAGAAATTCGTGTATAATTATCAAATTATGATAAGTCCGTGCATAAATACTTATTTATAGCTTTCCATCCGTTTTGTTTGGTAAACCGCTGCCATTAGCAAGTTTCGGGAATTGAAAAAAAAACTTTTAAATGCTTCATATTAGGATACCAACGGTTGACTATTTGTGACCGAAATATAATCAAATGTTTATCTGGATGTATAGAGAAGGAATACGAAACAATTATTATTTTAGGAATTATATAATTTTGAAGTTACTGGAGACGAAATTATTACTACACACACACGCATATATACACACACATTCATACATCTACTCAAACATACATACATACATTCAAGTAGTATAATTAACCTCTAGTCCCGCGGTGGAATGCAGACTGTAATTAAGATAATGATTGATCGGTAATTAAGATAGCCGTAATTATTTGTAATTAAAAATAATGATCGATCGGTCATTAAGATAGCTATAATTATAAAATGTCATCTAAAATGTTTTTCTCTAATTAAAATAATGACCAGTCAAATTGTAATTTCAAATTCATAATGAGCCTGTTTCACATTTTTCAAAAACTATTCTAAATGAAAGTCTATGCAATGATTTTCTTAATAATAATTTTTATTTTAATAATTTCTTATTATTTGTGGAAATAATTAAATAAAAAGATTGGCGTCCTGAAAAACTACCCCCCACTCCTGTGACGTAGAAGTACATACATTTCCATCACCTACGTTCTACGTTTATTCATATTATTTATATAAATAAACGTAGGCTTATAGTTTGTCACATGTTAATAAAAAATCTTTTAATTTGACAATTGACGCTGACATTGCTCATTGTAAATGAATAATAATTACATTCAAAATAAGTCGGACAATTTACCGAAGGTCGATAGCTGGATGGTGGCTGAATTTATATCAGAGAACGATTGTTTTACTGCTACCGAAATAAGGGGTGTTAAAGATTTGAGACAAAATAAAATATAAAAACTGAATGCACTATACAAATTGATCATATATTTTACTTTAAGGCTCTGGTCGTGATTCTTACATTGAATCTGCTATAGGATATGTATATCTATGTCGAAAAAAATAACTGTATAGTAGATGTAAAGTTTGCCCTGAACATAAAGTAAAGCAACAAAAATATACTGTTATCTTCAAGGTGGATGAAAGTTGAAATGATCTTCACAAACATGAAGACACGATTTTTCTGTCAAATTATCAGCTCTTCGACCTACTGCTTCTAGCCAATATTTTATTTTCTTCGCATCTTTTGGCAAATTTATAAACTCTATAGTAGCTTTATTTTTGTAAGAAGGCACAATACAATGTCGTAAATTACTCATTTTATTTTGAACTTTTTATTACCTACATATTATACAACTTGAATCAATTTAAAAATTTGACACTTGTTTGACAACTTTGACAATACACTTGAAACCTTAGACCGCTGAAGATGTATGTACTCTGACGTCACATTCTGTTTCAGATCACGTGACTTATTCAAAATTTTATCCAAATTTCAAAAATTAATTGTAAAATATCTAAAGGATATTTAGTGATATTTTCAAATTTGAGGCTCTTTAAAGAACAATATCTTTTAAAATTTAATACTTAGAAGTCATATAAAAATTCTTGCAACAGCCCTATTGATTGGTGAAAATCTTGATGACATACTTTTAATATACAGTGAATATTTTGGGAAATTATCATGACATGATGTTTAAAAAATTTGAGTAAAAAGAAATATTATTATGGTAATGACTGACAATAATTTCTATTTGGGTTTAAAATTTTATTATCAAGTGAAAATGTGCATTGAATGGATTTGAGAAAGTACCGGTAATGTGTGAAATTAGCGGATTATGTAGGAGCAATAGCTTGAGTCTTGACGGTTAGCCAGGAAAATAATGAGAAGAAAGAGCATTTGAGTAGTATGTGGGGCCACTCCCGAGGCACAGCTGCTGCTGAGATTTGTGAGCAGGTGTCCGTGAATTAATAATGATATAATAAATTATGTTAATAGGGTTATTATTTTTTCCCCTATAATAACTTGACATGTATGGTAGAAATAATAAATTATGTTAATTGAATTGCTTTTTATACTTGCAGATTCTTACGGCATTGATATATTTAGAGATTTATGAATACCTTTCAATATGATAAATGAATTGCTTTTAAAGAAATACGTAAAAATTCTTTATTTCGAAGGGGACCTTTTAAAATTTCTCTTGTACAGGTGTTCAGGTAACAGCTATTGTATTGCTTTTTCTACCTGGACACGGTAGTATCACAAAATGTGTGAATACTTATACTAGGATTCGATTCTTTTCATGGCGGAAATAATAAATTTTGTCAATTAAATTGCTTTCTGCACCTGCGGATTTTTAGTGCTTTTAAAGAAATACATAAAGATTCTTACAAATGACCGATAATATTATTTTCGAGCGGAGTTTTAAAATGATTGGAATTCTTATATTTTCCCATGGTGGCTAATTCTTAACTTGTATATAGTTTAGGAGTGAGAAAATAAAGTATGTTCATTGAATAGTTTTAAAGATACATAGAGATTTATAAATACTTCAATATCATCGTAACGATATTAAGAAAATTGATTTTAAAATATCCATTATCTGGTAAAAAGAATTATTTCCAAGAATCAATATTTAGAAACGGCGGGGCGTATTTTGATAATGACCTCGTACTGTTAGTAAGATATTTACACAAAATCAGGCACTCCAAATCATAATTTTGATTTTCTCTGTATTCCGGCCAATGTTTTAAAAATTTTGATTATAGATCTACAAGTCATGCAGAGCTTTTTACCAAGAATATTTTTTTTGTGAAACGTAAGGTAAACTTTTTCTCCATTTGTATAAAACTCTTTGGAACATACTGTATATACAAATTCTTTTGCCAACAAATGATAATTTGTTTCGAAGGCGGTTTAAAATTTTAGGCCCATAAACCAATTTTTTAAAATATTTTTAAATGAAAGTTCGTTTAATTTTGAAGCAATTGGTGGTATCAAAAAGTCATAATTGGTTTTTGTATAGCTGCATTTGATTTTAAAAGAAACCTATATCTATCTTTATCACACCAGTTTCTGTAGTAGGCTGCGCGGGAAAGATACCAATAGTGTGACGTCATCTGTATCCCTGGAAATAAAAATGATTTTTTTATCTTAATCGTTATTTATTGAGTAGTACTTTAAGGATGAAGTGAAAATTTGATTATTTTTTGTTGTGGTTTATGGGCCTTCATAACTGAATATTGGACAAGGCCATATATTTTAGCCAGGGCTTATCTATATATATATATATATATTTCTTAATACTTAATTAGAGCACATACCGGGTGTAACACGAAAACCGGGCGATAGGCTTTTAACATGGGAAATCAGCTTTTCCTTGCACAAAAGTGGCCTATTATTTTAGACAAAAATGCTTCAAATAAATGTTGTAGAGAATTAAATTTACATCTAAATCAATCTTTTGCATGTTTCGTAACCGAAGAAACTGAATTTAAAATTTAATAAAAATTACTTCTTTATGGTATTAAAATAAAATTTCAAACAAATTTTATGACATTGTACCTGTTAGAAATTATAAAATATAGTTTTCATGAAAATAATACTACTCAATGATTTATACCTGCTCTTCATGTGCATAATGGGGTATTCCACCATAACAAAAAAAATTAAAAAAATACAATTTAACATAAAGTATGGCTCAATAAATAATAGTTAAAACAATGAAAACATTTTTTAAATAATTACTTCACGAGATATTTCACATTTGCTAAAAGGGAAAATTGACGTCAATAATTGTTATCTTTCTCTCGCAGCGTACTCGGAGCAGTGTGTGTGAGAAAGACAAGTATAGGGGAAATGTGACGTTACACTGATTTCTCAAAAATAAAATACTGTTAAACTAGGAACAATTAAGATTTTTTAATACTATGAATTGCTTCAAAACTGAATCAAGTTTTATTTAGAATAATAAAAAAATTGAGTGGAATACCCCATTCTCCATGTTCAATAACGATAATTCAAACAGAGCTTTACTAACAGGTAAAATATGTCACAATCTGACAGATACGCTTCTGACAGGTAAAATATGTTACAATCTGACAGATACATTTCTGACAAGGTAAAATGTCATTATATTTTGTAATTTTAGCTATCAGCAACGCTCTGATTTAAGTTGTCATTATTTAAAAATGGAGAATTATTTACAAGAAGAGAAGATAATAGCAATAATTTTGATGAAAACTATATTTAATAATTTCTGACAGGTAGTAATAGTAAAGATTCAAAAGAAAATGTGTTTATTGATTTAGATGCAAATTTAATTCTCTACAACATTTATTTGAAGCATTTTAGTCTAAAGTTAATAGGCCACTTTTGCGCAAGGAAAAACTGTTGTCCTATGTTAAACGTCCGGTTTTCGTGTTACACCCGGTATATTATTTTGTGCAAGTTCCATAGAAACAGTTTCTTGCAAAAGATTCTTTATTTTCAGTAAAATTATAACCTAAACATAATATGTAAATTGCACTAGACACACACCTGTCTACCTGTCAGTCAGAATTATCTTATAGCATAGCTGTCTGACTTTACCCATTGAATATGAAGTATAAATTGCAATCAAGTCGTATAAAAAATAAAATATTCTTTAATATTTATAATAACATAAAATGTAAATAAAATTATCTTTAACTGTGTTTTTGCAAGAAAAACTTTTAAAACTTCAAATTAGGATATTTTCGGTAGACTATTTGTAATCAACATGTAATCAAATGTTCCTTTGGATGTAAAGAGGAGGAATACGAAATAATTATTTTGGGATTTTAGTTCTGGAATTATTGGAGACGAAATTATCAACGCACACACATTAGATACATACAAACATACAAAAAGTGTCTGTAGCCATTTTTTCCGTCTTCGGAACAGTAATTAACTGGCGCCATTGAGATAAGAATTTGAGATAATGAAAATATTTGTATAAAGTGGTAGACATAATTAGGGGATACATTAGTTGTTTAGGTAAATGTATTGGTAGTCCTTGGAAAGATAAGATAAATAATGTTATTTACGTAGATATTTTGGTAATGATAAACAAGGTACATTAGCTGCTACTTAAATATATTGATAATGACATCTTTATCTTTGGAAAACTAATTTGTGTAAAAGAGAATATACGTTATTTAAAATGTATTTTTAGTATCTGTTGTAATTTATAGATATATTGGAAAATATAATAATTCGTTGATGGTGGAGGATTCTTGCACTGAGGAAGGACTTGGTGGATCTGAAGCCTTGCTGATGAAGATGTTCAAGTTTTCTGCTAATATAAAATGGTCTCGGGTGTCCTTGAAAATCTTAGGTAGTGTACTGTTCGATTATCTGAAGCAAAGACAATAAATTCGTAAGTAATGAAATATTTGAATGTGGAAGCTCTATTTTTATAGACATTTGCTGATAGGCAACCAAACACGCTTCTGTACGTTATTGTCCCATAATTGTATCAATATTTTTATATTTTGTATATGATATATTAAGATCAAATCAATTAAATAATTTACATTTTAATGCCATAAATTTTGAAATTATTCGCAGGGTGTGCAGTGCACACCTTGCACATATGGACTGTCTCCCACTGGAGTAAACATTTGTATATAAAGAATGATAAAACACATTTTGAAGGTGGTGGGGAGTAACTACGAATATAATACGCACCCTATATTATTAAACACTTAAAAATAAATGTATCACATTTGAAATATATGATCTATTTGTGTATTTTAATTTTAATAATAGTTTTGTGTTTTCAGATGCAGCAATGGCCGTTCTTCTGCCGTTGAATCAAAGACCCTTCGTGCGTCCCAGGGGTTTTTCGCCGGACTTGGTGGATCCGCCTGGATTTTTACGGCACCACTACATCGTCAGGACTTTATCAAAGGGTCAACAAAAAGCAAAGATATTACATAACATGAATCTCTAACTAATTCTTTATTTATGTAATTCATCCGTAATTGTCAATCAAAATTAATGCATTTTCTGTCTGTTTACAGGGCCAGAGCATATCCAGGATTTAATTACGGCAAATACAATGTATTTTATATGTTTTTAATGATGTATTGTAATATATTTGATTTATTTGCATGTATTATACTGTAAGTATTCAATAACGGGATAACTATTTATGCCAAAGTTAATGCATTTTTCTTGAATTTTTCTATATTATTCTTTATTATTAACCTCTCTAGGTACGAAGGTATTCATCCGATAATGGCCCGACCTTTTTTGAATGGCGAAGGGCTTCAAATAGCTCTTGGGGAAAATATGTCCTTGGATTCATGTTCTACATTAGAAATTAGTATAATAAAACTTGTTCGGCCCTTTTAGCTTTTTAAATACCAAAGTTAGCACAGGCCTTTGACATGACCTTTAGGGCTAAATATATTATGAATCAAAGAGTTTTTAGCAATTCTATAAAGCCTCGGCGATAAAGAAGGTTAAATACACTAATTTTCGCCCTTTTAGCCCTTCAATTAACTGAAATAAAGTGTCAACCCTATGAGAAAATTTAAGGGCTTGTGAAAAACAGGGGTCGTAGATCAACATATCTGAGTTTCAAGGGTCTAGGGCCAAGGGTTTAAAAATCACCTAATTGAAATTTGACAGCTTTTTTTACAAAATTTGAAACATTTTTTACTTTCTTTTTCTTTGCATCTAATGACATCTTTATCTTTACGTGTAAATTTATTAGGGGTAGAAGTATAAAACAAATCCTGCTATACTAATTTCGACTCGTGGAAGACGAATCCAAAATTAAATTTTTCCTAAGGTCTAATTTAAAGGGCGAAGGGCTTACAAGGGTCCTTATGGAAAATCTGACCTCGGATCATGTTCTATGGGTTCAAAAAAGTATGGTAAAAATTTTTTGGCCCTTCAAATACCGGAGTTAGGGTAGGCCCTTCAGCCTTATCGATAAAAAAGGTTAAATACGACCTACGAAAAACTTTAAAGGTTCGTATCTAGGAAACGGCTGGGTTTGCAGCGATTTCCTTGAAATTTCGCGTTCCCTTAGTATCCCTTGAAGTGTTTAAAAATCACCTAATTGAAATTTGACAGCTTTGTTCTTTATAAAATTTGAAATTTTAATTTTTTACATTATTGACATACCCACAAATTTCAACAATGCTTGAGTCAATGTCCGCTTGTAATGAAAAAAACCTACTTTAACAAACCATGTCTAGATTGCGATCTCTTATAACTTGATATGTAAAAAAATGAACAACGCCAAAGAAAATTATTTAAATAACGCATACTTACCTTTTATCAAATACATATATTGATTACAACAATGTCATTCTGAAATGTAATGGGTGTTCGCGTAAACGAGTAAAAAAATATCCTATTTACATTTATATTTTTACCAATCACTAACACCACAGTTGCAAAAACTTATCTTCCTTAAATTCCCAGAGCCGATATTTATCTTCCTTTTGCAACCAAATTTTGGGTATATAATCATTTCGACTTGTACTTTCCAAAATCACAGTCTCAACTACCCGCCTTCAACTTGTTTTGGGTATGGAAAATAGAAAAAAATCATAACTTCTGTGTTTATAAATATTAAAGTTTGGAATTTGGTAAGTGAATTTATCTAAACACGTAGACTTCAAAAATCAAAGTTTTACGTTCGTATCTAAACCCGTTGCTGGGTGTAATTTTTTTTACCCAGAAATGGGTAGAGATAAAAATTTGTCGTATTGATTTTTGAAAAGTACTGATTGGATTGTGTAAGTTCCCAAAATTTGGTTGCAAAAGCTATTTCTATAAAGGCACTATGAATTTTTTTATTTTTACATCAGAATATTGACAGATGCTGTACTCTAGTGGTCAAATTCGAAACTATATACCTGAAAATCAAGGGATAAATATGAATTAAATTTTTAAAAAGTTCGTGAATCCGAGATCAATTTTGGTAAGGGATTAAACAAATGTTTAATAAAAATAAACTATTCTATTATTTGTATCTATAAAAACATTTTTATTTATTTATTTATTTATTGGGCTTCAACTACAAATGTTATTGCCCTTTAACAAATTAACAATAACACTATACAAATAACAATACAAGAATATAAAACTATAACTTATAACAATATATAACACAACAATATAAATAAAGGTTTGACAATACACAATATAATAATACATTACATTACATTTTAATACTTACCGAAAATATACTGTTATAAAAGAAATGAGTTTGCAGTTCATTTCTGCAATACAGAAAACACTGGAACGATGTAAAGTTTGTAAATAATAGACAGATAGTGTAATTTAACACAACATTTTTATATTTTTCTTACATTATTACATCTGACAGTATTACAGTAAAAAGGTGTTTCCAAAACAGTACATTTGATAAATTTTCACAATTTTGGTATTAATTCTGAGTGAGGAAAGGAATGATTCGTTTGACATGATTACACTGTGACAGCAATAGTATGCAGTGAGATGTAAACTGATTTATATATCGTACGTACAATATCATCTATACATCTGTGTATTATATTCTTATCTTAAATCTATAGTACGACCTATTATTTGTGGAGAACATTGGGTTGCACATTGCATATATAGAAATAAATTTATTTCTTTATCTCCAAATAAATTTATTTCTTCGGGTTATGTGATTGAAGAGTTGGTCTAAATATATTGTTTTGTTATTTTATGTATCAAGAAATGAAATTTACGGATAAACAATTTGAAGCAGCTACCAAAACGAACCCATTCTGTACAAATAATAGTTCTTTTTCGCTCGATCAAGTATAGTCATATTTATCATGTTATTTTCACCACAATTTACACGTTTTCAAAATAATATTCAATTAAATAATGTCCTACATTGTAAAATATGTATGTAGAGGGTACGTCAATAAATTGATAGCCGTTAGTTTAACGACACAAAAGTATAAAAGAAGTTCACAGAAGAAAACCTACACGACAGACCAAAGGTGAACTGGCACTTTTAATTTTGCTAATGTGTAACGTCTTGTAATATGTGCCAATAAATTTAAATATTTAATATAATAATCTGGTAAATATCTTCATTCTTAATGAAAAAATGTTTTATTGAAATAAGGAAATTTGATTACAATAATGAAAGTTGATTTATAATAATTATTTCTGTATCTATATACTGTAAAAATATAAAACAGTAAAAGTTATCTTGATACCAAGAACGAAGGTAAAAAGAGAAAAGACGTAAACAACCAAAAATTTAGGATATTTTAAAGGAAGAATACTACGAGCCACGATAAGACAGGTACCTACCTTATCTCAAACTAGGGTCAAATGGAAGAACATCTTTAGAGAAATAGTTTGGACATTTTATCCAAATGTGAAAGGATAAATCAGTAAATTTTTCTGGAAGACAATAACGAGGTAGATAAAAGAAGAAGACTACGCACTTCAGTACTTACTAAGTAAAATAAAACAAAAATATCTGCTACAGTTTGAGCATTTAGAGAATGATTTTTTTTTTTAAATCTGTTGTGGCCAGCCCAAGACCTCGCCATTTCCATATTAGGCTATATAAGTATTGAATTGCACTTCCCTTTCGAACCGTCGTTTTACAACAAAAAAATACAGAACTTTACCCAAATACTGATTTTTATTGTATTTAACATGTCTTCTGCACACATATAATTCTAATTATATCTATTTTTCATTGTATGAGGAAGTTTCTAAATGTCAGAGATTCTTCCAATTCATTAACCAGATTGGCGGTATTTCTGATGGATATAAGCATTTTACATATAATTGCAAATATTTAATTAATAAAACAATAAGAAAGATTAAATATACTTCCCAGAAAAAGCTATCAGAATGTCACTAAAACTGTTGATTTTTGACACTGACATGTCATTTAAAAACTATGTTATAAACATTGGAATTTGTCAACTGGTTTCCTTAGTGCCTTAGCCTCTGCGATTAAATTACTCTATATATTATAGTGTCTTTATCTCTAAATCTATACAAGATATAATAACAATTTATGTGTATTAGATGGAGAATTTTATGTTCTTCAATATTTAATAAAAAAAACTCCAAAAAAATTATATTTTGAAGAATTTTTCTAAGAAACTACTTCTTCCGGTTTTTCAGCTCTTCCAGATTGAGGAAACTGCAGTTAAATATTTTTTAAGTATTATAGTTTTTGAGGAATCGTGTTTACAACATCCAGACATACATACACACACACACACACACACACATACCCACATCCACACACACACAGACATTTTAAAAATGTTATAATCGGATTCTAGGGACCTTAAATTGTGCTTATTCAATAAAATCTGGATATGCGAATTTTAGCATGAATCCAATACCTCTCTTAGTGAGAGGTAAAAATTAAAAATACGGGTAAGTTGCCAAAGAAAGCAAAAGAAAAACAGAAAGGGAAGAAAAGTAAACGATCTTTCCCTAGATATAAACTGCATGGAAGAAGTTCATTAGATAAGAAAAGAGGATATGTCCATGGATGAAATGTTACAAAAAAAGAAAATATTTGCTATGGTTTGAACATTCAGCACAGGAAAGAAAAATATAAGAAATGGTGGAAAAAAGAAGAGAGGTACATTGCGTATCAGATGGGACAAGTATGTAGATGAAATATTTCAAAACGAAAATAATCAAGAGAAGAAAATCACAGAACTTTGCTTAGAAAAAATTGCATTGGAAGAATGTAATTAATCATTAAGGAATACGTTACGGAAGAAAAGTACTTTGACACCCAAAGGGTATAACAAGTCTAATCCTGCTAGTACGAACGATGTTTTAATTTAAAACAATAAGCCATTGTTAAACTTTACTCCAAGGTTTAAAACTACTTTTGCCAATTTTTGCTTAAAATGAGATTGATTGTGTAATCGGCTATAAAAACGCTATATTTTTATATACAAGAACAAATAAAGTCTAACTATAGAGGAGCATATAGGAATCGACATCCATTGATTGAAGCAATAATTCATAAAAAAATATTTGTAGCAATAATGGGTAATTAACATAGATATGTCGGTAAAATATGGAAGGGCTTATTAACATTCAAAGTGTTTTGTTGATTTAAAATCACATTTTCCAAAATTCTAAACTCGCGAACTCTCCATAATTTGTGGTGAGATAAACATGATAAATATTCCCATACCGTCTCGCCTCATACACGAAGCTATTGTCCTGAGAATCTTCACTGCTTGTCAGTCTATAACAAGTAGATAACAAATCTATAAAATCTATAACATCCACTCGGTGTATCTGTATCTACACTTTGCACCCGCCCAAGACTTGTTGGTGGGCGGATGTTTGGCACATCCAACGCGAACGCAGACGCATTATTTATAGTCTGATCTGAAGACGGGGAACTACTGCAGTCTCACAAGGCACGCTGGCCGAAGAGAACCAGCCAGTTACAGTCTAGTGAAGGACAAGGACCACCATCACGAATTCTTCAATGTTACATTGACTAGAATAACACAGTTTTGGTGTTACTAAATAATATTAAATTGGCACTTATATGACAAGAAAAATAAGTGTGATTATGAAATTATGAGAATGGTGTTTTCTATGTATTACAATTTATGGTGTGTTTCAAGATACAGTAAAATGACTTCAAATGCCAGCCAAGCGGTTTACGTCATCGTTTAGGGATGTTTGAAATTTTCTACATATTTTTAAATATATTTTATATACAACCGGTAAATAATGTTAACTTTATTCTTATCGAAATCATAACTTAATGTGCTTCATTATTTATCGAGAGAAATAAAATACCCCTAGGGGAATAAAGTACTCCCTAGAGAAATAAAGTGATTCAAGTCCTTTGTTAATTGATATTGATTAACAAATAAGGAAAATTATCAATTATATTTATTTTGGAAAAAATATGATTATTGTAAAATTAAATTTAATAAGTAGTCTATCTTCGTTTATAGAAATATGCTTCTTTCTTATTAATTTCGCATGAATTTTCCGTTTGTTTATAAAATATTGTATATAACACGGGAGTAAAGTGTCATTATTTGCCTTAAGCGATTGCATCCCTCGGGCTACGACGTCAGGATTCAATCTTCGCTCTCTACAAATAATGACGAACTTTACTCCCTTGATATATAAACTACTATTATTAGCGGTATTTTATTGTTTTATTATTATTATGTATTTGAAACCTTTAATAGAAAATTAGAAATAATTATTAAGTAAAATGTTGTTAATTTTTGCAAAATGACGTTTGATTATATTTTCTTATTATTGGTAATTCTGAAAATGTATATTACTAAATATTATATGTCTACATTATACTTTTCAACCTGTATTGTGGATTCATTTTGTTTTTTGTTTCGTTGTTCATTGACAAAATGTCAAATGCTCTGTCTTGTCAAATTCAAGAGCTTGTAGTTATTTTACTGACTTATTTTGAAAATGAAAAATAGAATTTATTGATGTAATATTTTGTTCTATTAGTAATAATTTGAAAATTAAGTCTATATGTACAGCGTCTAGCAAACGCTATACAGAATTTTTTTAAGGATCTCACATAATACTACATAGTTTGTTGCATATACCATGAGAATGAAGTATTTATAAAGGCGGACGGAGTATCCTTCAGAAAATTTTAAATAAAATTGGATATTTGAATATAAGAAGGCAACTCGCAGATTATATTTTAATCCGTTTTACATGCTCTTCTAAACTTTTTAACACATGACGTCATTGTTTCTTGTGATATTGTATTTATGACGTAAACCGCTTGATTGGCTGGAAAGCCTATATCTTGGCTCTTGGCTGGTTGTTGGAGAAACTTGCCAGATCAATAATGAAATCAATGGAGTTTACTGCATCTTGAAACAAACTATTATTAATAAAAAAAATTTCAATCGAACATTGAAGAGTCGTGAGTATGAGCCTCGCATCATACATTGATCTGAAACGCTTCCCTGGTGATCTTCCTCTGCAGTTTGTGTTTGTCTGCCTCCAAATCGCTGAGCGGCAAGTCGGAGAACCGGGACGGTGGATGGAGACGTTCACTGAAACTGGGCGCGTGCGAGATGCTGAACGTCGTCTCGTCGTTGTGGGACGAATACCCGCTGCTGGAACGCACGTGCCGTTTGCCTAGCACCGCCTTCGACTTGGACTTCCGGGAAGGGAAGGGCTTCCGCCCTGTAGGGGAGGGGGAACTGCTGCTGGATTCTGTGTCGCCGGTTTTCGACACATCTACGAAAAGAAATATTATAGGCTGACCAGACTCGTGAGCTGTGGGGATTAGGACTATGCGATCTAAAATTAATTAATGAAATCGATTTTCGATCTTTTGATAATATCGATTTGTCAATACATTGGAAAAGATCATTTTTTTAATAGAAATCGAAATACTACATCAAAAAATCGATTTTAATAAAGAATCAAAATATCGATTATAATAGATCAAAAGTCAAAAGTTCAAGAAGTTTCTACTATGCATATGCACATCAAATCACGAGGGGGTGGGGGGAATTTATTAATATCGAAAAAGTGTACATTGGTAATACAAGAACAAATAATTTAAAATGTAAACAAATATGTAATTAGACATCAGAATCAGAAGAATCAGTACAGTGCGTATAGGTATAGTCCATTTCAGAATGGGATAGGCCTTCGCCTATTTTTTCTCAAAAAAATCCGGGAAAATACGTAACAAAATTTTTTCCCGCAAATCGTTACTGAAGGGAAAAAACGAATTTTTTGGCGGCACATCACTAGATACAACTCACGAATTAACATTTACAAAGCGTCAACCGTCAAATGCTGCTGAAATCAAGAGATTTTTCTTCAAACTTTCAATAAATCTATTTTTTTTTTTAAACCGATCTTTCAGAATCTAGAAGATTGAAATCTTTAACCAGATCCATTTTGAGGAATCCGGATAAATGATTTCTCATATGATCAATCTTTTTGAGAAAAAAAAATTTAATTGATCGATCTTTTCAATTGACCGATTTCTTCAAAAAGATCAATCCGATTTAAAAAATCGATTAATCGGTCTTTTCGCAGGCGAGAAAGAGATATTTTCGTGTGAGAGTATACTGTGATACACAAGTTTCAGTACTAAACACTGTGATTTATACTAATTCAATAACGTATGACTATGCTATGAGTACGTCTCTACGTTTACGATTTAAAAAAAATCCAGAGTATTTCCAATATTTTCCCTACGTCGGCTTGAAATTGCGCGTACACCCAGCTTGGATTTAAACCCCGTACTTCTGCCTCAGAATGTACTTTCCTGTAATGGCAGCACGCACTTTAGAATTCTATCATAGGAAACAGGCGAATGCGATTTTACTTTTACAAATCTTGGTAGCATACACTTTGGAATTCTATATTCGCTTTTTATTTCGGAAATTTTCGGATTTTATACTTTTAAAATAGAAAATTGTGTGACAGTTGTATACATCGACCTTTAAACTAATAGACGCAGCGTACGAGCAAAACGCTTGTCCCGCCATAACGGTGCAGACACAGTATCTCTATCTTTTAACAATACGGAAGTTAAGAAAATGCGGCAAAATAAAAATTTGATTTGTCCCTAACTTGTTATACTTGGTGCATAATCGCTAAAAGTATATATTTAATTTTTTGTGCATAATTACTTTCATTATGTATTTTTAATACAATATATTATATACACATATTATATTATAGGGAACAAGTAATAATTAAAAAGAACTTACATATGAAATGACACAGCTAAACGGCGTACGTACTGCTGACTGCACAAAATACACCGTTTCCCCATTATTTTGTCGCATACCCTCACAACACATATTCGTATATGTTGACAGAAATAATTGTAAATGTTCTCCAAAAAAGTAAAATAATACACAAACAGTCACGAAACGTCAAATAGATTTTGACAACTATTTAGTGATAGAGAGCGATGTATAGAGGTTTACATATGGCTGAAAAAGAATGAGTACGAACGTATGCGCAGTATACTTTAACTGAGAACTTCCGTATTGTCGAAGGACAGAATATATATTTCTATCCTTTTATGTTGGAGCATTATTCTAACAATAAAAGAATAGGAAACACTTGGTCCATTAGTTTAAAGGTCGATGGTTGTATATAATAAATATATTTATGTCTTACTAGTATGTTATTGTTTTATAACAACCTCAACATTAGGTCCGTTATTGAGTAAATAATGCCATAGGGCGTATTAAGTTGCTATGGTAATGTTGACAACAAACTGAGGTTAATAATACTGATATTAACATAAAGTGCAGTTAAGGTTAAGAAGCATTGTGAATTGTAGTCGTTTATAATCATATTTATTTCATCACAAATACAAACCACCATACTTCTTATTCTTAGCAATAACATTGCTGGTCCATATTGACAGAAAAATACCACAAGAAATATATTTTCTGTTGGAAAAAATGCTTTGTTTACAGAAATAAAATATTACCTAGATACCGCATTCACAGGCTACTTTGTAAGTTGTATTAAAATTTTGTGATTTATTATTTTTGTTTGATAAATTCTAGTCAGACAAAATGTTTATTAAGAATTTCTAGTAAGATATAAAACGTTGAAGGCACCACGGGTGTTAAACGACAATAATGCCTTCGGTCAACGTACTCGCCTCGGGCCAGAGGCCCTCGACAGTACACTGTTGACCTCAGGCATTATTGTCCTTATAACAACCCTTGGTACCTTAATTACTATATTGGCTTTGATTTTAATTGTGACGTTCGTTAAATATTTTCGCCTCGAGTCGTGCGCCTGCAGGCGAAATGCGAAAACAAGGGCCTCATTTAATATAATCTAAAGCGCGAGCTGCCACTACTGATGTTAATTCTACAACTGCTAACTGCTAGCAATAGAATGAAATCTCCACCACAAATTTAAGGCTATGCTACTGCGCACCCAAGCTAATCGCTTACGCACGCGCACGAGTCCCTGATCAGACTACAGTCTACAGTTAGCGAAAAGAAGATTTGGTGGATGAAAGATGAAAGCAAACGTAGAAATCATCGATAAATTGGGAGTAATAATAATGGATGAATTTTGTTTGTCATACCTCTGTGCATTCGATGGCGGAAGCTGACCAGTTCCTGACTGGCGTGGGTGGCAGCGTCGCCCTCAGAGTCGCTGCCCAGGGTGTCGTACTCTGAAATAGGTAGGTGCAGAGTTAGAATCTTCTTTACCTCAGAGTCTGTGCTGCCCAGGTTGTCCGATTCTGAAACGTAATACAACGTTTGCCTTTTAATTTATTTCACAACATTTACTCAATAAACAAAACATCAATACAAAATATGTAGGTACCTGTACCCTCAAACCTGGGCGCAAAGACAAAATTGTTAGTAACAATAAAAATCTATTATGTACACTAGCATACTCATAAATCTATGAATACAGTGTATATTCTTGTACCAGTTAATTATTTTTTTCTAGTATGAGTCGTATGATCAAAAGAGAACTTTTTCCACGATGTATAAATACTATAGGTATGTCATATCTTCATAAATATCAGGTTTACGAAGTTAGCATCTGCTAGGTGTATCAGTGTGTAAGGTGAGAAATTTTTCCAGAACACAACTGTCATTTGAGTTTGAATACGTAAACATCCAATTTTGTTTATTTTGCTCTTTTAAGACTGTTGTCATTTTCATTGTTGTAATCAAATTTTCTTTGTTATAATTGAGCTTTGTCTTTATTGTAATTTTTTTTTTCTATTAACAAACTAAGGCCCAGTATTTTCAGCCCTGGCGAAATTGTCTGTTATAGTCGCCGTCAAATGATTATGGACTGATGTTCAACTTTTATCCCTTTCCGCACCCTGTCCCTTGCCCAGCGGTGTTGCCGCTTGTAACTTTGACATGAGCAGGAATGAACGCAAATGTCATTTAATATATTTAAAACTAATTAAAAATTTTAATATATCGTAAATGAAGAAAATATTATAAAAAATAACTAACATAAGACAGTAATACATAATATAAAATGTAAAAATTGTCTGTGGAAAATTTTTATTTATATTTCCACACATCAAGCTAAGGTCGCGCTTGCGTTAAAATATGATAACCGGTGAAATTTAAATAAAAGGTAAGAATAATTGATGATTAGGTGAACAGTAGATCTGCCAACACAACATGCTTCTGCCGTCAAATCCAAAGTTATTTAATAAAATATATTTTTTTTTCGGGATGTAACACCAATTTTTTGAAAAAATTGTGTACGGTAAAATTTTTGAAAGAAGTCCGATCAAGGCCATCTATAAATTGCAGCTATGAATTAAGATTTTATGCTGTCAAATTTAGTAGTGTCGTTTACATAGTTTTTATGAGGTACATAAGATATTATGTACCCGCATAAAAACTAAGTAAAAGGCACTACTAAATTTGACAGCACAAAATCTTAATTCATAGATACAATTCGTAGATGGCTTTGATCTGACTTCTTTCAAAAATTTTACTGTACATTGGTAATACTTGTTTTTGCCTACCCATTTAAATCTTTGTTTTATAAGAACCAGGACTCAGTTTCACTCATTTTCTTCTCAAAATTATAAATATAATGCAATTTATAGGATTGGGAATAAAAAGCTCACGCAAGTACTAATGAAAATGTCAGAATATAAAATGACATTGACAGATTACAGATATTTGTACAGGTAGCCACTTAAAAAATTTGGCATCAGTGTACAAATTTCCAGTCCATAATTATTTGACGGCAAATATAACTGTATTTATACATTGTGGTTTTTCTAATATATTTTAAAAAAATTAAAGAATGTGTAAAAATGTCAAACAAAAGCGTTGCATTTTTTTTAAAACAAAGTCCTACCTTGACTTTCTGAGTGAGGATCCCGTAATCTGCCCCCTTTTCTTCTAACTTTTGTGTATTCGGGTTCTTTATTCTGAAATAAAATACAAAATTAAAAATCGATCAATTTTAAAAAGAAAAAAAGAAGAAGCATTAAAAAGCATTTGAGAACGTGATGATATTAATTTATTGACGTCATTTAAAGTACCTTAATAATATGAAATACAAATTAGTTTTGTACTTCATATTTTTCATCCAAGTACAGCATTAATTTTGATTTTAAAATATGCAATTAATATGAACGGAAAATGATATCGAAAATGAACAGATATGAAGAAGAAAGAAGAGAGTAAGAATATAAGCTTATAAATAAGTATAGCTTAAGTATTGCATGTAAGCAGAATCAATTTAGACGTCATTTAAATACGAAACCTACAGAAATCTCTTGATTTATAAATGTGTACAATGTTTAAATTAAATTAAATATAACAAAATATAATAGCAATAATAAATATTTATCCAAAAATATAATATTAATGACAGTTAACTACTCTTGTACCGTACCGTTTTCAAAAATCTTGTTGTGTGTGTATGATAAGGTCGTGGTTTCGGCAATGATGAATGTTTGGTGTTGGTGCTATGTTTCAATGTCTGAAAAAGTAAATGATGAAAAATGTAAATGATGTACATTTATAATATTATTTCATACAAACATACATACATTTATAATAATTATTTGCTAGTGAAATAGAGCAATATGACGTCTAGCGGCGAAAATATGAACTAGTATATGGTAATAAGTCCTAGCCGAGGTAGCGGCGAACGCATCGATTCTGTCACTTATTTAACAAATAAATCACGAGTGGATTGAAATTTGAAGGCTATACTTCATTTAACGTAAGAAAATAGTAGATTACTCTTAAGAGCCGACCGTTTTTACATGCATTGAATAAATAATTTAAATTTGTGAAACCAAGCTTTGTCAATAATAAATATATTTATCTGTAAAAATGTCAAAATCTAAAATTGCAACAAAATATGGTTAAACATCACTTAATTCTGTAGATTTTATTTGACAACTGACAGGCGATATTTGTTTCGTTTCTGTGAAATAGGTTTATATTCTGACCTATCAAAGGGTAGAATTTATATATCCCTAACTAAACCAACGCTATTCTTACGTGAAATAAAGTATAATAACAAAATCTAAAACTTCAACACGTTTTAGTTGCGTTTATCTATTTCCATAATTTCCCGAAAACAAGAACTTAAATTCTATAGAAAAATTTATTAGAGAAATTTGCTAATTTGAAATAGTTGGTAGACGAAAGTTATGCATTCATCTTTTAAAAATAGGAAAGGAACCGGGTAAAAATAATGCTTGCTCCTTGCATTTTGTAAAGCAAGATTATATTTTGCCGGGTATAACTACAAGATAATAATTACTTAGTGTCTTTATTAAAATACTTCGTAATGAAATCTAAACTTGTAGACCTGCCTGCACAAAGATGACAATAAAATAATAATACTTATCTCTCCATTAATCTACCAAAGACTGTAATAATGCAGTACTATGTAGATTCAAGAAAACAAAGACTCGAATCATGTAAATTCAAAATTCGAGAGAATGCTGAACATATTTTTTATATGAAACGGACTAGTTCGTAAAATTCAAAATGTTATTCATACTAGAAACAGTATTTTTATTTAATATTAACTATAATATTAATATTACTTTGTATTTCAAACGCCGCACTGTATAAGAATACAGTTACGGGAAACGAAGCATCTACCTTAAACCGGCCATATTGTTACGTCACGCGCTAAGCTCCTCCTCTTCTTCACTCAAACTATTTTACCTACAACTGACATTTTATAGGAATAGCCTTAAAGTTAGCGTTACGTATATCAGTGATTCTCGAAAGTTGTAACCAATATATTAACCGATGAGCACTCAGACTGAACGGCTAAGCGGAGTAAATTTACTTTCAACATACAATATTTTTTTTTGCAACCAGAAAGATTATTCGATTTTTAAATCAGTGTTCCTACTTTGTACACCATTACTATAAGTAAAGGTTTGTAATCATAATTACTCACTTTTATCGATCGTAGAAATATCAGTAAAATCATGAAAGACTTTATTGTTGTAGATAGTTTAAATAACATTATTAAAGAAATTTATATTCAACTTTTTTTTTTCTAACAAATTTTTAATAAATTCTTTAATTGGAAACGAATGTTTTTATAAATATGATGTTCTCTATTCTGTAATAAATTTCATTAGAAAATATGATATATTTATGTATCTGATACGATTACAAAATTTTCTTAATTTGTTAGAAAATTATGACCATGTCAAAAGAATGCCAAGTTGTACAGAGATGTTCTCTCGATATTATTAACAATAAAAGTTTATGTTGATTTTGAATAACTCATTCTCAAAAGTACAAAATGTTGACATTTTATTTGTATGAAAAGGTGAATTTGAACTTTAGAATTTGTTTTTTGAATAAAACGTATAAATATTGGGAAAAAGAAATTTATTGCTATCAATGTAAGGTAGAGACTTGGCACAGAGCATAACAAAAATAATGAAGGAATACTTAGCTAAATTAGTTACACACATCCACATACACACACACACACACACACACACACACACACACAGACACACACATCATTGTAAAAATGTTAAAATCGATTTCTAGTGGCATTAAAAGTGGTTATTCACTAAAATCTGGATATACGATTTTTAGCATGACACTAATATCTCTCTTAGCGAGAGGTAAAAAGTTAGTCAGCACCTGACGATACCGTGTGATGTAATTACGAAAAAACATTCCTAACAAATCCTAAAGTTCAAATTGAATCACCTTTATCAATATTTAGTGTATGTGTGTATGAATATGTGTACAGTATGTCCCCGGATTGAGTTTAATTAATTAATAATCATTTGTCAATATTTCAAAGCTAACTAAAATCATGTTAGATTCAATGTAATAACTATTATTAGGAGGACAAAATACGAAAAAACGTTGTAATAAAAGAACCTTACATTAATTAAAAGTTTTAATAACTGAAACATGCGTTTTAATTCAAGCAAAAATTTTTCTTCCCTTAGCACTTTTTCGTAAAATCAAAAATAAGATTTTTTTCCTCTTGTTAACTCAATCCGGGGACATACTTTATAATCAGAAAAAAAAAAAAATGTACGATTTCTGGTTTTCAGAAAATACCACTTCATATACATTACATACGAGTATATACGTTTTAAAACTTCCAAAAACTAGAATATCATATTATGAATCAAGAGATTTCCTTTAAATACTTCCAAGTCACGTCCCGCAGCACTAATAATCAACCTTACTTACATGTAATCTCAACCTATCAGTGAGAGGCGGGGGTTTAACATCATGGTAAACGAAAGACCCGCGTACCGAATGGTAGGGTCCAGAGTACACGTTGCCACTGTACGAGCTCTCGCTGTAGGTGGCCTGGGGCTTCAGTTGGAACGTAGCGTACGGGCAGATATCCTCAATGTAGTCCGCCGACTCCGCCTTGTAGGTGTCCGAGTCGATGGTGAGAGGGTGCTGAGCGCGAGAGACCCGAACAGCGAGGTATTGCTGGTCGCGGTTCTGCTTGTTTTGGATCTGGGCCATAGAGGGGGATTCGCCCATCGGACGGGAGTGGCTGTCGCGGTCGCTGTGGAGTTCTAAGAAGGGGGTGTTAGTAAACATGCACAAGCAAACACAACTGTTATAGTGTTATTAAAGGTAAATTTAATCGACTGTTATAGTGGATTAGCGGTTAACAATAGAAAAGTTGCAAAAAAATTGTTCCTTTTGTTTACTAATGGAGTTTTATCATGTTTTTCAATATTGTTTTGAAAGAACAAGGTGAACTAAGAATGGGCTACTTGCGTACCTTTTTTTATTTCATATTTTTGAAGAGCAGGTAAAAACTTGCTACCCCTATTTCTTCTTTTGACAAAATTTTTATTAATTAGCCAGAAAATAAATAATGAAATTTGATTTTTTGAATTATGACATATAATTACGCCGCACCAATGAGTGATCGTAAAGCCATAGCGTTTGTTTGTACGGGTAATGTAGACTTCCTGTTTGACGTTTCAACAATAGTTTGAAGGTTAGTATTTTAGTTTGTTTTTTCGTATCGATATTTTAAATTACATGTAACTACCTATGTGTTTATTTGTGAAGTAATTAATATATTTGAGAGCCTAGAGAGAGCAAAATGTCAAATTCAAATTAAAACTTTCTTGCACGCAATGCCATCTATAAGTTACATTCTTAAACATGGTTCTCTTTCTCGGTTCAATATAATGACGTCACAGAAAATTTTCTTTCTTAATTTACTAAAAAACAAATAACTTTTTTAAAATAAAATTTATATTTTTATATATATTTTCAACATAACATTACGTATATAGTGATAGAAATCGGATTTTCAGTACCATGCAAGTAGCCCATTGCAAACGCGATTTAAAAATTTTACGTAATAAGCGAGATATGAATTTTTAAAGTTCAGAATTTTGGCGTGTGAAGTAGCTTGTTTTTTTGTATATCAATTTATGCATTATAATCATGAAGAAATTATTGTTAAGCATAAATAACATAAATAAAATGCATTTTTTTCTTAATAAATGATAGAACATTGAAACAGTTCAACCATTGTTTGACAACATTGTGACTATAACGTAGAGTTGCCACTTTGCCAGACATCCCGATTTCAAATAAAATGATCCGCGTCCCGGCGAAGATTTTAAATGTCCCGCTTTTGTGGGACTATGGTCAACTTCCCGTACGTGCATTAGGCAGCGGTCACACCATGGACAAAGAAAGATATATACTAGACCGAGCTTCTATCATGGCGGCAATGTCCAGCTTTGTGCCGAATTGAATAAATATCGAGACGCTAATTCTAGTGTAAATTCTACAACATAATAAAAAAAAAGTAACTTTGCAATAACTTAAAATGCGTATTTTACATCATTTCTTCATTTCAAGATAATAAAGCTCAGTCGCCCAATAAAAAGTACGAACAATACCTATTTAATTTACATTATTTTTACAATAATTATAATAAATATTTTCTTCAGTTGTAGTGAATTTTATTTATTTATGTTGGCAGCCCAGCAATCTGTCATTTCTGTTAGTGAGAGGTTTTCAAGTTTATTTATTTTGTTAGTATTTGTTTACAAGCTTGTTTGGGTATTTGTTTCATGTAGAAATATATTTTATTATTGTATTTGATTGTTTTCAGCGTTTACGGTATACATATGTTATATTTTGTTAGTTTCAGAAAACATATTTTTCCTATTTTTAAATTTCCCGCCTTTCTATTAGCGTCTCGTTATGGCGCCCATCGATTCTATTCGGCACAAACTCCTAACATTGTAAACTCGGTCTAGTATATATCTTTCCTTGTTTATGGGTCACACTGACTGTAATCGATCGAGCAAGATCAACTGTCGCAGATCAACAGCGATCGACCGAAATTTTAGGAGGTATGTCACACTGCGTGAATCGACGTAAATATTTCCATAAACATAATACCAACTTAATATGAAAATAAAAATAAATTGTCAAGTTGAAAGTTGAAGTGGTGTCAATAGTGAAATATTACAAAAAAAAAATATTTATCCCGAAATTTGTTGTCACACAATTATTATATCCCGATGTGCTTTGATTGTATAATTCTTCGTGATTTCTTACATTGTTTATGAATTGATCTATTTCTTCAACGGTCCACTTTTCTGTTATTATAATAATTTCTAACCTATACGTTATACAAATGTCAAGCAAAACGATATAAATTTTGTTTTTTGTTATACGTTATAGGTTACAGCTAAGTTGGTATGACTCGTGTGAGCAAACCGAGCATGCGTAAACGGAACGATCGCTGTCGATCGACTAAGAAAATCAAACATGTTTGATGTATCAAACCACTCGCCAATGTTCGACAACGTTCGTTCGTAGTCGATGCATGCTGTGTGACCATTCCACTGAAATATATACTAACTGGAACTCGCATACTCTACCTATCAGCGTACGCTGCACTGAAGCCTCATTGAACAATAATGGCTGGTCCTGTTCGCGCACGTCCGTGCCGAACCGAACCTAGCCGAATAACTCGTATCATAGCTGATCGCTTTGTTTTCATATTATGCTTAATTTATTTAAACATGCGCCACACGAAATAATTTCCGTCTACTCACGAACTGTCTCGATGTTTGCCAACTACTCCAGCAGCAGGCTTCCGTCTACTCACGAACTGTCTCGATGTTTGCCGACTACTCCAGCAGCAGGCTTTCAATATGCTTCACAGTCACGGTTCGTACGCGCATTCCAGTTAGTATATATTTCAGTGGACCATTCCCATAAGCTAGTGTTAGTTTAATTTTTAGTCGATTGCAATCAATCGACGACAATTGATCTCACTTGTGCAGTGTGATCGTTGCTTTATGCTATCCAATATTATAAAAACAATTATTTGTTATACTATTAAATGAATCGTCTTCTACCGCTTGTATATAGTTTATAGTTTTTATAGTTTGCAACAAAAAAAATCACTAATACTTCTTAATTTACGTATATTTTTACTTTTTTATCTAAGATAGTTAAAATTTGATTGTTTATAGTACACCATTACCAGATAGTACCTGGTTGTTATTGAATTGACAAAAACATTAGTACTATTACTATTATTATTATTTAAATATAAATTATGTATTTACATATGTTAGTATATTAAAAACAAACAGCAATTAATTGTTGTACGGTACTGATAAAACTATTGTTGTACCTATTTAAGAAAAGTTACTTAAGCACTTATTCTTCACAGATAAAGCTGTACGTGTTCTTTTATAAATAATAAATTCTTTAATATTTAACATTATACAATAAAAATAATATAACAAAATGTATTATTTATTTACACATAAAATTATAAACTCCCTGAAACAATATACTAATGAAAGAACAAAAAAATTATTGTTATATCTACTTACTTCGCCTTCTAACAAGTAGTACAGCAACAACCAGACCGCAGAGAATGAACACGGATAAAATTATTGGCCCTAAGACTCTGGCATTGGCGTAGAAGGGTTGGTCTCCCGAATGAGACACGGGGGGTGCCAATTCTGGAACCACTACAACAAATATTCACCATTAAATATATAACTAAAAAATAATAGTATTTTCAATATTATATTTATCCGAAATTTTTGAATAAATATGTTACTAGTACTACCAAAGTAATGAAAACAAGACAGAGCAACGAAAGTGAGTCAAATCCTATGAATGAAATGAGACACGTTTTACTCTAGTTATGAATGAAATGAGGCACTTTTTACTCTAGTTGCATACATTTTGTTTACGTCGACAATAAAAGTGTTTGTGTTAAAAATGCACTTTTATTTCACGCTAATATTGTGTAAAAATATATATGCTTTATGAACTTATTATAATGACCGGCAAAAAACAGACCATTTAAAAATATTCATATAATTTCAGATTTGAGATACTAGATATGTGGAAACTTTATTAAACTACGAACTACGACTTGTCTGGTTTGGTAACAACCTAAACTGGGATCTCGTATATGAAATTACAGTTTTTATTTAACTGTAGGAATTAGTAGAAATAACTAAAAAAAATCTGTTGTGGCCAGCACAAGACCTCTCGCCATTTCCATATTAGGCTATATAAGTATTGAATTGCACTTCCCTTTCAAACCGTCGTTTTATAACAAAAAAATACAGAACTTTACCCTAATACTGTTTTTTATTGTATTTAACATGTCTTCTGCACACATATAATTCTAATTATATCTATTTTTCATTGTATGAAGAAGTTTCTAAATGTCAAAGATTCTCCTAATTTATTAACCAGATTGGCGGTATTTCTGATGGATATATGCATTTTACCTATAATTTCAAATATTTAATTAATAAAACAATAAGAAAGATTAAATATGCTTCCCAGAAAAAGCTGTCAGAATGTCACTAAAACTGTTGATTTTTGACACTGACATGTGTCATTTAAAAACTATGTTATCAACATTGGGATTTGTCAACTGGTTTCCTTAGTGCCTTGGCCTCTGCGATTAAATTACTCTATATATTATAGTGTCTTTATCTCTAAATCTATACAAGATATAATAAAAAATTTTAAGTGTATTAGATGGAGAATTTTATGTTCTTCAATATTTAATAACAAAAATTTGCAAAAAATTATATTTAGAAGAATTTTTCTCTGAAACTACTACTTCCGGTTGTTCAATGGGGTATTCCACTCAAATTTTTTTATTATTTTAAATAAAACATCATTCAGTTCTGAAGAAATTCATAGTATTAAAAAATCTTAATTGTTTCTAGTTTAATAGTATTTTATTTTCGAGAAATCAGTGTAACGTCACATTTCCCCTATACTTGTCTTTCTCACACACACTGCTCTGAGTACGCTGCGAGAGAAAGATAACAATTGTATGACGTCAATTTTCCCTTTTAGGAAATGTGAAATATCTCGTAAAGTAATTATTTAAAAAATGTTTTCATTGTTTTAACTATTATTTATTGAGCCATACTTTATGTTAAATTGAATTTTTTAAAATTTTTTCGTTATGGTGGAATGCCCCATTGTTACCAAAACCATTTCAGCTCTTCCCAGGAATGTCAGATTGAGGAATCCATAGTTAAACAATTTTTAAGTCTTATGGTTTTTGAGGTATCGTGTCTACAACTTCCAGACATACACACATACACACACACACACAGACATCATTTTAAAAATGCTATAATCGGATTCTAGGGACCTTAAATCGTGCTTATTCACTGAAATCTGGATATGCGAATTTTAGCATGAATCCAATACCTCTCTTAGCGAGAGGTAAAAAAGAATATTTCATATACCTACATAATAACGCAACCCAAATGATACCACCATATTCTTCTGTATAAGATACCGAATAAAAATTGTTTAATATTTATTTATTTAACAAGAGTATTTTCACGAATGGGAAAGTTTGACCCCAGACAAGCGAGTTCGTCAAATTCTATGAGTGAAAAAAAGTGTCTTAACGTTTCATTATTTCACGCGTTTGCTTTAGGAAAAGTACACTTTTTTATACTTCTATTGTGTTAAAAAACACATAGGTACTTTATAAATCCATTTTAATGAAAAGAGTGTATTTTAACAGACGTAAAAAACGTATTTTCCGTATCTCTCATAATAAGAGAGGTAAGAGGTATTTCCAAAATTTATAAAAAAAAAAACAAGTTTGATCTTGTAACTCAATAGCAAAAGACAAATGAAAATTTCTATGCGGATACCAAAAAAATTGATTAAGTAATGTGCAAACGGTTTTGGTCTATGGAACGCTGTAGGTAGTCCGTTGGTTTGCTAGTCACTGTATAATGAAAAAGTGACCTTTTTTAACAGACATAAAAAATATTCTTTTTGTTTTGTGGTCTATACTATGCGTAGGTACTATATGCCATTCCAATAAGCATGTACTTGAGAAACACCCGGTGTATAACTTTCTCCAGAAATACTAGCTTTCATTTCCAAATATTCCAGAAATGCTCATTACAAAATACTAATTATACATTTAAATCTTTATTAATGACAAAAAAGGCAAATGAGACAAAAATTATTACAAAGATAAAATCAATATTAATGAAGAAAACTCCCTTACCTCCATTGACCGTTAACGTCGTGAAATTATACACAGCCACAGTGTTCCCAGCATTGTTAATCGCCGTTATCTTCAGCTGGTACTCTGTGGACGGCCACAGTTCAGCAACACTGAACGTCCTCTCCGTGGGCTTGACGTGATTGGACACCGTGGTCCAGGGGGCATAGCGGCCGGCCCTGTATTCCACCACGAAGTAGAGGATACCACAGCCCCCGTCGCCCCAGGAATCGGTCCAAACCGTGGCAGTTGTGGCGTTTAGGGTCAGCATCTGGGATTGCTTCGGCTTCACGGGAACTAGGGACGGATTGTGTTTTACTTTACCAATCGCATTTTGTTTTAATCATAATTCATAGAAGTATAATTTCATAAATATAAATTCATATAAACATTTAAATGAACATAATTATGTCGCACGTCGGTTTTGTTAGAATAAATGGTGTGTGAGTGAGTGAGTGAGATTTCAAGTAATTATTGTTATTATTTACACCTATGAAGTTATTTGTATTAAAATGACAATTTTAATTGGTCGAAAACTGAAGAAAATATGTTTACTTAAATCAGTAAAGTTATTGTTCGTTATATTTCTTACGCCCAGTTGCACCGACCAAATAAATTCATTTCAGTTGCTATTAAATAATATTTTTAATTACAGTATAAAATTAAATTGATTAACTGAATAAAACCAAGGTTAAATTTTAAATGTCGGTGGTGCAACTGGGCATTAATATTTCTATAATCTCTAGGTAATCATCATATATCCTTTAATTTTAGTCGTATGTATATCAGTGACCCTCAAAAGTTGGAACCTACATATTAACACGTTCACTTTAATGTAAATAATTTCTACATAAAGATCAATTGGTTTAAGGAGTTTAGTCCCTTAACGCATATTATAATAGATATTTACACACCAAGTGAGCTAAGGTAATGTTTATTCATGAGAAGAAAGTTTAGCTCACGAGCCCATAAGGGCGACTGAGTTAATTTCTTAGAGTGAATAAACATTCTTAGCTCACGTGGTTTGTACAATATTTTATTCAATTTTGACGAAATAGTAATAAAAACCATTATAATTTTTAATTTTGACAAAACAAAAAACTAATCAGTTAGTGTGGTTAGTAGACTGTGCATGACAATTGTCGATGATAGATGTCAAGTTATCTATTTAAAAAGCTTTATTGTCTGTCATTTGTGCCGTGAAAAATAATGAAAATGGCTGATAATATCTGATAAATATTGTGGTAAGTGTTAATTTCGTGCCTCATGTTATTTTATGCATTATTTGTTGCAGAATGAATTAAAAAAATCTGTTGTGGCCAGCACAAGACCTCTCGATATTTCCATATTAGGCTATATAAGTATTGTATTACACTTTGCTATCGAACCGTCGTTTTATAACAAAATATTACAGAACTTTACCCAAATATTGTTTTTTATTGTATTTAATATTTCTTCTGCACACATATAATTCTAATTATATCTATTTTTCATTGTATGAGGAAGTTTCTAAATGTCACAGATTCTTCCAATTCATTAACTAGATTTGCGGTATTTCTGATGGATATATGCATATTACCTATAATTTCAAATATTTAATTAATAAAACAACAAGAAAGATTAAATGTACTTCCCAGAAAAAGCTATCAAAATGTCACTAAAACTGTTAATTTTTGACACTGAAATCTGTCATTTACAAATTATGTTATAAACACTTGAATTTGTCAACTAGTTTCCTTAGTGTAGTTTCGCCTACTCGACTTGTTATATCCCGATATTCTGTATATTATAGCGTCTTTATCTCTAAATTTATAGAAGATATAATAAAAAATTTAAATGTATCAGGTGTAGAATTTTGTTCTTCAAAATTAGTAATATCAAAAATTTTCAAAAATTAATATTTGGAAGAATTTCTTTTAAAAACTACTACTTCCGGTTGTTCAATTGTTACCAAAACCTTTTCAGCTCTTCCCAGGAATGTCAGATTGAGGAATTCATAGTTAAATAGGTCTTATGTCTTATAGTTTTTGAGGAATCGTCCGTCCAACATCCAGCCATACACACACACACACACACACACACACACACATACACACATCCACACACACACACACACAGACATCATTGTAAAAATGTTAAAATCGGATTGTAGTGACCTTGAAACGTGCTTATTCATTAAAATCTGGATATGTGATTTTTAGCATGATTCCAATACCTCTCTTAGCGAGAGGTAAAAATGTGAGAAGGATTTAAAAAAAAATAATTCACTTGTGAAAAAAGTGTTACTTATAATTGTTGCTATGGAGTTAATAATGACAATTTAAAACGTCAAAATTGAATAAAAAATATAAATCATGTGGCATGTGATTGTGATTATAAAAGATTTTATTGAAATCCTTCTGTACGAGATGAGTAAACGTATGGAAAAGGTCCTACCCTACGAGCAAAAAGTAACAGGAGGGAATGTATTGGTGGTGGGGGTAGGTCCAAGAAGCGACGGAAGTCGGCCATAATATAAACGACTTTGTGTGTGTCAGCTTTGTAGACATTATGGGCTCGATTCACGAAAAGGTTTAAGCTAATCCTCATTGTTGGTTTAGCGAATTCTACTCTAATTTTGACAGTTTATATCTTAAAGTATAGTCTAATCTATTTCTAGTATCTACCTTTTTTGATATTATTATGAAGATTAAATTTTAAATACCGGAATAGAATAGAATTCACTGATCCAAAAATGAGGATTAGCTTAAACTTTTTTGTGAATCGGGCTGCAAATGTTTCAGCGTGATTGTGTGAGGTTAAATCTCTGTAGTGTGTTTCATTAGAAGATATTTGTATAAACGATTGGATGTCTGAGACTATATTAGATAGTGGTTTACAAGAATTAAAATTTGAAATGGTGAGCTGTATTTTGTGAAGTTTGTCACACAATGCCCGGAAAGTTGGAATAACCTTTCATCGGTAAATTTCTTAAGTACTATTTATTACTGAAAAAGTTTTCTTAAATTAAGCAATTGTGTTGTTAAATTAATGTATCAAGGCGTTATATGGTAAAAAATAATGTTCTTCGGTTTTTACTGTTTTAAAACTAATTCCAAAACGTCTTGTAGCCATCAGTGCTCCAGTGGGGTGTAGTTAATTAGAGAAGATATTTAATAATTACAAAATTTTTGTAAAATTGTCTTAATGTAATAGTAGCTTTTGTAAAACATTTATCAACTAATTTTTAAATTTTCATATAGCTTCCAAAAAAAACTAGAACTGCTTGCAACATGGTTAGGATTCTTGAATCGGACAGAAGAGAGCGTACCAAAGTCTGCTGTTCTTATTCACATCACTGTATGGAATCAGATTTTGATTCATCAGCGTTCAGGATATAAATAAATCTTAACATCTCTCACCCCTATGTAAATTAATCTACCTACGCCCATGGCCAACATCTGACATTTGTGACAGTTCCCCCACTCCTATAAACCACTTTCATCAAGTTCTTCCGTCGCGTGAGTTATTATGATATGTTCCCTCATGTTACTATTTGTTTGTAGATTCTACCTTTAGCATAAAAAGCGATAATTATCAAAATTGTATTAAAACTTATCTGTAAGGTAACGGTATGTTAGATGGAAATATTTAAATTAAAAATTTAGGGACAATATAATCTTTACCACAGAAATGAACTTGGTACATTAGGGTCCAATTATTGTGTGTAAACGTAATAAAGAATTTCGAAAAATATTCTACAGTGGACCAGTTTTTCTTACCTGTTCCTTTAGTATATGCGTTGACAATATCACATGGCAATCCAGTTCCTATTCTATTGAACGCCGTGATATATAGCTGATATCTCGTCCCACACCACAAATTTCTTAACATGTGTGAATCCGTCCTCGCAGAAATCTGCAATTCTTCCCAATCTCCACCATCTCTTTTATAATTGATCACATAACCTAGTATAGGACTTCCGCCATTACTTTTATCCGTCCAATGAAGATGCAGACTATCCGTAAACGACTCAACAACAGCTAGAATTGGTGGTTCAGGAGGTACAAGAACTTTCAAACTGTACGTAATTTCATCTCTTCCATGTTGGTTCTCCACATTGCAAGTATAATTGGCTTGGTCACCGCTTTGAACATCGCGGATTTGCAGACTTGCATCTGTAGTTAGTTGGATTCTTCCAGTCATTTCTAACGATTTTGAATTTTGCCGCCAAACTGCTTTAGGAAGTGGTACACCAACTCTTTTACAAGGTAGAGTGACGTCTTGCTTCCAAGCGCTGATGACTTCCCTACCAAATGAAGCAATTTTCGCAGGTATTGTGTTGGTTGGTATAACTGTAACTACTTTGGTACTTTCGCCTTCGCCAACTCGAGTACTGGCAGTTACCCAAAATTGGTAGGAAGCGCCTGGTTGTAAACGAGCTGCCTCGTGAATTTCAGTTCCAGGGTTTAAAACTCGTTTGTGGGTTCCTATTAATTTAATTCATTTTATGTGTAGTTGTCAAATGTTAAGAGTTTAAAGGTGTTTTTTATTCAGCTAAACGGGTTACTGTTACTTATGGTTAACCAGATAATAACCTTGTAATAGCTATATTTTTAAGGCAGTTAATGATATCTTGTATCATGGGTGTTCTACTAGAAAGTGATCAGAAATATCTTTTTCAGCTGGCAATAAAAAATACTTGAAATTGGTAAGACTGATATAAATAGTTATTTATGTAACGAGTGTGTAAAGTAGTACTTTTTTGGTCGAGTGCGAGCACAAGATAAAAAATGCTATTTACACACGAGCTGCATACAATATTTTTCCTACAACCGAAATGTTAGTGCTGTTTCTAGTAATACTGAGTGTGAATGTACAGACATCTTCAAACATTGTTATTAGTTGACAAGTAAATTAACCGAATGTGCATATTGTCTAGCAACGTATTTAAAAGTAACACTTTACACCGTGCTTTACACATGCGGACAAAATTTATCGCTCTAAATATTAGCGGTACGAAAAGACAAGAGCCCAGACGTGAAAATCGAGAAATGCGGCACAAATACAAATTATAATTTATTGTATTTTAGATTAAATCTGAAATATATACCAAAACTGTAGAAGCAAAAGGTAAAAGCCTGAAACTAACGACTAGAATTAGTCCTTGAGAAATTCTAGGTATAGTAAAAATTTTTAGGCAGAGTAGTCACGTCATCATTTCATTATAAAATGAAAAAACACTGTAGTATTGTATATGTTTAGGAAAATGAAGAAAATAAATACTATTTTTTGCATACTATAAGTAAAGTACATTTTAATTAAATTTACAATTATTTTAAAGTCGAACATAATGGTTGGCAGCACAAGCCATGTTTTAACTAAATTTTAAGAAATGTCAAATTCAAATTTCAATATTTAATTTCTCCCTTATGTATAAAGAACGATTTTTTTTAAAAAATATTTGATTGAATACAAACTATGTTCTGCCTTAAAATCATATTTCGATAAATTTGATATTATTTAATTTTGTTATTAAATAATATAATTTGACTTTTTTTAAAACAGCGTTTTAGTTAAAACAAGGCTTGTGCTATCAGCCAATGGGTGAGATTCAGTGTGTTGTATTAGCGTGTTTTAAGCTAAAACAGTCCTTTGTCAAAAATATTTTGGCAACTTTGTAATACCTGTCAGAAAAAAGTGAGAGACCAAAGGATCAAATAAAGAAAAAAATATTATTAACAGAAGTAAGAAAAAAGACAAATGTCAAAACTGATCAAAACGGGGGTTGAGATATTTTAAAATTCATTAACATTCAGGTATGAAATATTTGACACATAAAATTTGACATATTTCTAACCTAATTTTGCAGTAATGAGTTTCCTTTTAAACCTTACATTTACAATAATACTTCTTCATTTGACTAAAGGATATCTGTATTACTTTTCCATGTGGTAAAATTTCTAAATCACAATTAAATCTCATTGGCTGGTAGCACAAGCCCTGTTTTAACTAAAACGCTGTTTTAAGAAATGTCAGATTTCATTATTTAATAACAAAAATAAATAGTATCAAATTTATCAATATATAATTTTAAAGCAGAACATAGTTTGTATTCAAATAAATATTTTTTAAAAAATCGTTCTTTAAACATAAAGGTGAAATTAAATATTGAAATTTGAATTTGACATTTCTTAAAACAGTGTTTTAGTTAAAACAGGGCTTGTGCTACCAGCCATTGATACTTGTGGAAAATATTACAATGTTGCCATATACTTAATACAAGATTTAATACAGACCTTAATACAACCCACTGAATTCCGCCCAATGTTTTTAATGACTTTTAATTTATTTAAAATAATTGTAGTTCATTTTTTCACCACATGTTGGTACTATTGGATTTCAATATTTAAACGTTTACATGACATGTTTCTCCCGGAATTGTCAAGCGTTTGCTATCATTAGTTCGTTACTTTTTCGTTTGATTAACATTTGTCTACGTTGTTTGTTGTGTTTTCTTTAGAATTCCATTACTGTTGCCTTGTTGTCGACTATTAAATAAATTAACTTGATCACATAAATTAGGATCGCAGGTAAATACAATTATTTTCTAAAATTAAATTAGTGTACCATGTAAACCTACTAATTTCGTGACGTCATTATCTAGTTAAAAACATTGATGACGTGACTACTCTGCCAAAAAATTTTTACTATAGGTAAGTGACACATGGAGATCTCACCTGAGTTAGCGGGCAGCCTTTGGATTGAAAAACTACCTTTGTTACAGAAATACTGTTTCGAAATCCCGGAACCTCCGGCGGAAACACATTTGCAATTAAACTGGATATTGTTCAAATCTCTCCAAGGAGGATAAAACTGACAAATCGGCACGAAAAACTGCCACGTCATGCTCTCATAACATCTCAGCACATTTTTTTTTTTTTTTTTTACCAAAAAGCAGCTAAACCGAAGAAATCAGATTTAACCTCGACGGATAACGTTTCTGCTTGTCAACAACGAGCATAATTTTAAAACACATGTCGTAACTTAGCCGAAACAATATGAATTTTTGAGAGACGATTCTTGTCAATGCTAATATGAGAGAAATAAATGTATGTCATCTTGTTAATACGTTCATGATATAGATGACTTCTATTGGGCATCTTAAAAAAAATTTAACTGTACCATGTAACCATAAGTAAATTTAGGTAACCGCTCTGAATAAAAAACGCCTTAAATAGTTTTCTTTTCTTAAGCCTATTTGACATGATCATAAATTGTTAATAAATTTAAATGAAAGCCATGTCATGTGTGCTTAAAATAGGCAAACATACAAAATTTTAATAGTATGTACCTTCTTCTCTACCGTCTTCAACGACGGACATGTAAAAGGTATAGCCAACCAAAGGGCCGTTGTTGAAACGGGGAGGCAGCCAAGAGACTAAAATTTTATCGGGCGCGCTCAAAAGCGCCTTGATGTCAGCTGGTGCGGACGGTACTACAAATAGGCAAAATATCATGGTGGTACTTTCAATTATTTTTGCAGAATGACGTACCATCTTCATCAGTATGGCAGTATATAGGCTCAGACCTTACACCATCGCCTCTGCTTGTATATGCTAACACTGTTATACTATAATTCGTATATTTGCGTAATCCTCCTATCGTTGTTCTTTGCATCGATGTGATTTTGGTTTGTTGATCATCTTTATCTGCAACCAGTCATCACTTCAATAAACATTTAAAAAAATCTGTATTGCCTATAGGATCCTCCATTATTATTTATATTTTTTTTTATGTAAGTTTAACTAAATTTAAAGTGATCTGTAGTTCTAGAAAGTCGTAATGGGGTTTTTTTTTATATGTTATAGTATTTTTAAATTCAGAAATTCCCTAATTTTTCTTTTTTTGAAGTTCGGCTTCATATAGAAGAAAAAAAATGGCAAATATTTGGTATCCAGCGTTTCCCGCCTTATGACGTAAGCGGAGCCAGTGGTGGAGAGGAGATCAATGGTGTTATATGCTTTTTTTCTAAGCAGCAGAGGTTCTAAAACATTTGTCAATGTTGTGCGGCTAACCAACTCCAGTGGAACAGTCTAGCAGTCACTGGTTTGATGATGGGAACGCTTACTTACAGTGTCGACCAATAAAAGAAAGTCGGATTCGGTAGCGTCATTAAGCCCGGAAAAATCCGCGCGTTTTGAAAGTGTGTAATATATTTTAACATTTATAAAAAAAGAGATAAAACATATAGAAAAGAAAATTTCGTCAATAACACAGTTATATGGGAAAAATAATTTTTGTATTTAATTTATATAAATATTCGATATGAGTGCCTTTATTACTATTCTTTATGCCGTAATAATTTTTGTTGAATATACTATGAAGCAGACATTGAACTCATTTTATTCTTTGCTGGAGGACCCCATTTTAACTATTTATTATAAATAAAGTTTTCTATGAATATTGCTGTAACAAAAGTAATGTGTTCGTGATTGTTTATATTTTTCTTTATTAAAATTAAGATAAACATATATCTCTCTTTTCTTACCGATCCAATCGGAGACAGAATGATGGGTGACTTTATACCCGTTAATATTTCCATTCCGCCCTTCAGGTAACGGGGATTCCCAACTGACATGAAGCGATTGCGCAGACGTCACAGAACACTGTACATTTTCTGGAGGAAGCGAAGGAGCGTCTTCTAGAGTACGAGCGGTTACTGGTGCTGAAGGCGGCCCCGAACCACGACTGTTGTAAGCTTGGACGACTACTTGATAAGTTGTATATTTCGACAGACCTAAATTTAAAGACAATTTGTATTAGAGGCAAGAAAAATTGGTAGAATATTTCTTGCCTTGAAGTGTGGCCTCCCCTCCAAAATGCGCGCGCACTTCCACTGTCTTAAACGTGTATCCGGAACGATTTGCAGCATTTCCGTTGAGTTCTTGGTACCCCACGTGGTACCCCAACAAGTTTCCGTTCCAGGAATCTTGCGGGGGTGGTTCCCATGTTACTACTAATTCTGTGGAGCTCTTTGCTTCGGCGCGAATATCTACAGGTGCTCCACTTGGAACTAACAATAAATTTATGATTAATTTCTGGTATAGTTGCCGTCAAATGAGTATGGACTGATGCTTCTCCGCACCTTGTACCTTGCCCTGCTGTGTAGCCGCTTTTTCGCAACAGAATTTTCATCATGACCACTGAATTAGCAACAGTGTAGAAATCTCCAGTCCATATTTATTTGACGGCAACTATAATAAATGTAATAGTCTGCCCTAGCGACTATTTTTTTTGGCATCGGAATTTCTCCGTTAAAATTGTAGTTTTGTGCTTTCTGTAGTTTGAAATATTTATGAGACAGGAGACAGAGGGTAAAATGTTTTGGACAACCGGGTGTTATAAAAAGTCACAAGGTTAGAGCTTTTATGCAGAACTGTGTTCTAAGGGTTTGTCCGTTAGAAGGTGTCCCAGTGAACACTAAGATTTTTTTTTTATGAAAATATGAGTTTGCTCGAGTTTTAAATATGAGATGAGCCGGAAGGTAAGGATTTGAGAGGAGAGTCACTGGTTTATATGCTTAGGCTGTGCCTGACTTTGCATTTTTATCACCTTAATATCTAAATCTTAAATTTTTATGCCCTAAATAATGTCATTATTTAGGATTTTAGGAATTATATTTTAGGGTTTTGCAGGAGTTGACCTGTACTAATTAAACAAATCATGTTTTTCGCATTTGTACAAAACGTCAAATTTACTGTCACAGAATAACTTCTTCTATTTTATGAAATAATAGTTATTTTTATACAAGACGATAAAATTATATTTTATCGACGAGAGCAAAGTTTATTTTTCGCGAGTCGATAATTTAATTTTATCGTCGTGTATAAAATTATATTTTTTTCTATAGCAGATGTTAAAGAAAATAATAAAAAATACCAATTATATGTTATTAATTGAACACAATTTTAAAATTACAGTATGTATGTGGGTTGTTATGGATTTTATACGTAAATAAATAAGAATTATAGTACATATTTTATCTACCCTTGTTGTTAAAATATTACTTTATCTACTCTTGTGGTTAAAGTACTACTTTATCTACTATTTTGAGTAGATAAAAGCACAGTTTAACATCTGCTATAGAAAAAAATATTAATATAACCTAAATCCTAAATACATCGGACACAGCCTTAGGGAATATTATATTCAGAGTTTTGACTCTGACTGATGTTTGTTATTTTGAACTTTTTGTTGACTTTTTATTGTTTTTATTCTTGTTGTTCATGTCTATGAATGAGTGTCCTATTTTGTATTACTGTGTTCTACAAAGGGTTTGTCCGCTACTCATGTACATAAGTAATTTGATTTTGTATTTTTCTTTGTAAATCATTAATGAAAAGAGTTGTAGATCGATTTAAAAGCTGCTGTGATTAACTTTGTTTGATCATGTTGTAGTTTTATTTGGATTATATAATTTTATTTACTCGCGGAGATTTATTAAAGTTTATATAATTTTGTTATTGTTGGAAATGCTTGTTTGTTTCCACCTCATATCCATTTCGAACGTGTGTCATAGTGACCTGTAATATAATGCGTGACCAAATTTTGATTAATTAATTTGTTTAACCCTCTGCACGTGCTTTCTATCCGAGGATTTTTAATTATGATAGTGGTGACAGCGTTTCAGCTATCCTTGATCTAAATTAAGTTTGCATTAATAAAATTAGTGTTTTAACTTTCCGGTCAAGTAAATTTTTATATTGTACAGGTATAAGTAGTGTTAAACGCTACTAATCTTAGTCACCATAATTTAGAATAGATTATAACAAAAGGATTAAAAATAACTACCGTACCTGTTACACAGCAAGAAAACTGTACTTACTTTCTTCAAGAGTGCTGACTTGAACTATTTCGCTAGGTTCGCTAAGTCCTAGTCTATTTTCGGCGAGTATTCGAACATGATAGACTGTTGCAGGTCGTAAGTTAGGTATAGTGGCAGATACTTGAGAACCTGAGACGGTTACTTTGGTTGGCTGCGTGGGCCAGTTGCTATCTGTAATAGTTATTTATTTATCAAGGCAGGGAAGTTCGTCTTTTCATGACGAATATAGAGATTGTTTGTCGAGGACTAGCCGAGGCAAATAACCATAATGAGTCATGAAAAGTAACTTCTATGACGAGATAAGTATTAATTTTTTTCTGAAATCGTATAAGAACTCAAAATTAGTGAATGGTACATACAGGTAGTTAAAAAATTAGTGTCTCGAATTATGAGGGCATATAGTACTGACCAAAATGAGTAAAAAAGGCTTAATCAATATTGGTCCGATCTTCAACTGTTTTTGAGAAAGAACCCATTTTGTATTAGAATCGAAGAAAAACAGACAAAGATAGTGACTGAACAAAATTTTGTCCATGTGAGTAAATAGATCATAAAGGAACAATAAAATTTTATATGAAACATTTTTTTGGCTTTCTAATAGTTACAAAGTTATTTGAAAACTAAATATTGGCCAAGATCGCCACAACATTTGTCTTAGTAGAATTATTCGATTTTTTTTGAAAAACAAAAACACATCTAATATGACCTTTGAAAGGTAAACAAAAAGTCTCATTTGATCAAAATCGTAACTCTTGCAGTTTTCGAGATAGCAGAGGCAAACCCCGAAAAAACTCATTTTTCAATGCCTTATATCTCGGACTTGAAGATCGGACCAGTGGCAGCTTCTAAGAATTTTTAGTAGGAGGGCTGCAACCTAGTATTTAGGCAAAAATGCGCCGCAGGCGATTTTTTTTTTTCATTCAAGGTCAAATGCCTTATAATTGAAAGTTACTTTCTTTCAAGGGATGTGCAAATGCATATTTTCCCCTTTCATGTACAGAAATAAATTGTTAGATCACTACTCGGGTTGTTGCGTGAATTTTTAAACTGTCATCTAATTTTCCAGCAAATTCTAATAATCCTCTAAAAACTCCGGGATTCGTTGAATGTTCGGTTCCGTCATGTCCTCGCATGGGAAGTTCAAATTTACCACAAAACACGATACAATCTATTATTTTAAATAAAATATCACGATTTTTTTCTCGTTTTCATTATGTTTATTTATTTCTCGCCTATAAGCTTCACTTAGTTGCGTTTTAATATTAACTGTTCCTAACATGCCAAGATTGCACACACTTTTTAAATGTTCAGCACATTTCTCATGTTTTTTAATTCTTTCATTTAAATGTTTTAAATCTGTTACTCCTGTTTTTATCCACAATGAATCGCCGCCAAACAAAAATGAAAAGCAAAAGAAAGCGTTTTTCTCTGTACATCCAGTCAGCCAAATATTTTTGTTATATACATTAGAGTTAAATTTTCGCACATAATTCTGTGCTCAACTTATTGAGGACTGAGAAATATTTAAATCTGGTGTAAGACGACCTAAATTTTTAATTTCAAGTTTTTCCTGCCGTCCCAAATGAGAAAATTTTATGTTTTGCAAATATTTAACAGTGTTCTTCTCAGCGTTCATTTTTTTGATGATTAATACTTAAAAGCTAGTATTAAAAAGAAAGAAACTGACAATAATGATAACTTTAACATTACACTTTATGTATGTGTAGTAAAAGCGTACTAAAGCGCAGACCGTCTACAGTACAGAACAGTAAACTCTGTACGTAACGTAGCTTGGGCTGGAATCGTAGCAGCCCAAACTGCACGAGAATCACTCATAACCCCCACCACTTTATCCTCACTACGTAGCCCTCTCTACATGAATTGTGCTATTCGCTGCGGGCTGAATTGAATCCAGCCCGGACGTTTAATATACTAGCCCGCATAGCACACCGACTTATTGAAAAATACAATTATTGTTTAAAAATAAATTACTATTGAGCAGTATTTTATTACAAACCAAAAATAGTTGTTTTTAAATATTATATAAATATTTAAGAGCGATAATAAAATTGCAGCCTTTATTTTATACTGGAGGGGCTGCAGCCCTGCAGCCCTTATGGACGAGCCGCCCCTGGATCGGACCCATGTTGATAAGCTTTTTTACTCATTTTGGTCAGCACTATATGCCCTTATAATTTGTGACACATATTTTAACACTCTGTATAACCTATTTTAATTTAACAAGTAAATCACATTGAAAACTTAAGGAACTCTATTTAAAATTGTACAAGAAATTAAAACAAATGTTTACTGGACATCATTTATTTTAATTTTGTAATTGTATTTCACATTAAAACGTATGTGTTTTTGAAAATAAATATGACAACGGTGCATTTTACTTCGCATGACGATTTCAGAAAAATAATACTTACCATAATAAAGATTTTTGTGTAAACTTCACTGGGACTTGAAAAAAAAAAATCTCACCTATTCCATGCTTATACTGCACAATATAATTCGTAATGGCACTGTTCCCTGCATAAGGCTGCGTCCACGAAAGTCCAATACCCCTAGCCTGTTGATCAGTAATCCTTATATTCCTCGGAGGTTCCGGCAACTCCTGGACAATCAACTGTATATTCATCGCATCGTGTCCATAGGCATTGCTGGCTGTACAGGAAAAGACACCAGTGTCTTGTCTCACGGTGTGCGCGATACCCAGTTCTGAGACCATGCTACCCACTAGTAGTTGTTCTCTGATGGAGTAGCGTTGATCGGAACCATCGCCGATGTGTTGGCCCCCCATCTTCCACATGATTTCGATGGGGGTGTCGCCCATAGCAGTACATTGAAGGTGGGCTTGTTCGCCCTTCACTACTTGCATTTGTTTGGATTTTTGCGGAAAGTAGGCTGGGGCTGCGAAAAAAAAAAATGACGATAGAAATAAAAAACAGTCATTTCACTACAGTGTGTTAAAAAACTAACTTGGAGTAGGCTATGAACAGAGAAAAGCATGTCTGGGGTGGGATCCCAAGACTACGCTATCATAGCGTAGCGAAAAATACACCTTACGTTTCACCTTCCCTTCCCTATCAATTTCCACGGTTGTTAGGGGAACGAAGTGTTATTTGTCGCTACGCTACCATAGCGTAGTCTTGGGATCCCACCCCTGGGGGTCTATTCTAATTCATAGCCACATGTGCTATCCGCTATATAAGTTCCACTATTAGTCAACAGATGCGGGTGCATCTGTTGGCTAGTAGTGGAACTTATTAATATTGCCAGATGTCAAGTTGACAAGTAGTTCGGCTTTTCAATTTTGTGATCAAATACCTGTGTTCGTGTGTCATATCCATAATATTTGATTAATATCTATATATTGTAAGTACCTATTTAAATTAAAATAATTATTTGTAATTGTAACAAATAGCACATGTGGCTATTCGACTTAAATCCATCTGTTGACTAGTAGTGGAACTTATACATCGGATAGCACATGTGGCTATCCGACTTGAATCCATCTGTTGGCTAGTAGAGGAACTTATATAGCGGATAGCACATGTGGCTATGAATTTAGAATAGACCTCCTGATCATTAATCAATTTAAAAGTCAAGTTGATCTTGAAATATAATGGGGTCCTCCACTCTAATTTTTTTTATTATTTTAAATGAAAGTTCGTTAAATTTTGAAGCAATTCGTAGTTTAAAAATTCTTAATTGCCTTTAGTTTAACTGCATTTTATTTTTAAAGTCAATATGACGCCACGACGACACTTCTGTCTTTCTCTCGCTTCGCACCAGACTCTACAGTAGGCTGCAAGAGAAAGATAGCAATAGTGTGACGTCACAGTCATATTGACAACAAATAACAAATATCTCCTAAACCTAAAGTATATATTAAAAAATGGATTTTTTAATCTTAATCGTTATTTATTGAGTAGTACTTTAAGTACAAAGTGTATATTTTATTATTTTTTGTTATGGTAAAGGACCCCATTATCATGAAATTCATTGCCATTCGTTGTTTTCTAATTTAAGTAATAATAATAATAATAATAATAATAATAATAATAATGATAATAACAATAACAATCAATAAATAGTATATTATGTGGCAAGTGTGTGAAGCTGAAATTTTTACATGCGGGTGGAGATTGCAAACCACCCGAATGTAAAATAGGCTTCACACACGTGTTACATACTATACTTTTTCTACGACCTTGCAATAAAATATATTTTTTCTTCACATTGTCATTCTTTTAACGTAAAGCCTCTGTATTATCGACTTGTGTAACCATGGTTACCAACGTTACGTGTGTTTAACAGCTTTGTTTTATTAAAATACAATTCGGTTTGTAATATTTAAAATAATGAACGGTGCGTGAAGTAGCACTTCACGGCACAGTGTGCAAAACAAACTTCACACATAAAAATTGATACGTGAAGTACTCACTTCACGCACGAGAGTAGAAAAAATAATTATAACAATAACAATAATAATGATAATAATAACAATAATAATACTAATAATAATAGTAATACTAATAATAATAATAATAACAATAATAATTTTATTTAGGCAAAAGTATATTATTTCTATTTCTAAAATAAGATTCAAGAATGAAAGCTTTGATTTCTTTAGAAACGTTTTTGAAACTATCTCTTGTTAAATTGACATGCAAATAAATACTTTTAAATTAAGATATACTTTTTATTATTCATAGCTTTAATCCGAGTTAGTTTTTAACACACTGTAAAAAATACTTATTAGATATGAATGTTCATTATGTATAATGGCCAGTTGCAACGCTTATAGTTAAATTGATAACCGTTGGTTAAATTGAAAATATTGTATCGAAACGAAATGTCAAATGAGTTTTTAAATATTACTGTCAAAATTTCGATACTCACTTTTTTGTTAACCTGTAGTTAAGACATTAAGGACCGGTATTTCAATATCTGGTTAAAATTTTAACTAAAAGTTAAATAAACAAAAATGAAACGAAATGAACTGTCAAATGACAGATTTATCATTGTTGTCAACAAGACGATGCAATATTGTTTACCAGAAATTGAAAAATCGGCCCTAACTATAAGCTGTGCTACTGGCTATAAGTAATATTAAGGTGAATATAATCGTTAATTTTCTTATTTTTTTTTATCCTAATATCAAAATGAAACTTTAATGCATTTAAATCTAGCGCTTAAAATTCGGTATCAGCCGTGTTTGTGACGCGTGGAGACTGGCAAATGCCATTGGATAATGGCGTGTTTCGCCTTCGGCATGTTCGTGCTGGTTTTTACTTGACACGAAACGACAGACCCGGTGTGTTTGTCATATATCTCACTCAGCTCCATATACCTATTAACTAATGTATTGCGGATCCTTTGCTTTTCTTCACGGAAACACTGTGAAATGGAAATATCATTTCTGCATAAGTCTATCTCACACAAACATCCAACCGCGAATTATGCGCATGCTTGGAAACCTTGACTACTATTGGCTAACGAGGAAATCATGATCATTTTTTGCGAATCACAGAGTTCTGTTTATTAACGACTAGCGCGAGAAATTTTAAATATAAATTTGAGAAATTAAACAATGTACCTATTATTTATTTTGTATGTAAATTCTTGAATATAAATATTAGTAATAATAAAAAACATTGACATATTCTAGTGCTAAATTTGAATTAAATAATTTACTTTGTTGTACTGTAAAAATAATAGGAATACAATCTGGTCAGGATTAATTTATTTAGGTGGTAATTAAAAATAATTTTATAAAACTAACAAAACTACTTATAATTACAACATTAATGTCAAGCCCGTAATAAAAGCGCTTTTATGGAGCACTCTCCTCAATATAATGTGAAAGTACGCTCCATAAAAGCGCTTTTATTATAAAAGTACGCTCGTAATACACGCCAACGTATTTACTTATGTTTATTTTCAACCAAAAGCATGTTTTCTTCCTCAAGAAGGCAAATTACTTTCATATGTTGAGAATCGTGAGCAACTACATTTGAAAATATTGTGGATTTTGGAACGCAGCCCAGCCAGCGACGCTGTCAGCGTTAGCCAATAGTAGTGAAGATTTCCGAGCATGCGCATAATTGCCGGTTGGGTGTTTGTGAGAGATAGACTTATACAGAAATGATATTTCCATTTCACAGTGTTTCCTTCACCTACTCTTATGGGAAAGATACGAGCATTAGCAATATATTAGTTAATAGGTATGTGCTCAGCTCTAGAAATGTATGTTCTAGTGTAGATGACGTCACACATGCCGTTGATTTTCTCGAGCCTCATTTATTGAAACTTTAATAATCACTATCCTCGTATAAGATTAATCTTACCACCACTGGTTGTACAGTTTTTAACCTACTTTAACTTATCGACAGCTATAAAAAAACCTTGAAGTAAATAAACTACTTGAAACTTTAGTTAATACACTTTTACAATCTTGCGCAAGTCTCCTATTAGATATGTTCGTAATCTTCTTTAACATTGTGCTACAATGTAGACTTTTCCTTGGAGTTTAATAGTTTAATATGAAAGTTTGCAACATCCGATAGAGTAAGTGATTGGAGTAATAACTGTTTACCGTGTATTGGGAAAGTTTAAACTTTGTTGCTGACATTTTTGACTCACCGTTTACTTTGAGGAAGATGACTTTGCTGACACCTGAACCAATATTGTTTTTCGCTTCGCAAAGGTAGTGCCCTTCGCTGTCCTTCACGATATGGGTGAAGGATAGGGAACCGTTTTGGTATTGATGGACGTTGGGCTCGAAGAGGAAGTCTTTGTATTCGCCTGGTTGTTCACCTGAAGAAAAAAAATGTATGTAATCAATAAGATATCTGTGAATGGTGCGGTATGTTTCAAGATTTATCAGACTGTCGAAATTTTACAAACAATGGGAAAGGTCCCATTTAAATTGTAAATAAATTTTTGTACCCCAGGATAAAACAGTATTTTAAGTCCATATTTTCGGAAAATTAGTTTTCTGCACCAATAAATTGTTTTAAGCAGTCGTCATTTCAATATTAATGAAAACGGTATTAATGCCCAGTTGCACGAACAAGACTTAAATTTTAAGTGATCCTTAAACAAAAAAATCTGTTGTGGCCAGCACAAGACCTTCCGTCAATTCCATGTATTTTGTATAAATCCCATACCAAAAAGTCCTTGGAACAGATTCTATATAATATCATGTAAAAACACATACTATTTTTTACAAATTCCATACCAAAAGTTCATTTGAAAAGGTTCTATAAATCCAATAAAATTATAACATAAACTACACTAATTAATGTCCTTCCATCTTCTCTTTGGCCTTTCTCTGCGTGTCACTTGCGAGCAACACTATGACATACCAATTTTAGATCCTATACTTTTTCCATATTTGGTTTTGCACTTGCAACTGACATCTGTCAATTAAATTTTTTTGAATAATTATGTCAGCTGTTTCCATGATAAATAAAAAAGCTGACTAATTTTTGAAAATTAATTTCTTTATAATGCTTTAAATTTACATCTATTGAATATGAAGGAAAATGTATAATCAAACTGTATAGAGAAGAGTATTTTCTTTAATATATATAATAACAAAATGTCAAAAAATAATATTTAACTGCGTTTTTTTAAGAAAAACTGTTAAAAACTTCAAATAAGGGTACTTCCGGTGGATCAATTATAACCAAAATCTAATCAACTCTTCATATGGATGTACAGAAGAGGAATACGAAAGAATTATAATTTTTGGAATTGTAGTATTGGAGTTATCGTCGGAGAAAAATTTGTCACACACGGACACACACACACACACACGGACACACACACACACGGACACACACACACACACGGACACACACACACACACGGACACACACACACATACAGACATCATCTTAAAAATGGTATATTCGTATTGTAGGGACCCTAAAACGTGCTTATTCATTAAAAACTCACCACCGAATTTTTTGACCAAAGACAATACCTTCCTTACCTAAAGGTGACGGAAGGTAAAAAGCAATGCATAATAATTCATTTGACATTTCGTTTCGATGCAACGAAACGAAATAAACAAAAGAAAAATGCATAACGAAACTTTGACAGCAATAGAGTGCATACTCAACGCCCGAATATTCAAAACTAGAATATTAAAAACCAGAATATGCTTAGGTACACAGAATCATTCAAATTCCGAATATTCAAACACAGAATCGCGAATTGCCCGAAAGCATATCAGCAGAACCATCGCTAACCAATGTAAACATAACCTAACGTTTGCTCCTCCTGGCCCCGCCCACATACTCGGTTTATGAATCATTCGGACAAAACGCATTCTGGCGCTGCATAATTCGGTTCTTCATTATTCGGGATTTGAATGTTTCTGTGCATGCATATTCTGATTGTATTGTAAATTTAAGGAACGCTTAAAATTTAAGTTACGTTGGTACAATCGGCCATAAGTAATTTTAAAAAATTTGCAATATCTGGAGCACCCAATTTTGAATAATATTTTACAAAAGAAATTAGGTTTGAAAGATAATGCATTTTTATAATTTAAGAAAAAAATTATAATAACATTCATTGATAGAATAATTTGAAATTGAAAACAGAAATCTATTCAAAATGAATACACATTTTATTATCTACTATACTTCGAACAAATTACACTTAAGGCCAAGTTTTTCCATTCCTGGATAAAAGTGACAGTTTAGATAAAATAAACACGTTGGTTTGGTACAAAAGTATCCTACGTTCATATGGACGTAGACTACTTAACTATTGTAATAAAAGATGGAGCTGATGTTAAGATACTTTGTTATTGTTTTGCAGTTAAATACATGAGCTAAATTGTGATAGACGTAAATATCTTATTTTCAGTGAAATATGGACTTAGGATACTTTTGTACCAGACCGACAACAACATCGCATCATATAACTGACACGTGTATAATTTTGTTTATTTATACTTTAATATTGATTCGATATCTTCATTTTATCTGGCAGTTAAATTAACTGCCACTTTATCCAGAGATAGAAAAACCGGGCCTAATATAAGAAAATTGTTAATTATTATCAGGGCGTAGACGTACCGACAGCTTTTCGCCAGGTGATTACGGGAGTAGGGTATCCATCTGCTTGGCAATGAAGAATGACATCTTGTCCAGCGGCTACACTAGAATCTGAAGGTTCTACTGTCCATCTTGGAGGAACTGTGGCAAAAAAATGAACACGTGTGAAAATATCTCGACAATAGTAGTATAGTTGCAGTTACAATGATGGTGGATAATATTTAATGTTTCTTTTCTTTTTTAAAAATGTACAACAAGATCTACAAGCAATATCGTTTCAGAAGATTTTTTTGTATATGTTCCAACACATTTAGTGTAGTCACCATATATCCTTTACCTAATACGTAAATCAGTGACTCTCAAAAGTTTGATCTTTATCACGTTTACTTTGTTTACGGGTTATTTTGTTCATTTTTATACGGTTCCATAGTACTGCAATATTTAATACCTACTTACAAATTACAATTTTCCGGAAACTGTAATTTCAGCAATTCCTATAGGAATTCATAGTAAATTTTGTTGTTCTAATGACGCATAGTAAGATATGTTTTTTAAATATTTTGATTTTTTGTAAAATGAAATAATACTTAGTTTTACCAATTGAAAAAATACTAAAAAAAAACGAATTTAAATCGTAAGATTGTGAGGTATTATTAAATAAAATGTCTAATGTCCATTTGCACCAACAAGACTTAAATTTTAAGCTAGGCTTAAACAAAAAATGCAAATCGGAATTTTGACAGCAATATATTATAATTCATTTGACATTTCATTTCAATGCAATATTGTCAATTTAAGCCGAGTTTAATATTTAAGTTACGTTGGTTCAAACGGCAATAAAAGTAATACAGTAGAAATTTACAATAAAAAAATACCCAATATTGATATACAGGGTGTTATATAAGTAAGTGCACAACGTTTAACCTATTGTAGGACTAACCTCATAGATAGCAAATCTGGTAATAATTTTTGCTTAACATGCTTCCTACAAGAACTGGAGGCCTCTAAAACTGACCAATCACGTCATAGTTCATAATTTTGTAAAAAAGTAAAAATTAATGTGTTCTCTGGAAAAACTATTGATTGTCATAACTGACGTTAAACGTTTTTTGTATAGACGTTCAATTTATATTGTTTTTTTGATATTCTCAAAATGCAAATAGACGTCAATGATCTTATATGTCATTTATGACATTTTTTTCCAGAGAACACTTTGATTTTTACTTTTTTACAAAATTTTGAACTATGACGTGATTGGTTCTTGTAGAAAGCACGTTAAACAAAAATTATTGCCAGATTTACTATCTATGGGATCAGTTCTACCATAGGTACCATTGGACACTTACTTACATAACATTCTGTATAATATGAAATTAATATATCGATTTCTGTTACGGTTATACCGTTAAATATTTGTTCTTCAATTAAAAATTTCATTTAAAATTACCTTACAATGTTCAAAACTCTTCATTTTAAATAAAAAGTAAATATTTATTTAATTATTATTACAAATTTTATTTGTTAGTGAATTTTTAACTAGTGGGCGAACTGATGTGCGACGGGGCCCGTATTTTAAAGACATATGCATAACTATACTCTGTCTGATATAAGAATGCAGTGTAGGAAGGTATAGGGACAACATTTCCTGGCTTGTGATTGGTGCAAATGCTAGTCAATTTCAAAGTGTCCCAATATATTCTTCTGCATTTGTGTACAATTAATTAGTCCAGCCAAATTGAATGTAAGTGAAATAAATAATTTTAATATAAATATAATTGCAACAAACTAATAATATAACGTAAAAATGTTAATATAACAGTCCTCAAATAGATGATATTGAAGATGTTCCATCTGTAAATGTTATTTGAATGTTTCTATTATTGTAATATTTTATCGAAATAAAACTAAGATTTGTATTTAACCTTAAAATGTTGCTGCGTAAACCGTTCCCTTCAAGCTCCGCCCTCCACTGCAATCTTAAACCAGATGCAGAATACAGGCTGTCTCACAACTCGCGCCCCAGAGCGAATGAGGAAACACGAGACTGCACTCGGATGTGTAATTTCGAAGAAAAAAAAATCTAGCTTAAAAGATATTAGAGAAGAGACGTCTTAAAATTGACCAATCAGAGACCTACACCTTTAACGTGTGTTTGCCGTAATTTTAAGTTACTATGGTTTTATACAAATCAAATCTTTAAAATGTGTGGGCGACTGTAGTTTTCGAAAAATGTCAGTGTCAAATTAAATTTGACAAGGTGATTAAAAAAAGGCAAATTCTTACCATGTATTCAGCTGCTGATTACTTGTTGTTTTAATCTCAAAGAATTCAAATGACTATAATATTTTCGTTTAACACATTTTATACAGCTGCTACAACACGTTGCACTGTACGATATCACAGACCCACCATACTATGGTGGGTCTGTGAAGATATAAATGATGATCTCGGATGCCACCTTCGCTAACCTAAATTTGTTGACAGTGAAAAGTTAACTATAAAGTGTCAAAATTACAGTAAGTCAAATAAATTTTGTAACTTACTAGTAGTAGGTATTTTTAAAACCTAGCAACCAATTTTATTTTGTAATAATATCATCACACCTCAAGATATCCTTCCGGGATTGGTGGATTAAAAAGTCTTGTAACTCCGTTATGCAAGCAGCCGCAAATTATTTTCTTCTATTTGTTGGCAACCTAATGTCGTCGGCAAGTGTCAGTTTCGTCTGGGGCGCGAGTTGTGAGACACCTGTATAAGTAAGTAAATTTTTAGTAACGGCTCACAAGTATTAAAATTGGTTCACATTTATTCGATATATAAGGTAATCGAAATCAAAACCTTCCTAGGTACATGACAAAATTCAATACCTATACTTGATAGTTGATATATTCTACTCTACCAGTCTTATACATACGCAAATCGCGTCCCCAGTTCATGAAAAGAACATCCATCACTCTAAAGTGTTGACGCAACGCAAGTCTCACTGATTCGCAGTTCACACGGACATCTGATTTGGATAAAGATCTCGTAAAAAGTTCTTAAGTTAATTTCGCGGTATTCGGATCCAGACGAGTATTTAATCAAACTGTCATAACTCCCCAACTTCAATGATAACTTCGAAGATTGGAATTATTATGAGAGAATGCTCTACGACGCGATCCAAGATTCCAGTGTTAAATAAGTACTTAGAAAGAAATGCAAAAGATTAAAAATGGGACAGATTGTTGAAAAGTCTGCTTTGTGAAAAATTTGAAGTTGAAAAATCTATCACATCATACATAGCTGGATTGACGAAAGGTGATTATTTAAGGGCACTAGTTCGAAGAAAGAATACACAACATTTTATACAGCAGTAGCTTATCAACATTTCATATTAGACAGAGAAAGATTATTTAACGTATGTCATTTATGTTGCATGTCTGACATTACTTTCTAACACAAACACACTAAATAATAATGACGTATGTTGCAGAGTTACAGATATCTAATGGGGGATTCCACCATTTTTTTTTATAATTTCATCTGAAAATATTAGGAAAACTAAGACTATTGATGAAAATCCGGTGAAAAAATTCCTATTAATAAGCGAGTTATGGTCTTCCGAATTTTGAAAAGATTGACGTGACGTCACGCATGTGTGTTTTTATATCAAACTGTTTTCATCATGGACCTAAATGTTCTTGAAATATATGCTATTTTAAGTTATATTTACATAAAATAAATGAATATTATAACACTGTATAAGTCTACATACTTTATAATTACAAGTGTATTTAAATTATTAAGTTTAATGCAAGAAATTTATGTTAAAATAAAAACTGTTTGAAAACTACAGTACATGAATGTTAGCCCCTCCTTTCGAATTTGAATTTCTTAACTTCCATTGGTAGTAACCCCCACCTCCTAACACGCTATTTGTTATGCATGTATAGGCGGCCTTTCGGTCGCCAATCAAAATATTATATTGAATTCATATTCGTGTCGAAGCGCTATAACATAAAACCCCTTATTTCCGAAATATTTCAATTATACCATTTCATTTTTTTATTAATATTCGTTATTCAGCATATACATCAGGGCCGGCGCTAACTATTTTGCCGCCCGAGGCGAACTTTTTTATTGCGCCCTATTTCAGGGGGGTGGGGGAGGTTATTTAAAATATAAAATTAAATAACTACTTCTACAGGCTCGCCATTACGAAGTTGGTTAAATTAGGGTAAAATTGCCATAGTAGACCATTTAAAGATGTATTTGTTTTTCCGAAAAAAAAACATAGGTCACTAGATAAATACAAAAAAATCAATTATCTTAAATTTTTATTTATGCAAACAACACCTAAATCTGAAATAATATGGAATTTTGGTTTTCTCTCTCTACGTCGCTTTTTTATTTTCTTTTGAACAACTGTGCTCAATTTCTTTCATATTTATTAAATTTCGAGTTAATAGATTAAAATTATGTTTTTATATTGACGCCATATTGGAAATTTACACCAATAAAAATAATTTATTTAGCTTTTTAAGAATGTACAACTTATCGAAATCTGTCAGTGATAAAAAAAATTAGCATAGGAGTGGTGTAGGAAATATTAATACTAAAATATTCATTTATAATATACTTATTTCCTACACCAGTCCTAATCTGAATCACAAATGCAAACAAAAATTAATCGATTTCTTGTTTTAATTTGTGCCCAGTTATTAATTATTTCAGCATGTTGGTCATTGACGTGCTTAATAGCTATTATTGCTAATTCAGATAGCTTTTCTTGAAACAATGAGGTCCATTTGTTAAAAAGCACAAATTTTTTATTAAAATGGATTTATAATGTATGCCTATTTTAACAAATAAAAGTGGGCACTTTTTTAAATGCTAACGAGTGAAATAATGGCCCTTTTTTCACTTTTATTGCAAACTTAAAAAAAATTAAATGGAATTCGAATAACAAGTGTCTTACTTCACTTATAGGATTTGACAAACTCTCATACGGCTTGTTCGGTCAAACTTTTCTATTCGTGAAATAAGACTATACTTTTTACTGTTGTTGCATAAATAACTATTTAGTAATTTTAAGTTTGCAGTAATTTTTGTGTTTATTAATAAACAAAAAATATTTACAAATTAAAAATTTCTCTCCTGCCGTCGATCGAAAAAATGGCGCCCCTTAAAAACTGCCGCTCTAGGCGGACGTCTCGCCGCCTCGCCCCTAGCGCCGGCCCTGTAGTGGTAGCACGCACTTTAGAATTCTATCAAAAGACGCATTTGTTTTCGCTTTTTGCTACAAAGTGAAAATTTGGTAGCATGCGTGTCTTAAAATATTCGCCTGCAAGCGTACGACTTCAGGCGAAAGTGTCAAAGTAACGTCATTATTTTGCCACAGTTCTATTCAAAGTCAATTTATATATAATTTATACATTATATACAACTGCCATAATATTTTTTATTTTAATAGTATAAAATCCAATAATTTCCAAATCAAAAAGCGAATATAGAATTCTAAAGTGCATGCTACCAAGATTCGTAAAAGTAAAATCGTATTCGCCTGCTTTCTATGATAGAATTCTAAAGTGCGTGCTACCACTACTGATATACATTCGTATTTTTTACTACTTTCCTTTAATTTGATTGAGCTGGAATCCCCTATTATCTACTACACTGCCATTTGTGTTAATGTTTATCCAGTGACAATGATGTTTAAATCAAATAATTTATTCCATGGATTATGTCAAGTCTTTGTTAAAAGCAAGTAAAAGTAGAAAGAATTTTCTCTGTCAGTGGCGCTCAGTGGTCATCCATTACTATTTAAGAAATATGACATGCGATGATTTTTATAAAATGGTCTTTAAAGAAAATAATTTGCTTAATAAAGTGGTTGGATGCGAAAAGTATGACAAATCTAATTATTAACTGTCAATTTTTAAAAATGTTATGTAATTTAAGTGGATTTTGTCAGTTACAAAGATAATGGGTGGTAGTATGAACAAGTGTTTAAGTGTGATTAGCTAGGAGATGACTAGCAGTGTTTTAGCACTGTCACTCGTTTATGGATTATTTTAGAGAAAAATACTTCAAATAGCAGCTATAGAAAAATTAATTGTACACAACTTTTATTTGAAGTATTTTTCTCTAAAATAATCCATAAACGATTGACAGAGCTAAAACACTGCTAGTCATCTAGCTAATCACCCTTAATCACTTGTTCATACTACCACCCATTGGTTTTGTTTTGGTTATGTACCTACCAAAGAGAATAATAACAAAGATTATTTTTAATTTGATAGTTTGATGCACACTTAGAAAGTGACAAAAACTATATATTTTCATTTGATTGATACCATAATTTACGTTAGATAATGCTAATCGTTTTGTTTGATAGTATTTTTATTTTATTTTCGTAAATAATTAAGAAGTCCGGACAATTTCAAAGTCCGAGTGGTATCCTGAGAAGAGCCTAAAATCTGGATATGTTCGGACAAATCCGGACGTTTGGTAACCCTATATGCACACGATTTTATATTATCATTTGAACGTACGGAAGCTTTGCAGTCGTTAGATACCTCACAATTTGACTGAAACTCAGGTGCCAGGTACCAGATCTAGAATAGAAAAACTGTTTTCCGACGACCACTGCGAAATGTATATAAATTCACACGCTAAACTATTACTGACAGTTGGTTATTGCACATCACTACCAAAGCTGTGTGAAATGAAAGCTCGTTAGCCAATCAGATGCGTCCGCAACTGTGTGGTATGATTTTATTACATGCTGCGATAACTGAGCGAACTAACCTAAAAATTTGTGTGTAAAAATTTGACAGTTGCAAATAATTTGCTAAATTTACACGGATTAAGAACGCTGGACCCTAATTTATCAGATTTTAACATAATTTTTGGTGAATTCTGATAGCAATGATGTAAACATAATGTTTTAATATTTTTATGAAAATTTTATACAGTTTTATTTTTTGTGATCGTCAGAAAAATATCGTGTACAACACGTGCTGAAAGGGTATTTCACACTCACGTGATTAAACCACTCGCCTTCGGCTCGTTGCTCAAACTTCCTGTTCGTGTGAAATATCCAACTTTCAGCACTAGTTATACAATATACTATTCCAAAATTGGTTTGAGCGCATGCAAAAGTGCATAAATTTTTAAAGAAGAATATTTTGAAAAATAAGAAATCCATTTATAATTTTTTTAGGTCTTTTTTTTAAATCGTTTGCAATAAGAAATTCAGTTTTGCAACTTTTCCAGTACCCTCGTATAACAACAATAATCTAACCTAAAGTACAAAACTTTTTCGAAGCTTGACTTGTGTAAGTTATGTTAGGTTATTGTTGTTATGTTAAGAAAAATATACAATACACTAGCCAATTTGAAAAAAAAAAACATAGTTAAATCAACAAAGGTTTGGCATTAGAGTTATAAAATATATATACATATAGAGGGAGTCTAAATACTCAAAGCTGATGTCATGCGGGGTAAGCTTGTGTTTGTACGGCGGCCATCTTGGGGAGATCTAGTGTATACAAGCGTTCTCTGGTTATTTGATTATTTTATGTTAATAATCGATTTTAATTTGTGTTATTTGGATGTGAAACGTTTGTACGTAATTACATGTCAACGTGTTGTGCCTTCGGTTGTAATAACCGAATGTCCGTAAAAACTTTAAAACAACAAGAAAAAGAAAAGGAAAAAGCGATGACAATTCACAAGTAAGTATTATTTTACTTATACATATTATTAATGTTTAGTTCATATATTTTATTGTATTTTTTACATATTTCATGTAAAAATATTAACTTATTTTTGTAATAAATATGTTTGTACTTCGTATTTATTTATATTGTAAACATCATAAATATATATTTTTATATGAAATTTCTAGCCTTAAATTATTTACCAATTCGGTACCTAGTTTTTGTAAGTTTCTATTTTAATAATTATAATTGTCATCAAATTGGAACAGTTCTATTCATTATTTATTCAATTTTTATAAATATTTGATTCAAGTTTAATCCCAATTCACTTTAAATTGAAGAATTTTACAATTTTTTGGGTCTTTCAAATTTAAATTGAATTCATTTTAATACATTTCTTACTGAATTAATGCTTGTTAATTACAAATAGCTTCATTTTCTGTTACATTATTGTTTTTTTGTAACAAAACTGAAGAACGTGCACTTAAATACATTATAATGTAGATCGTCCCAAGATGGCGGCCACGAGATTCTCCTTCCGGCTCATGGCGACAAAAACTCTGCCCATATCTATACTTTACGCTCTCTCTAGTCCTATTCTATACTCTAAGGGTTTGGCAATCTGGCTCAGTTTTAATAAAAAGAAGAACAATTTATTGAGTTTATCTGAAATGAGCTGAGACAATTTGAGAATTTAACCAAAAGAATACAGTTATAATTTCATAATAAAATCTACTTAGACTCACCATTAACCGTGAGCGGCACAGTAAACTTCTCTTCCCCAGCTACATTACTTGCCGCACACGTATAGTTCCCAGAATGTGCTGACGCCACCTTTTCGATGACCAAGGAAGCAGAGAATTCGTCTATCCGTCGAGTGATTGCCGTGTTACCGACCAATGGACGTCCATTTCTTTCCCAGCGAAAAGTAATCGGGAGGTCACCCTCTAGGATCTGGCATGAGATGGCCGCGCGCATTCCCTCCCGGAGGAGATTCGTCATTGCTTGAATCGGAAGAATCTTCGGAGGTACTGAAAAAAGAGAAGACAAAAAGTGACAAACAATAAGATGGGAAAATCACTAGTTTTTTTGTAGTGGATATGCAGATTTCTGAGTTGTTTTGATCTCATCAGCAAGAGATTTAAATCTATGGATTAATGCAGAAACAACCAATGTCAACTTTAATATTTTGGAAATGAATTAATAATATATATTTGTATATTAAGTGCTGAAAGTAGTGTTAAAAAAAAAATCCTTCAACTTGGAGTAGGCTATGTATAAAAAACGTATATCAGTTTGAAAGTATTTAAATGTCAATTTGGCACGAAATATTGTCAAAAATGTTACCTAAAGAAATCAAAACTTTTATTCTTGAATCCTTATTTTAAAAATAGAAATAAATTAGAAAACGGTGAATGGTAATATTCTGTATCCTTCTTCATTATCTTTTCTCCTTCAAATTACATTTCACGATCAATTCTGACAAATTAACTTTTGAATTGAATAATAATCAGACGAATCAGACATACGTTTCTGTGTTCATAGCCTACTCCGAATTAGGTTTTTTTTTTTTGAATATTTTTTTTTTTTTTTTTTTAGTTGATTTAGACCTTTGTTTTTCTTAACAATTGGTCAGGAGCAATGTATTTTTAGATTTTTAAATTTCTAAATTGATTGCCTGAATAAATGTCACAATTAATTTTGTTATTTTACTATTTCCTTCTGATAACAGTATGCTGCATTTTGTAGGGAGTGCCACTCTCTCTTTAATTAGATCTACCAGTAATTTATTTTGATCATTCCTATAGTGCAAACATCTGAAAAGATAGTGGTCTATATCGGCTTCATCAGTGTCATTGCAGCTGCATATTTCCGATTCAATGATTTTAAGTTTACATAGGTGACTTGGTAAGCGGTGGTGGTTGAATCGTAGTCTGCAGATGGCAGAAATAGCTTTTCTATTTAGGTTGGATTTATTAAACCAAGGTTTATTAGAAATATTTGGTTGAATTTGGTAATAATATTTTCCTTTAATGTTGCTTATTTGTTTATATTCTTCTTCCCACATAATTTTTTGGTATTTTTTATTAATTGAAGTGTATTCTTCTAAAGTTATAGGGATGTTTATTAGGTCGCCATCTTTTGCTGCTTCTTTGGCTAGGGCATCTACAATTTCATTTCCTTTAATTTTTGAGTGACCTTTAACCCATGCTAATTTTAAGTTAATGTTGAAATTTAGATAAGACATTTTTATGTTTTTTAATATCTCATATACCATAATGTTGTTATTTTTAAGACCAGGAGATTTCAGTATTTTAATTGCACTTTGGCTATCCGAAAAGATTACATAGTTTGATTTGTTTATACATATTCTATTATTTACTATATATTTTACTGCTTGCAGAATTGCAAATAGCTCTGCATGAAAGATGGATGTGTGTGATGGTAATTTATATTTTTCTGAATGTTTCCGTGTGGGGTCGTATAATGCTCCTCCAGTGTCCGTTTTAGTTTTGGAGGCGTCTGTATAAATTGTATAATGATCAGGGAAGAATACGTTCAGATTTTCATTAAATATGGCATTGGCAATTGTCTCATTCGGTAGATTTTCTTCAATCAAATTTAAGTTGTCATAAATATTATCATTGTTTAACGAGTAGAGGTAATGATAGAGGTAGCAAGATGAGGACTTTTGTTCTTCAATGAGCTTATTTTCAGTAGTGTAGTTAATATACATCTGAATAACTGGAGGTGTATTTCTTAGATGCCAATATTTATTTGTAAGGTATTCTGTTGTTAGTGTGACAATTCTCTGGGTTATAGGATGGTCGCTAATCATAATTCTCGAGATTCCAAATTTAATGGCAAGTTGCATACGACGAACATATAATGGTATTTCAGCACATTCATTCAACAGGCAATGTGTAGGGGTGGATTTAAATGCACTTATGCACAGCCTTAAAGCTTTATATTGCACTCTATCTACTTTTTTCAGATACGAGAATGATGCTGACCCATAGGCTATACTTCCATAGTCTATTATTGATCTGACAAATGCCTTATAAAATAGTATCGATATGCTTGGATCAGCTCCCCATTTGAGACCATTTATTGCTTTGAGTATGTTAATTCCTTTTTCACATTTTGTTATCATGTATTCTATGTGAGGTGCCCATGTAAGTTTAGGATCAAAGATTATTCCTAAAAATTTTATCCGCGCTGTGATTTGAATATTAAGTCCTCCCAGAAGTATAGTGTTGGTTAAGTTGTTCAATCTGTGACGAGTAAATATACATACTTGGGTCTTATTTGGGGAGAGTTCTAAACCATTTTGAAATAGCCATTGTTGCAGAATTATGAACGTTTGGTCCAATTCGTTTTGACAGTTGTATAACTGTTTGGAAGAGGTGTACATACAAAAGTCATCCGCGTAGTTTAAGACTGTTATAAAATTTGGAAGACGTGAGAATAAGTCTATACAATAAATATTAAATAGAAGTGGACTTAGTACATCTCCTTGAGGAAGGCCTTTGGACGTATTTCGTATTCCAATAATGCTGTTGTTATGTTTTAGGTGAAGGTTCCTGTTGCTCATAATTGAAATAATTGCTTTTATCATCGCGTTAGGTATGCCAAGGGTTGTTAATTTTTCAGTCAATATGTGTAAGTTGACATTATCATATGCACCTTTAATATCTATAAATGAAGCCATGAGATATTTGTTTTCCGAGAAAGTGTTTTGTATGTCATTTGTTAATAAGTACAGGTTATCCATACACCCTCTTCCTTTCCTAAATCCGTTCATCATTGGTGGATATAAGAAATTTGATTCTACCCAGAATTCTAATCTAGTTTTAATAACACGTTCGTAAGTTTTGAGTACGCAAGATGTTAGTGCTATAGGTCTATATGAATCAACATTAGTAGGATCCTTTTTAGGTTTTAAAATAGGTGTCACTAAGTGTGATTGCCAAGGAGTTATCTGTATTCCAGATTCAAAGATGTTGTTGAATATTCTGGTTAATATTTTTTTTGTTGTATCAGGCATCTTTGCCAGCATAATGTAGTGTATGTTGTCCATTCCAGGTGCTGTATTTATATTATCTTTGAGGGCATAGTTAAGTTCCTTATCAAAAAATGGATTTAGAAGTGGATGTAGATGTGAATTTCTATTGAAGGGTATATTATGAGGTAATTCTACAGATGGGGGGGTTAATTTGATTAGAAATTCATACATTAATTCAGATGATGGGGATGGAGACTGCCTAGGGTTGTGGTATCTTTTTAGAGATTTAATTTTGTTCCAGATTTCTTTAGTAGGCGTGTCTTTGTTTATTGATTCACAGTATTTTATCCAGTTTTGCTTCCTCTTTTTCTTGAAAATTTTACGTGCTTGTGCCGTTATTTTTTGACAATTAATAAAATTATCTACATTACTTTGCTCAATATATTTCTTATATGCTTCTTTTTTCTTCTCTTCAGCTTCTTTGCACTCAGAGTCCCACCATAGTTTATTTTTGAAGGGATTGTATTTCTTGGGTTTGTGGATTGGTATAGCAATTTCTGCAGATTGATTAATCATGTTTATAAATTCAAGATAATCTGTTTCTGGATTATTGGTAAAATAAAAGTTTGTTGATAAATTTTCCAAGTGGTTTTTGTATAATTCCCAGTTTGCATTTTGTAAGTTCCACTTTTTAAATATTGTTTGAGTATTATTATTATTTTGTACCGGAGGTTGAATTACAATGGTAGATATGATGGGATAATGGTTTGATCCATTAGTATCAAAAATGACATTCCAATTAGTTAATAATGCAATATCTGGGGAGCATAAGGTTAAGTCGATGGCACTTTTACGTTGATGGGGAAGGTTTTGGATGGTTGGTGTACCGTCATTCAGGACAATAAAATTGGCGTTGTCAATGCTTTCTAGTAAGCTTATACCTTCTCTGTCGTTTAAATAACATCCCCATACTCGGTGATGGCAATTAAAGTCTCCTGCTATGAAAATTGGAACTGAGTCTTGAAACTGGTTAAAGATTGAATCCCAAAATTGCTCATTCAATGAGTGCCTGGGTGTGCAATAAATGGATATAATTTTGATAGTTTTATTTTTACAGAAAATTTGAATAGCTGTAATTTGTATTTTGTTTTCGTTGGTATATTTAACATCAATTTTATTGTAGCATATAGATTTTTTAATTAAAATTGCTGTACCACCATAACCATCATCTCTATCTGTGTGTTCTATATTGTATCCAGATATAGAAGGTGATTGTTTAGAAGGATTTATAAAGGTTTCAGATAGTAATGCAATATGAATATTGTTTGTTTGCAATATTCTTTCAAGAAAGACGTAATTAGATTTAAGTGATCTAATATTCCATTGCATAATGTTAATATTGTCCATTATTAACATGTGTTTGTAGCCCCTCCGAAAGCATATTTTTCACTACTGCATGTAAATTTTCTACTTCATTAATGGAGCTATTTGAATTTTGAATTATCATTTGTATTATTTTAATCATAATGTTTGTTAAAGATTCAATATTGATATTATTATCTAATGTTCTATGGTAGCTTGGAGGATATGGATTATGCTGTATAGAGTTTATTGTGTGAGGTATTTCATAACGAAGATTAGACGTATTGGGTAAAGAACTTGATATTCTGGGATTCGTGTGATTATTACTATTTTTTTCATTTTGGTAATGATTCTTGGAGTATTTCAGTTGAGCGGGAATAACAGTATTTTTAATTTGGCTATTGTTTGCAGGACTTTGGCTAATGGTAGAATTGTTGATTTCGATTTGAGAAGGCTTCATAATGGGGTTTTTATTAGCTGTTACATACGAGTATGATTTTTTCAACATGTTTTTAGCAGCAAAGAAAGATAAGTTATTATAAGCCATTATTTCTTTAATTTTTTTTCTGTTCAGCGTAGACTGGACATCTTATGTAATCCGTGGCGAGATGGTTACCATCGCAATTTATGCACTGCGGAGAACAAGTAGCATTACAGTCACGTGAGTTATGGTCACCTCTGCATTTATTACAACGTGTTGAAAATTTGCAATTTTTACTGGAATGTCCATATTTTAAACAATTGAAACATTGTGTTACTTTGTATATATATGGTGAGACTTCGCATCTATATCTATTAATGTATACATATTTTGGCAGCGTTTGTGATTTAAAGTGAATAATAACACTTTTTGTTGGAATTAATGAGTTACTATCCTGCGATTTCCTCATAATTCGTTTAATATAGACCACTGGAGTATCTGATTCTATATCTTGTGAGAGTTCTTCATCAGATATGTCTATATCTATTTGTTTAATAACTCCTTGTCTTATTATCATATGTGTCGGTATATATGCTATAATTTTCTCTTTTTTGAAAGGGTTTATTTGAACTAAATTATTTGCCAATGTTGGAGTTTTTAATTCAATTTTAACTATTTGTTTTGACATTCGGCTAATATTTAATATATCGGATTTATTTCCTGTATATGATTTGATTAGTTTTTTGCCAATTGTAATAGGGTGCAAATTTCCTATATTTTTATCAAGGGATTCTACATATACTAGATAAGGACCAGCATCTTTGAGGGAGTACCTGTTTTTAATTTTTTCCTCGTAATTGAATGGTTTATAATTTGTAGTGTTATTGTTTTGACTTGATTGAATGACTTTATTCTGATTATCGTTATTGTTGTCAGGTTTAGTATTCATGTGTTGTTCTTCAAGGGACGGGAATTCATCCTTATTTGTATCATCTGTATTCATTTCTTCTTCTTCATTTAAGTCTACAAATCTATGTTTGTTAGATCTATGTTGTGTCTTACTTCCCGGGTATGGGCGTTTATTTGTAATATTTTGTGTCAACATTGGTACATCTATTATAATGTCGTCATTATTTGTTATATTGTTTGATTGAGTATTGTCCAAATTAGAGTTAGAAGAAGGGTACTTATCTACATTTTGCCCTCCAGGATCAGGAGTTCGTGGGGCCCCCAGTGGACCCCCCCAATCGACAGGCATTGGGTCAGAATTGGAGTAGAATGTGTGTAGTTCCACTAATATGCTGTAAAGCTGCTTTCACTTTGACGTTTAAAACGAGATAGTCTGTACGTATATTAATGAACGTTTATCAAAAAATATTTATGAACACTACATTTTAAACACTTTAAATACACTTTAACACTAATTATTTACTTTAATTTAAACTATTTTACTAATTAAATACTCTTTTAAATACACAGGAAAAACTGTCACTACTGACAATTGAAACAATTGACGAATATGTATATTTTTTTTTTTTTTTTTTTTTTTTTTTTTTTTTTTTTTTTTTTTTTTGAATATCTACACTGTATTTCTTTGTCGAACAAAACAAAAGTTGCAGTGTGAAAGAAGCGAAGGTTGCAATCGTTTGCGTTCAACAAAGGACTTTCAACCAAATGCTATACACATTTTTTTTTCTACTGCTGATAAAGATAAAAAATAAGAAATTAAGAATTATATTTTTCAATAATTTGACATTTACTGTCAATTTTTGTATTTGTGATCTGTATTTATGACACCAACTAACATTAAGTAAAAGTCGTTACAGGAAAGAGTTGCTTTAAAAAACAAACAAACCAGAAAATTGTATTTTCAGTGCATGATTAGAAAAAGTAAATTAGAAACTTTTAGTGTTAATAGTACTCAAGTAACTCTATGAACTATTAATGAAGATTACATTACGACTATCACTAATTTTCTGTTTTAAACTGTCCATAGCACGAAAAGCGTTCGAGATTCTATTGACGTTTCTATATTGCTTATTATAGCAATAAGTCTTCTTTTGTTTCATGATATGAAATTAGTTCAGTGGTTGTTGATTCTTACAAGCAGAGCTAGAAAAGTACCACCATTTATTAATGAATCTTGGTCTCCTCTGCAGTTACAAACCGATGTATTTTTTCTTCCCTCATCTTTAGGTAAGATATGTTGTAGGTATTGTCTTTGGTCAAAAATTTGATGGTGAATTTTTAATGAATCATCACGTTTTAGGGACCCAAAAATACGATATTACTATTTTTACGATGGTGTCTGTATGCGGGTGTATTTGCCACTTATCCATGTTAAACATAGATGGTGCTAGCTGTAGAAAGAGTATTTGCGCTGCCGCACTGGTTGCATAGCAATCGGTGGTTGTCGCACGGGTTAAGTACATCAACTGCTCTAGTACTATAGGTCCCGAAACGAGTACCTTTAGCATTTCGTAGGACACTAAACAAAACTCATAAATCCGACACCCATCTTGGGTATAAGGAAAAAAATATGAAGAAAGATTTCTCAAGTTTACATTTGCAATTTTGAACAAATATAATTTCTTTAAATGCGTCGAACAGTCGTGTTCATACAATGTCAATTTTACTTACATTTTAATGGTTTAAGGATTCTACAAAACTAAATTTCACGTATACAAGAAAAAGTGCTTATATACTTAGTTTCCTGAATACATAATTTGAAATAAATTTAGCCTTTCAGTTGAACGATCGCTGAAATTTGCAATATGAAATGCATATGAAAACGTGGCTGAAAGGTTCTGAAATTCATTTCCTGAAAAAGCGCCGTTTAAATCGCCATTAAATTTCCCATCTTACAAGCTGCGGTTGCGGCTTGGCTTTTTGCTAAGCTCTTAAAATAGAAATTCCTTCAGAGCTGCGAAATAATTTATCATCGCGATAGTTTGCAAAAGTTAAATTTTAAATGAGGCGTGCCGAACTTATTTTACCGCGGGTGCAATTTTAAACGAATATTAAATGTGCTGTAACCAGAGAGGAAGAAAAATACATGCAACATTTCCATAAATTATGACGTACTTCCGGCCATGCATTATCTAGTATTTCGCCTGTTGCGCAGCAGAGCTTGCGACAGTGAGGCCTTTCTGGCATTCTGGCTTCTAGACAAACGAAGCTATGGAATCGGCCCATTTCATCCATGAATTCATCTTATATTGATATAGTGCCAAAAAAAGTTTAAAATAATTCTGTGGTTTCGTGACAAAAGCATATTATCCATTTCAGGGAATGCCAATCTGCTTCCAATCACAGATTTCGGTAACGACACGACATATACATATATCTATTATTGTTAAGGAAATTGAATTGGGCACCCGGTTTTTTTTACATAGGTATATTTTTCAATTGGTTACGTATTCATTAATTTATTTTTTCTTCAAACGTCATAAAAATGGCATCTTTTGTGACTTGATTCACAAGGTAGAAATGAAATAAGTTAATATCCATAGCAACTACATAAAATGAGCGAATAAGAAGTAACTTGTAAAATAGAAACCTGTCATATCGCCCCAACTTAACCACGATAACCTACAAATTGAAATATAAAGTTTATATTTAACGAAATAACATATTACAAAATAGCAGACTTACATATTGGCATTGGCGGTAAGAATAATTAAAACTAAAGTGATAAGAAAAGTTCATATTGTGTTTCAGAGATTCCTCGATATATCACATTCTTGAGAAATATTGTTGAACTTTCATTCAATTGAACAACTTCAAGGGCCGTACATGCAATACTTCAAATTCTGATATAATTGCACATACGGAGAATATAAAATTGCATAGTTTTTATTTAAACGTCAAAACGTAAACTTTTTCACTTGAATGTTTGCTGGCCGTGTCAATTATATTGCATGACCTTGAGACTTTCTGTTAGTTATGTATTACGACACTTAGCGCTAGTAGTGCTTCGTTCGGATTAATTGGTTAAAATTCGCAAATGTTCGGATGTTCAGTGATTTTAAAATCGTGGCGGCTTGGCGGCAAGTCATACTGACAATTTAAATTTGAAATTGTATTTTCGTGAAGTGTTATTCTTCAATATTGTGTTATTTTATATTGTTCTCTTTTTGTGTTTATTTGCTTGAGCAAAATACCAAGAGGTTTTTGTGTGCCGGGTTGTGATGTTGAAAATACAACAAAACATTAATTTCCTATTTTTGAAGAAGACATTTACAAAATTTGGATTGAACGATAGCTCATCCAAATACAAGATAGAACGTGAAATGAAATTATTAGAGAACAATTATAATGTAAATCTGTATTGGACTTCATTGAGCAGAGAGAGCTAGCTTGGTGGGGCCACATGATCAGAATGAACGAAGCTAGACCGGTGAGACAAATATGAATGACAAAAGTTGTAGAAGAAACAAATCGAGGAAGACCTAACGACAACTGGATTAAGGTAATGTTGAACATCTTGGAGAAGAAATTACGACTATTCCAAACGCTAGGAAGATGGCAAGGAATAAGAAACAATGGACGAAATTTATACACAACTAATAGTGCGATTCTATAATTTTATATAACGCTATAGAAATGTAAAAGTGAACAAAATCGCAGCAATTTTTGTTTATTAATACATTTATTATCGTTTAACATTAAAAAATGATGCGCTTTTGTTGAGAGTTATAGTTCTATTGTGATATAGAAAATTACAGAATCGCACCGTAAATGTATTTGTACACCCTACACCTTATGGTATATATGACTATATTCTATATTTTCTTTATGTAATTTTAAGAAATAAATATGCGTTCTATTTCTTGTTAAATATATATTTTGTATTTTTCTGTTTATTACCATATCAATAAAAAGGAATAAATATATTCTGAATAGTAATGCGGGATGCAGATTATCCTCGATACTACCCGCCATACTGATTTTAGTTATGTCTTATGACACCGAGCGCTAGTGTTGCAGGGCATGAATGCCTACTACTTTATCATTGCAGTTGACTATCTTAATAGTATCTGTTCTCTGTGAATGTTTGTAAGAAAAAGTGAACAAATACGAAAGTATCCATAGCAACAGAGCAATTGAAATATGTCATTCGGAGTAAAAGTGTCATTGTGTGCCTCGCATGTAATTGTCCGACTCGCTCCCGCTCGCCGTGCAAACTTTACATACTCGCCACACAAAGAATCACTTTTACTCCTAATAACACAATATACCTACTATTGTTGTATTATATCTTTTATTACTATTACGACAAAAAAACTGTTATGGTTACACGCAGCATAGCATTATTGTATGATGTACCTAAGGTACTATGTCACAGATACAAAAATGTCAAATTATTTAATGTTTTCATGTTACCTAAAGGTGACGGAAGGTATTGTTAGTGGTGAGTTTTTAATGAATAATTGCGTTTTAGGGTCCTTAGAATACGATTTTTCTATTTTTACGATGATGTCTGTATGTGTATGTCATGTTTGTGTGTATGTGTGTGTGTGTGTGTGTGTGTGTGTGTGTGTGTGTGTGTGTGTTGTGTGTGTGTGTGTGTGTGTGTGTGTGTGACAAAAATTTCTCCGACGATAACTCCAGTACTACAATTCTAAAAATTATAATTTTTTCGTATTCCTCTTCTTTACAACCATATGAAGAGCTGATAAGATTTTGGTTATAATTGCTCAACTGGAAGTTCTCTTATCTGAAGTTCTTAACAGTTTTTCTTGAAAAAACGCAGTTAAATAACATTTTTTGACATTTTATGTAATTATCAATATGAAAGAATATCTTATTGTCTATACGGTTTGATTGTACATTTTCCTTCATATTCAATAGATATTGTGTTAAAGAATTATAAAGAGATTAACTAACAGATGATATATTCAAATAATTCTAATTGTCAGATGTCAGTGTCAAGTGCAATTTACATGGCGCATGTTTGTGTTATAATTTTATTGGACTAATATAGTCTTTTCTAAGGAACTTTTGGTATGAAATCTGTAGAAAATAGTATATGTTCGTGTTACAATTTTATTGGATATAAAGAATCTTTTTCAAGGAACTTTTGGTGTGGGAATTGTTATTTGTACAAAATACATGGAATTAACGGAAGGTAATGTGCTGGCCTGCTGGCCACAGATCATATTTTTTCTATTATTTTAAGAAGTTTTGCATTTATGTTTAATGGAGTAACATCCAATTAGCAGTACTTCAGTACATAGTACTAAAGCGATACTCGGTACAGTTAAGTAATTACAATAAATATTCATAACAAAAAATAATGTATCCATTTTTTTAATTTCGGAGATTTTCTTCGGATATTGAATTGAAAACTATAAGCAATTATTTCTTAAGTAAGAAAAAGAAAACGATGTATATTATAAGTCACCAGAAGTCGAGGGATCATCATAAATAGCTTACGCCCCTCAAATATAAAAATACAGACGAGCCTTTCAACGATGATACCGCAAATTGCTGTATGATTGTCAAAATACTTCCAATGACCAGGGTCGAATTCAGGGGAAGATTATTCTTGTTTTCACAAAACATGTGTCCTTCATTTATAATACATGTAGGTAACGATAGGTCAAGTACTGAAAATAGAAGAGATTTTTTTTATGTAAATCATGTATGTATGAATATAACATTATTGTTAGTACATATTAAATATCTGTATTTAAAAATTTATGTATATAAATAGGTATAATGAAAATTGACAGCAAAACTATAAATAAATATTGCTGTAACAGGTTAAAAAGTTCTTTAATTTAATTCCTATTTTATTTCTTATTTTTGTTAGGACAGTCCTACTTTGTTCAAAATTTGAGAAACCGATGATAGTGTTTACTTTTTATTTAAGGCACATAGAATTAAAGGTTTCTTTGCAAACGTAATTGAAGGGTGTGTAAACGGTTTATTATGATCCCTCGACATCTGGTGACACTATGCATATTTTCGATGGTATAAAAGCTCTGAAACATCGGAAATTCACAAAGACTATTTAATAGATATTTTCCGACGACCACTACGAAAAGTACATAAATTCACACGCTAAACTATTATTGAAAGTTGGTCATTGCACATTACTACCAAAGCTGTGTGAAATGAAAGCTCGTTAGCCAATCAGATGGGTCCGCAACTGTGTGATATGATTTTATCACATACTGCGATAACTGAGCGAACTAACCTAAAAATTTGACAGCTGCAAATAATTTGCTAAATTTACACGGATTAAGAAGGCTGGACTCTGATTTATCAGATTTTAACATAATTTTTGTTGAATTCTGATAGTAATGATGTTAACATAATCTGTTTTAATATTTTTATGAAAATTTTATATTGTTTTATTTTTTGTGGTCGTCGGAAAAATATCGTGTACAACACGTGCTGAAAGAGTATTTCACACTCACGTGATTAAACCACTCGCCTTCGGCTCGTGGCTCAAACTTCACATTCGTGTGAAATATCCAACTTTCAGCACAAGTTATACAATATACTATTACACACCAAGTGAGCTAAGGTAATGTATATTCATGAGAAGAAAGTTAATTTCTTCGAGTGAATAAACATCCTTAGCTCACGTGGTTTGTACAATATTTTATTCAATTTTTATGAAATAATAATAAAAACCATTATAATATTTAATTTTGACAAATTAAAAAACTGATCAGTTAGTAGGCTGAGCATGACGTTGATAGATGTCAAAATGGCTAATAAAATCTAATAAATATTATGATGAGTATTATTTTCGTGCCTGGTGTTATTTTAAATGCATTATTTGTTGCAGAAAGAGTTAAAAAATTGTGAGAATGATTTAAAAAAAATAATTCACCAGTGAATAAAAAGTTATTTGTAGTAGTTGCTATGGAGTTAATAATGACAGTTTAAAACGTCAAAATTTAATAAAAATAAAACTAAACTCAACCCAAAAGCTGTATTTTTTCATTGTTAGGTTGTTTTTTCCTGAATCGTCCTTGTCTCGAAATTGTCTGCTATACCGATTCTCTGGAAAACAACTCAACAAGAGCCACCAAATTTTCTTTTAAAAATACAAATTACCCGTAAATGATGAAGATTCGTCGAAACGCGTAAATGTGAAAAGATTGCCACGAGGCATTAACATGAAAATGGGCATTAAAGAAAAAAGGCATTAGGCCAAAGACTTGATTGAAGAAGCGGGAAATAAAGAAGTATGTCTGGGTAACCTCGCGCGCTCTCGCTCATAAAAAGTAAAGAAAAAGAAAAGAAAATGCGATAAGAAACAGAAAAGAGCAGGAGAATACTTTTTCACCGCAAGATACGTCAGGAAAATTTGAAATATTAATGCTTAGATTTTATCACTTGGTGAAAAGTATAAATGTATCTGACGCTGGTTCATACGACTGTTATCACTTCTGCTTTCGTCTGAGGAAAGCCTGCATGAAAGTATTGGGGAATCCATTCTTTGCCTTTATGCTCGTGATTTAAAGTTTAAGATTTGGAATTTAATACCCGGTATTCTTACAAAGTTATGATTCATTTAAATTCATAGAATTCTCTAAAGGGAATAAAAGTTATCATGACCCAAATGCTAATTTATTGAAGTGCACGACACTCCCCCACTAACGCAGAAAATAAATAACAAGATTTGTAATACATCATCCAGACACACAAAAGTTTACAAGACTTATTTTTTATTTAATAAATTGTATAACTTTAAATTGCATTTTATCTAGTAAAATAAAAATTAAATAAATAAATATATCATCACGGCATATTACCCATTTCTGGGTGTGCCAATCTATCACAGATATCGGTAATGATGATGACATTATTTATTATTATTGTCGAGAGGTGGTTCATTCTTGCCCCTGTACTGCGACCTTTCTAGTCTATTGTACCCTCCGTGTTTCCTCCTATTCTAGGAGCCCTGTATGTTTTGTAAACTCCAAGATTTTCTTTAGACTAATGTCCTTTAGTGTCTCAGTGTGCAATTTCTTTGCTCCTAAAAGACTATGTCTGCTTGCCATAAATGCTTCGCAGTGACATATTAAGTGTTCAGGGGTTTCATCCTCTTCTCCACATCCTCTGCATATTGGTTCTTGTTTGAGGCCCAACCTATGCAAATGTTTATTTAATTGATAGTGTCCTGTTACCAGTCCTGTTATTAGTCTGATATCTTGCTTGCTCATTACAAGTAAGTTGTCTGTTCTTTTCTTAGATGGCTCATTCAGGAAGAGATGACATATTTAACCGTGCGGGCATTTACAAGGCGTTACCACAGGGTTCAATTTTGTGTCACTTATAATTCGAAAAATTTGGCGTTGGTAGGGATCGACTCCCGGGTTCCCAGATTCGCGACCAGACACTCTGAAGTCATATCTTCTCGAATGGATACTTAAAATTTTGCATCTATAGTGTTATATACAAAATCTGCACTATCATTTTAAGCAGTTATTTTTATCTCCCTCATTTGAAATAAAGTTACGGCAGTTAACCAGAGAGAATTTTCAACAATTTTTTGTCAGCTTGAAATTAATTTGAAAGTTTTTAAATCCTCTATAATTAGTTACACAGCTTTGGCAATTTTTAGATACCAGAAATCAATTTGACCACTTTGACAGTTTTTAAGTTTCTCAGTAATTAGTTTAAAATCTTTCCAAAGGAAGATTGGTTGGGAGCTTTCAAGAAATGAAACAGGCGAGAATGATGAAATTTATTATTATTGATGGGAACTACTTTCAAAATAAAATTCTGAGAAAAAATTTAACCCTAAGATCTTTTTACTAAAAAAATTGATATGGACACCACATGACTTCCTTGTACGCCTGTTAAACCATACATATTTTGTTTATAATTACAATATGTATTATAACAGACCCAATCATAAAATTGCGCGTATTTGATATAATTTGACATTGATATTAAATTCTTTACTTTTTTGTTATTTTTTGTCCTAATCCATAGCAATCTTAATTACAAAAACCAAAAAAGTACATAATTTTTAAATTTACATATCTCGCTTATACAAAGAGCTGATTTAATTATACTGAAGTGTTAGACGCAGAATTCAATTCACTAAAACTTTTATTTGAAGCATTTATTTCTAAAATCAAAATAACACCATTTTTGTAAAGAAAAACAGTTTTCATTAAAATCTATTATAGACTTCAAGTAAAGTACCACTTCCGGTTAGACCATTTTAACCAAAATTTATTATGTTATTCCCATTTATATAAAAGTTTTATATACCAATTTTTAAAAGTTTTGGATTATATTTTAATATAGTTTTTCATTAAAATCTATTATAGGCTTCAAGTAAAGTACCACTTCCGGAAGTTATGTAATGACAAAAAGGGTAGTACATAACTAGATATTGTAACAGTCCTAAATACAAAATTTTAACTTTCTACAGCTTGACGTTTTTCAGTTATGCGAGATACGGACGTACAGACGTCACGACGAAATTAGTCAAAATCAGGGATTTGTTAACTACTGGATGGAGCGAGTGAATCTTTACCATGTACCCGACCAGATCGACAGATATAGTCATACATAATTCCGATTTGTTGTCTTTGTTTCCGTTACTTGTCAAATCTTTTTTTTGATAGGTTTGACAGATTTTAGGTTATTCTTGATATCATTGTTGAAATATAATTATTTTAATATATGAGAATGGTTCGAAGGTGTTATGTTGAAAATTGTGTATCAAAATATGTGATGAACGGTGCTGTGTCGTTTCATTAGTAAGTTATGATTAAAATTATGATTTCTTCAAAAAAATAATTTGACAAATAAACGACTTATATTCTTATACTTAGGTGTTCTAATTTAGCGTTGCATTAGATGTATTCGTACTTATTTCACGTTTCATGATCAAATATACTTAAACACAATTATGTAATTCTTGGCGTAATTTGACAGATGCGAATATGACAGACATGAATATTAAATTCACTTGTCTAAAGTGGAATTATCTATATTTTTCTCACTCACACTTCCTGTGTTCTCTCTTAATCTAGCCGGCTGCACAAGAAATACATATATCGATATACACTTGCTCCATCCAGTAGTTAACAAATCACTGGTCAAAATGGATTCAGGGATGGTCAAAATGCATATTTCCGTTGAAATCTGGAAACCAAAATTTTTCGCGATTACAATACTACTAATAAAAAAGGAAATGCTAGCACCATTCAACTTATAATAAGTTTACAAAGTAAAACAACAACTTTTGGAAAACAAATTATCCGGAAACACTAATCAACATAATTTTAAACTATATCCCAACACAAAACATAAACGCAGAAGTTATCGACAATAAAAGGAATGAATGCATATTACACAATACAGTACTTCTCTAACCAAATTGAAAAAATAAACGATAAAACAACCCTTTCCAGTCAACATTACTTTTAAACAACATAAAACAGTAGGAAATTTATACAGTAATACCAAACATCCAACGAAATTAATGGACAAATCCAATATAAATAAATAAAATAAATATATCATCACGGCATATTACCCATTACTGGGTGTGCCAGTATCTACAACACATGTAGACATTGGTAATGATGACGATATATTTTACCGTGTGGGCGCTTACCAGGCGTCACCTCACGGGCACTCATAGCTGGTGTGGAGAGTGCACCACAGGGATCACTTTTGTGCCATTTAAAATTGGAAATATTTGGCGCCTGTCGGGATCGAACCCGGTTCCCCCGGGTTCGCGACCAGACACTCAGGCACGCGGCCACGGACAAATCCAATATTATATATAAAATTATTAAAAATCCCTGTTTGAATTGTAATAATGTTTACATAGGACAAACGGGGAGGTACACAAGGAACACAAAGAAAATTGCTATGTAATAAGTATCATAAAATGCGCGTTAGTTAATTATTCCCCTTTCCAATATAACCATAGTTGAAGAACTTTATCGATTATTTTTATAGTTCTTCTTTCAGAGCTCACAATCTTTAACATTTTAAATTTGCAAGAGCAAATATTTTCTCTTCTTTCATTACGTTTTTATTAAAAATTCTTGGCTACGTTATTCAGAAAGACCGTAAGAAACGTATTGTATGTTTTTACCAACTTTTCTATTTTGGTTGTGAACTATTTGCAAATATTCACGTATGCATAATACATATTATCGTGCGCTGCATCGCTTGGGGTAGTTTTCTTATTTGCAGATTGCCCGAGTGCCCGAAATAGGAGAATTTGCTCGTAGGACGTGTTGTAGAGAGACAACCTACACCTAATAGTGATATTGGGGGTATATATTACATTAGGTAAATGTTAGTGTAATATAATCTCTCGGTTAATGTGTTCTCGGGTTCAAAGCAACGCTTCTCGGTAATGGAGATCTAATCCAATTCTGAAACAACCGCAGTGATCAATTTCACTAAAAGTTTGCTATAAATACAAAACTTTGTATGCTATAGTCAGAAAAATTGACTGTCGGGTCTAGCAATAAAACTATAAAATATTGTAATTATGACAAAGCGGCACATCGGTCACTGCTTGCATTATAACATTGGGTGTCAAAGGACTATTATGTGCGCCGCTCTGTTGAAATGAAGTCTCTGTACAGTAGAATGTAAAATAATCTTACTGTTCCTTTAATAAAAATGAGATTTTAGTAAATGACCACGTTTTAACATTTTCACGATGATGTCTGTATATATATATATATATATATATATATATATATATATATATATATATATATATATATATATATATATTTACATCCCGCTATCATTGCTGCGTCCTTTCATGGCTAGGACATTGTGGCAACCACCGAAAGGAATAGAGATAGGTACCTGCTTTATAAAGTATATCTACTTATTTTTCCCCCTGTGTATGAATTTCGGTTCAAATTTCAATAAAGTCGATTTACAACGATATACGTTTCCTTTCATTTGACGGACATTATGAGCTCCTCCACACTGAGTGAATCTGACGTCCACAGTATATACTTCAGACATAATCAGTACTTGTGACGTCCAATTTGTATATTTTTATTCATACTACCGTTACAGTGACGTCCAGCAGCGTTGCCAATATTAAATACATTATTCTGATGCAGAAACCAAAGCACTCTTTCACAACAATATGCATACTTTGCTGTAAACATCATAGATTCCTACAATGTTTAATAATGGTAATTCCATTTGGCAATCTGTAAGCAATTTGAAAATGGAACTATCAATTTGTCATTTAAAACGTGATTTTTAATACTTAATTCTTCTGTTCTAAAATTATTAGGAAAAAAATTTCTCCAAATTAAAATTTTACCATTGTATTTCTCATACATATAACGAAAATAAAGTAGATACCCGTTATACAAGTAAACAATAACTCGCTGGTACAAAATGTGATAGAAATGTGAAATGTTCTTGCACTTAGTGTACAAGAACAACAATTCTATTTTCTCCGACGGTAAATGTAAATATGTGAAAATAAGTGAAGAATGAACTATTTAAATAACCCCAAAATCTTACAATTGAAAAGTACAGATAATTATTTTTAATAATAAATTAATATGAACTGAATTAATACTTGCAGTATTTTTTTTAGTAAAATTTGCCGTCATCCTTTGTATTATAGTCATAAAAATTTTATTTGATAAACAAAGTATTTGTTACATGTCAATAAAATAGTGAACAAATATAATAATAAGGTTAATATGATTATTAATCTCCCATTTTAATATTTTTATTCTATTTGTTAAACAAATTATTTGTAAAAAAGAGTGAAAATATGTGAAAATCAACAGTTTGGATGCACTTCGGCTATTTGTGCAATAAATTCAAATTTTTATGAAATTTATAATAATAAGCTTATTATTAATATTCAATACCGATTTTAATACGCTTATTCTAAGTAAATAGCTATTTGTTGAACAAATTATTTTTCATATGTCAATAAAATAGTAAAATATATGAAAAGCAGCCGTTTGGGTTCGGCTATTTTTCCAATAAATTGAAATTTTTACGGAAATTACAATAATAGGCATATTATTAAGAAGATTCTAATTGACATAATAAGTCAGTGTCAAGTGTAAATTACTTAATATGTTTGTGTTATAATTTTACTGGAAATATAGATATTTTCTATGTGGTATTTGTACAAAATACATGGAACTGCCAGAATGCAATGTAATGAAATACTGGAAATGTAGAAACTTTTTGTATGGCATTTGTATACAACTGAGGGAAGGTAATGTGATGCCCACATCAAATTTTTTTTTACTTAACATAGGAGTATAGTCGAAATTCTGGAAATTTGATAAAATATTATAAATCACAGCAAAAGATAATTTTAGAGCTTTAGCTTGTAAACTGTTCTGAAATTATTAATCTCCCCTGAGAATTATTGAGCCCCTTCGGAAAAAATAAAATGAAAAAATCTGATGTGGCCAACACAATACCTCCAGCTATTTCATTTTTAATTCATACCAAATTTTTTTTTTTTGCAGTGACACATTTGAAATATAAACTGTGTAACAAAGGAATTGTGTTTATCTTTGAAACAAAGGCATCGGGATTTATAAAAAAGATTATTTTTTAAATTTATTTGTAAAATATATAGAAAAATTATTAATGTATACCTGTAGAAAATTCAATTAGCTTTAATTTTCATGGCATAAAATGCGAAAAAATGACATTTAATGGTATTTTTTGACGAAAAATCATTATGAGCTTCAAGTAAAGTGCCGTTTCCGGTTATCCGATTTACACCAAAATCTAATGGTTTCTTTCCATCTTAGAATAGGGTTAAAACACGCTTCAGAATTTTCTAAATGATAGTATTTGAGTTAGAGCGTTGACAAAATCCACACACACACACACACACACATATAGACATCATCGTGAAAATGTTAAAATCTGACCTTAAAACGTGGTCATTTACTAAAATCTCAAGATGCGATTTTTAGCAAGATCCCTATACCTACCTCCCTTACCAAGGGTAGCGGGAGGTAAAAACAAATAAGTGAAATTTATGAAATATCTATTATTACATCGAACAGTCCTGCTTATTTCCAGAAAGAGTATTTCATAAACATAAATTTGTTTCATTAATCTTTAGTTGTTACACATAAACAAATTACTTATCTGACATTACTTTTGATCATTTATATTTTTACATATTTCACTAGGGCATATAATAAAATTTTTCAAATTACAATATAATAAAATAATCTGTTGTGGCCAGCACAAGACCTTCCTTCAATTCCATGTATTTTGTACAAATCCCATACCAAAAGGTCCTTGGAACAGGTTCTATATAATATCATGCAAAATCGAACACGAACCCATACTATTTTTTACGAATTCCATACCAAAAGTTCATTTGAAAAGGTTCTATAAATCCAATAAAATTATAACATAAACTACACTAAGTAATGTCCTTCCATCTTCTCTTTGGCCTTTCTCTGCGTGTCACTTTCGAGCAACACTATGACATACCAATTTTAGATCCTATACTTTTTTCCATATTTGGTTTTGCACTTGCAACTAACATCTGTCAGTTTTTTTTTTTTTTAATAATTATGTCAGCTGTTTCCATGATAAATAGCAAAGCTGACTAATTTTTGAAAATTAATTTCCTTATAATGCTTTAACTCTACATCTATTGAATATGAAGGAAAATGAATAATCAAACCATATAGAGAAGAGTATTTTCTTTAATAAATATAATAACAATATGTCAAAAAATAATATTTAACTGCGTTTTTTTAAGAAAAACTGTTAAAAACTTCAAATAATGGTACTTCCGGTGGATCAATTATAACCAAAATCTAATCAACTCTTCATATGGATGTACAGAAGAGGAATACGAAAGAATTATAATTTTTAGAATTATAGTATTGGAGTTATCGTCGGAGAAAAATTTGTCACACACGGACACACATACATACACACACACACACACACGGACACACATACATACAGACATCATCTTAAAAATAGTAAATTCGTATTGTAGGGACCCTAAAACGTGCTTATTCATTAAAAACTCACTACCGAATTTTTTGACCAAAGACAATACCTTCCTTACCTAAAGGTGACGGAAGGTAAAAAAATTAATGTGGCTAACACAAAACCTCCCGCTATTTAATTTTTATTAATTTAAATACATACCTCCTTATTTACTAATGCTGCAAACTGTTCCATTGCATATAACTATTTCTTTATTTAATATTTTCTTTTTAAAATGTCACTATTATTAATTTGAAGTAATTAGTTTTTTGACAATGACATTCACCTGTAGTTACATTCATTTGAAATATAAACTATGTAACAAAGGAATTGTGTTTATCTTAGGCTTCGGGATTTTTTTTAAAAAAATTTTTTTGAAGAAAAACCATTTTAAGCTTCACGTATAGTTCCGGTTATTATAGAAAAATTATTAATGTATACCTGTAGAAAATTCAATTAGCTTTAATTTTCATGGCATAAAATGCGAAAAAATGACATTTAATGGTATTTTTGACGAAAAATCATTATGAGCTTCAAGTAAAGTGCCGTTTCCGGTTATCCGATTTACACCAAAATCGAATGGTGTCTTTCCATATTAGAATAGGGTAGAAATACAAGGTTTCAGAATTTTCTGAATGATAGTATTTGAATTAGAGCGTTAACAAAATACACACACACACACACACACACACACACACACACACACACACACACACACAAACACACATACAGACATCATCGTGAAAATGTTAAAATTGGATTCTAGGGACCTTAAAACGTGGCCATTTACTAAATTCTCGATATGTGATTTTTAACACGATCCCTATACCTCCCTTACCAAGGGTAGCGGGAGGTAATAAAAAGCAAATATATTTTAACGTATTTAAGTAGAGGAGAAATAGGAAGAAGTACCTAGAGTAAAAAATATCTATATGTAATAAATCGTTTGTAGTACATATTAATATGTTTAAAACATTTTTTCTTTTAATAATTATTTCTACACTCTCTTTTTCGACACACTTAAAATTTCGGTTTATAAATATTTTATTTATATATTTTACTGTAGCACACCGTTCTCATATTTATTCCATACATTTAATCATTAATCTTCTTACCCTTACATTTGGCTTTTATTTACAATTTACACAATATTTTGTAATTAATAATTCAGTTTTATGATACGAGTATTTAAATAATTACCTTTTTTAAATTTATTACCTTGACTTTGTATTTACTAAGAGGATTTTGCAAAACAAAAGTTTGATTACATAAATATTAATTTAAATACTATCATATGTGCACAATGTAGCTTTAAATACGATTAGAAGAGTTGCGCGCTAATGTAGTAACCCAATGTTCCACTGTTGCCAAGCGTACGGAGTTCATAATGTCGGTGGAATGAAACTTCAGTATATACAGCGTATATACGCCGGACGACACTAGCGCCGCAAGTGGAATTTTTTTGAACTACAAAAAATATACATTTTCCATTCCGCTATCATTCTGACGTCCATAACAAATTTTGCTATACGATACTAGAGGCCCCCCTGATGTCAGAAAAAAATTTATAAGGCCATGTGCATATGACGTCCGGTATACGGACGTCTTATGCACAAGGACGTCACTTTGAATGTAGAAAATTACACAGGGGACGCCACAATGGTAGTGGGATGTAAATATATATATATATATATATATATATATATATATATGTGTGTGTGTGTGTATGTATGTGTGTGTGTGTGTGTGTGTGTGTGTGTGTGTGTGTGTGTGTGTGTGTGTGTGTGTGTGTGTGTGTGTGTGTGTGGGAATGGATTTCGTTGTCGCTCTATCTCAAATACTATCATTCAGAAAATTCGGAAACCTTGTATTTCTACCCTATTCTAATATGGATAGAAACCATTAGATTTTGGTGTAAATCGGATAACCGGAAATGACACTTTACCTGAAGCTCATAATGGTTTTTCTTCAAAAAATACCATTAAATGCCATTTTTTAGAATTTTATGTCATTATGAAAATTAAAGATTATTGAATTTTCCGCAGGAATATATTAATACTTTTGCTATATATTTTACAGTTAAATTTAAAAATCTTTTTTTTTATAAATCCCGAAGCCTAAGATAAACACAATTCCTGTGTTACACAGTTCATATTTCAAATGAATGTAACTGACAGGTAAATATCACTGTCAAAAAAATAATCAATTCAAATTAATAATAGTGACATTTTAAAAAGAAAATTGTTAATAAAGCAATAATTATATGCAGTGGAACATAATATAGTTTGCAACATTTGCAACGTAGGTATGTATTTAAATTAATAAAGATTAAATAGCGGGAGGTTTTGTTGGCCACATCAGATTTTTTAAAATAATTTCTTATGAAAATAAAAACTGTAGTTCCAAAAATTATTTCAAACAACAATTGCATTTATGTTAAAGGAATAATAAGATTATTTTATTATACAGAGCATTACAATTATATTCATTAAAAGAGTTTATTTTTTATATTTTATAGATATATGTAGTATTCTAGTTGCTTATGTTAGAAAATAAAATTTCAGAATCAAGCAAGTAGGTTGCCAAGAGCTATCAATTGTTAATTAATACTTAACAGCAACGGAAAAATAAACATCCAGTTCGATTTCAACGTTTGTAGAGTCAACATCGCTTTTTATAATAAATTAATTATTTGTTGTATTTACCCTTTAACCTTTTACAATTTAAATATAGACATTTTTTTACAAAGTGTAGTGGCTGATTCCTGCTATCCTGCTACATAACGTGTAGTGGTTAATACCCGCTAGATATACAATGTCAATATAATTGTTCGTTAAATGAATAGTTTGTGATACAATTTGTCTTTTTTGGAAAGGTCGTTTTGTGGAAACGAAATTGAGATATAATTCTGATTTTATTAGATTTAATTTCGTTTCTGTAGAGATAGTAAAATTAAATGTTTAATTCATATTTTAACTCCGTTTCTACAAATCGGCTATAAATTTTGAATCACCTTACTTCTATTTCAACGGGGAAGTAATGCGCGCCAAGTTTTAGAATAGTTCTCCAAGTTAGCAATGGTGCGCTGCAGTAAAAACAACATTTTCTACATAGTAATATTTTGTCTATGGATCTACCCTCGTACACATATATTTTCCGACGTCTTTTCGTCCTCTTCGCAAGGTTGACAGATACTAGTTTCACCTGCCTTAGTTAGATGAAAAACAAACTTCTCGTAACGTAAAACCTTAATGCGTTAATGAATTTTGCATTTCTATAGAATAGAATAAACTTTTGGGAATCACGCTATGCGCATTGCGAGTAACAATACAATGTTATATGTAGCGGAATCAGTAAACGGCAATTACGAATCCGGCTCTTAGTTGTCGTAATCAAGTCAGACATGTTAATTGTCAATTACGACAACTTAGCTTTGACTAAATAGTCACGGTTACACATTACTATTCCTGTTCCCGACGATCTAATTTTGTTTGTCATAATATGGTTACGTACCTACCATATGCGAATATTGCCGAGCTAATTTGCTCCTCTGTTTATTTCTAATTTCCTCTTTCCTTCAACGATAAATAAAGGAAGTAATCAAGTAATCCATTTGTGGGTAATAGAAAATATTATGCGAATACACATATGAGCGTTTTAAATTTCCTTGTAGCTTGAACTTGTAACAATTTTAGTGGAAATGTGTTCAAAATTTTATGCAATAAATTGAATAAATTAATATTATAGAATCTAAGGCTAGTATTCTGAGCTCGCGATCACGACTAAGGCTGTGTCCGATGTCGCATTTTGGCATTTAATATTTAGGATTTAGGTCTTCTTCACATAAAACTCCGAATGGCACACTAGTGATATCCATTCGTTCGTATTACAACACTTTAGGGCAACAAAAATGAATTATACAATTCGATTCAATTTGATGCATGAGAGTAAACGTTAATATTATATTTCATAAAATAGAAGCTAAGAAGCTATTCTTTGACAGTAAATATGACTTTTGTACAAATTATAGCAACGAACATGATTTGTTTAATTAGTGTGCGTCAACTTAGGCATAGGCTGTGTCCGATGTTACATATTGACATTTAGATCTTCTCCACATGAATACAACTCCGAATGACACGCTAGTGATATCCATTGGTTTGTACGGCAACACTTTAGTACAACAAAAATGATTTATACAATTCGATTCAATTTGATGCTCGAGAGTAAATGTTAATATTATATTTCATGAAATAGAAGCTAAGGCTGTATCCAATGTTGCACTTTTATCACCCTAATATCTAAATCCTAAATTTATATACCGTAAATCTAGAGATTATTTAGGATTTTAGGAATTAGATTTTAGGGTTTTGCAGGAGCACACTATGCCTTGAAGTTAACGCGCACTAATTGAACAAATCATGTTCCTTGCTATTATTTGTGCAAAACGTCAAATTTACTGTCAAAGAATAGCCACTTAACTTCTATTTTATGAAACATAATATTAATATTTAATTTGAAGCATCAAATTAAATCGATAGGTATAATTTATTTTTGTTATTCTACAGTGTTGCCATACAAACCAATGGATGTCATAAGGGTGCCATTCGAAGTTGTATTTATGTGAAGAAGACCTAAATTCTAAAATCTAAATGTCAAAATGCGACATCGGACACAGCCTAAGAAGCTACTCTTTGACAGCAAATTTGCACAAATTATAGCAACCAAACAACAAACATGATTTGTTTAATTAGAGCGCGTCAACTTCAAGGAATAGTGTGCTCCTGCAAAACCCTAAATTTTAATTCCTAAAATTCTAAATAATCACAAGATTTAGGGCATATAAATTTAGGATTTAGATATTAGTGTAATAAAAGTGCAATATCGGACACAGCGATAATCACTAGATTTAGGGCATATAAATTTAGGATTTAGATATTAGGGTGATAAAAGTGCAACTTCGAACACAGCCTAAGCGTGACTAAGTATGCGACTGCTAGTCACCTGACGAAAGTATATATTGTAATATTATGTTGGGTAGATCCCTAAGAGCAGTGGCGGATCTAGACTTTGTTAACTGCAGTGGCTCAGCATTAAGTGAGGCAGCGGGAGGCAAGTCTTTGCGAGGCCCTTTGGCGAGGGAAGGTATAAATAAAAAATATTTTTTTTTTAGTTCAAGGTCAAATGCCTTAAAATTAAAAGTTACATTTTTTCAAGGGATGTGCAAAAGCATGTTTTCCTTCTTTCATGTACAGAAATAAGTTTTAAATATCAACTTTTTTCTACTCGGGTTGTTGCGTGAGGCCACCCCCTAAGACCGCCACTGAAGCGTAGGTAATTTTTTTGAAAGTAACCAACATTTTTTTTCTGAGATGGAAAGCTACAATTTTTACTTTATTCTCACAGTATTTGGACATTAAAGTTAATGAATCTATTGTTTTGAATTATTTAATTAAAGTTTTTCGGCAATAAACAACAGATGAAATTAATGTGAAATACATATTAAGTTATATACAATATAGACATGTCGATTCCTGGAATCTTTTTTAAATAAATGAAAAAGTAAATAGTATGCGAGCAGATAATGCTTTTTATTATTTACAAAAATAAATAATTATAATACTACAGGTACGTTACGTATAATCACCATGTAATACAGATCATTTCGAGTTAGTAATCTGATATATTTCTTTTAATTCAATCAAAAATAAGTAAAAAATAATATGCAAATAAAATGATTTTTGAAATATTTCATTTACATTTATAATAATTTAAAAAAAGTTACAGTGGCTTAGAGATTTTTCACAGTGGCTCGAGCCACTGTAAAAAGGGCCTAGATCCGCCACTGCCTAAGAGCCATCCCTGACTTATTTCTAACATAATAATTGGCTTGATTTTTTGACAATTGAATTATTGAAGTTTATTGTCACGATACCGTACACTCGCTAATTATTTATCATTAAGTTGCATCACATAGTGAAAATGGACCCTACTGAGTACAGAGTGGTTATTAAATATCTACAGAAAAAGACGCCCACCGAAATTCATAATAATATGAAAACAACACTAGGAGTTTAAGCAGTTTCTTATGATGTGGTCAAGAGGTGATGTCGTGAATTTAAAGCAGAAGAATAATCAGCATGCTGGAAGTCCGCCCATTACAGCAACTAAAGTCTGTTTTTGGGTTGCAGAAAGAGTAATACTAATTGATTACTTATAAAAAGGAGCCACAATAACAGGGGCTTATTATGCTAATTTAAAAACAAAATTTCGTACTAGTCCTCATTTATGAATTGTTTCGTAGTTTCACGTCAACAAAACACGACCTTATCCTACATTACTGTATTATTAAAGTTCCATTCATATTATGAATTTTGCAGGAATTTATGTAAGGGTAGGTACTAAGAGAAAGTGTGTAAAACGGCCTTCGTCCTCTGCGAAAGTTTGAGAACTTCTAGCTTTCCGGTTGTCATGGTAAAAGGGGTAACTCTATTGTGGAGCCGTAGAGTGCTAGGATGTCGCAACTAAAATAATTAGAAGTAAGATTATGTACCCGAGGCTACGGACTACGGGAAAGGTGACTTCTTCACTAAAGTTTCGCATGACTTCAACAGACAACGACAATGACTAGCAGCATTGTGTCGGAGCTCAAGTTTGCTGTTAGTTTCACTCAACTGCCGAGACGAAAATAAAGTACACAATGAAATAAATTCGCACATTGCCAAGGAACTATAGAACTGTAATTTCTTTCTAGATAGATTCTAATAATTGCTTCATTGTAGAAACTTTTAATTAATTTGCAAATTGCAGCATAAACCAATAATAGTTAGGATTTGAATATCATAAAAGGAGACGAGAATCTTGTTTCAACATTTTTCTGACAATAGGGCTGTTGCAAGAATTTTTATATGACTTCTAAGCATTAAATTTTAAAAGATATTGTTCTTTAAAGAGCCTCAATTTTGAAAAAATCACGAAATATCCTTTAGATATTTTACAATTAATTTTTGAAATTTGGATAAAATTTTGAATGTCACGTGATCTGAAACAGAATGTGACGTCAGAGTACATACATCTTCAGCGGTTCTAAGGTGTCAAGTGTATTGTCAAAATTGTCAAACAAGTGTCAAATTTTTAGATTGGTTCAAGTTGTATAATATGTAGGTAATAAAAAGTTCAAAATAAAATGAGTAATTTACGATATTGTATTGTGCCTTCTTACAAAAATACTATTAGGAACAAACCTACTATAGAGTTTATAAATTTGTCAAAAGATGCGATGAAAAGAAAATTGTGGCTAGAAGCAGTAGGTCGAAGAGCTGATAATGTCAGAAAAATTGTGTTTTCATGTTTGTGAAGATCATTTCAACTTTCATCCACCTTGAAGATAACAGTATATTTTTGTTGCTTTACTTTATGTTCAGGGCAAACTTTACATCTACTATACAGTTATTTTTTCTCGACATGGATCTAGAGCCTTAAAGTAAAATATATTATCAATTTATATAGTAAATTCAGTTTTTATATTTTATTTTGTCTCAAATCTTTAACACCCCTTATTTCAGTAGCAGTAAAACAATCGTTCTCTGATATAAATTCAGCCACCATCCAGCTATCGACCTTCGCTAAATTATCCGACTTATTTTGAGTGTAATTATTATTCATTTACAATGAGTAATGTCAGCGTCAAATGTCAAATTAAAAGATTTTTTATTAACATGTGACAAACTATAAGCCTACGTTTATATATACATATATATATATATATATATATATATATATATATATATATATAAATAATATGAATAAACGTAGAACGTAGGTGATGGAAATGTATGTACTTCTACGTCACAGGAGTGGGGGGTAGTTTTCAGGATGCCAATCTTTTTATTTAATTATTTCCACAAATAACAAGAAATTATTAAAATAAAAATTATTACTAAGAAAATCATTGCATAGACTTTCATTTAAAATAGTTTGTGAAAAATGTGAAACAGGCTCATTTCTAAAAATGATTGAGGATGATCCAAAGTGTTGAAGGCCTGAAGGAAAATACATTCAATTGTTATAAATAGATAACAATTTTAGAGAAATAAATTAAGAGCGCATAGTTATAAAAATCTGTCAAATATATTTTTTAACAGAAAAATAAGGTTTAATGCTTTTATTTTGTAATTTCATTCGAAAATGTATGAAAAATTAGAAAATTAAAGAAAATGAGTACATTAATAAGTGCTGTGAGGATAAGCGAGTAACAAAAACAAAAAGTCTAGAAATATCATTTTATAATTTTTGTAAAGAAAATGTTGAATGTATGGAAGTTATTTACGTATAGAGGATCGAAAGAAAATGTCTACGCCTGCGGACGAAATTTTAATCATCCAAGCATGTAAAATTCTTTCGTCCTGGGCCTGAGGTATGTACGGGATGTAAATCGAAAAGTGAGACATAGGCGTTTAACATGGGAATTCAATTTTTATTTGCGCAAACTTTACCTAATTATTTTATGCAAAAATACTTCAAATAAAAGTTAGAGATATATAAATTTTGCGTCTAAATCATGTGAAATAATTATTTTATTTTTGGGTTAGTGATTCTATTCTATTCCGGTATTTAAAATTTACTTTTCATGATATTATCAATAAAGGTAGATACTAGGAATAGATTAGACTATATTTTAAGATATAAACTGTCAAAATTAGCGTAGAATTCGCTAATCAAAAAATGAGGATTATCTTAAACTTTTTTGTGAATCGGGCTGATAGTTTTTATGATCTTTCTGTTTAGGCAGCCATGGATTTATGACAAAAAATAAACAAATGCATTGTTTTTAACTGTTAATTAGAACTAAAACATTTTACTTTTTTGTGTTAATTTACTGCTCTAATCCAAATTTAGTTTTTTATGATCTTTCTGTTTAGGCAGCCATGGATTTATGACAAAAAATAAACAAATGCATTGTTTTTAACTGTTAATTAGAACTAAAACATTTTACCTTTTTGTGTTAATTTACTGCTCTAATCCAAAATTAGTTATAAATGACAGTTAAAAATAACGCATTTGTTTATTTTTTGTCATAAATACATGGTTGCCTAGACTAAAAACTCATAAGAACTGTAACTATAAATAATTTTTACGTTTATATGAAGAGCTAGAATAATCGTTTCATATGATTTAGATGCAGAATTTGCATAAAACGTTTGTGCGAAGAAAAACTGAATTCGCATATTAAACGCCTATGTCTCACTTTTCGATTTACACCCTGCACAACGTTTTACTGCAATCAAATGAAATGTTTTTAAATTATATTTAAAGCTTATTGCCATATAAAAATATTATGTGGTCAAGTGGCCATGCCACAAAACAATAAGACGGTTTTAATTATTTGGTTACGTGATTTTTTTTTTAAAAAACTGTTGTGGCCAGCACAGAACCTTCCGTCAATTCGATGTATTTTGTACATATCCCATACCAATACCTTGAAAAAGATGCTGTATATCCTGTAAAATTTTAACACCAACACACTATTTTTTTACAAATTCCATACTGAAAGTTCCTTTCCCTATTTTATTAGGGGTCGCTGTTTCTTACTCTTCTCTTTTACTCATTCCTGTCCAACGCATCTTCTTCACATAATTCTTCCTCTCTCATATCTACACAGTCCTTCCATTTCTCTTTGGCCTTTCTTGTACTTCTGGCATTGAAAATTATAATCTTGAGGCGTCTGCAACTGCAAGTCATTTGCGAGGGACTTTCTATCACATTTACATATAACTTTCTGACCCTATACTTTCAACTTTGATTTTGCATTTGACACTGACATCTGTCAATTAAAATTTTTTTAATTATCTGCTGTTTCCATAATTTTAGCAAAGCTGACTAATTTTTGAAAGCTAATGTCTCTATAACTCTATATGTATTGAATCTGAAGGAAAATGTATAATCAAACCGTATAGAGAATAAGATATTCTTTCATATTGATAATCACAAAATGTCGAAAAATGATATTTAACTGCGTTTTTTCAAGAAAAACTGTTAAAAACTTCAAATCAGGGTACTTCCGATAGATCAATTATAACCAAAATCTAATCAGCTCTTCACATGGATGCAAAGAACAGGAATACGAAAGAATTATAATTTTTAGAATTGTAGTATTGGAGTTATCGTCGGAGAAAAATTTGTCACACACGGACACACACACACACACACACACATACAGACATCATCTTAAAAATAGCAAATTCGTATTCTAGGGACCCTAAAACGTGCTTATTCACTAAAAACTCACCAACGAATTTTTTGACCAAAGACAATACCTTCCTTACCTAAAGGGGACGGAAGGTAAAAATGTCAAGCTTCAAGCTTGGAGGCAATTTCTAAAGAAATTCTTCAAGCAATTTTATTCTAATAGAACATAGTGAAGCTTTAGCGGAACTGACACCATTTTTAAAAATAAGAGTGTTGATTATATTTTCAATTGTATTTTTGACGTTTGACGTTTTGTTTACCAGTCGAGTCGTCAGGCACTTGTTCTACTTTACCGCCCGCATGTACTACTTTTCCGCTCGGAAGGAAAAACTCACCACCGAATTTTTTGACCAAGGACAATACCTTCCTTACCAAGGTTACAGAACGCAAAAATAATATATGTGCATTATGATTTCACTCACCCAATATCTGGACTTCAACATCTCTCCTTGCAGAGTTTCTTTGCCTATTTTGGGCTTGGCAAGTGTAGGTTCCAGCATCTTCTCTTCTCTGGGTCTGTTCGATGACCAGCGTACCATTGGCGTACACTCTTTGCCGTCTGTTCACGGGAAGGGTCTGTCCATCACGTTCCCACGTTATAGATTCTATGGGATAACCAGCCACTGGACACTAGAAATAAAAAAAACTCATATTACATTTGAAATCTTATTTTGTTTGAAAGTGTTGAAATAGATGAAAAAATTAATGTTACTCCAATTATTAGCGAATTCTAATAATTCAGAACAAAAAAGCTTAACATATATAAATATATTATAGCTTAACGCAGCGTTTCTTACCTCTTCTCTCCGCTGTCCCCTTTTGCATTAATATTTGAGGTAGCGGACCCTTTAGAAATTAAAACTTTAAAAACTCTATTGTAGTGTGGAAATAAAACTTTTTAAACATTAATTGTATAGAAGATTTGAAGAGAAAAATTAATAAAATACGAAGGTTTTGGCTATAATGTTCTTCTTATAAAAAAAAAATCTGTGGTGGCCAGCACAATACCTCTCGCCATTTCCATTTTATGTTACTTAAGTATTGTATTGTACTTTAGTGTCGAAACGTCGTTTTATAATAACAAATTTACAGAACTTTATCTAAATATTGCTTTTTTATTGTATTAAACATATCTTGTGCACAAATAATATTCTAAATCCTAAATAGGTATTAGAGATTCTTTCATTTCATTAACAAAATTGCCGGTATTTCTTATGGATATATGCATTTTACCTATAATTTTAAATATTTAATTACTAAACAAAAAGAAAGATTAAATGTACGTCCAGGAAAAGCTTTGAGATTGCCATTAAAACTGTTGATTTTTGACACTGACATTTATCTGTCACTTACATACTATGTTACAAACATTTGAATTTGTCAATTGGTTTCCTTGGTGTAGTTTAGCCTGTGCGATTTATTACATCCGATTATTTTAGTGTATTTATCTCTAAATTCATAGAAGATATAATATTTTTTTTAAATGTATCAGATGTAGAATTTTATGTTTTTCAATATTAGCAATAACACAAATTTTCAAGAAATAATACTTAGATTTTTTTTAAGAAACTAGTACTTTCAGTTGTCTAATGAGGTCACGCACGACTTTTTCTTATAATTTTAATCGATAGAGTAGTCAAAAATAATAGACCCGTATTTTTTATTTTTCCTCAAATCGCTCTTTAATCATGAAAAAAATGTAATTGAAAATGACATTCTTTAAAAAAGGCTGCTAGACCCTCGCTTCGTCCCTTGTCGCATGACGTCACAGAGTGAAAGGCACGGCCATTTTGATTTTCACTTGGTCTTAAACGTCAAAGTGGCATTTAAAGATAACCTCAAATTTATGAATGTAAACATGTCGATGGAACGTTGTTTCGTGCCAAAATAGAGAATAAAATAATATTCTGCAATATATTCAATGTCTCACATGCGTTTATAACCTTCTACCGTCTAATTCAAAGATTCAAAAGTGAAAGAAACATCTAATGTAACGTAGATAATTTCACGCCAAATGAAAATTATATTTATAAAAATAAATAGAACGATATTACATTAATATATTATAGCATATTCAGATATGTAATCCTCAATTTATAGTTTATATATATTTTTCTTTTAGAAATTATATGTCCATATAAAATGTCTGTTTGAAATGAGTCTGAACTTGGTTCGTAACGTTGTGACGACAAAACATGGCTGGTTTTTGCAACTTTTTAAAAATATAATTTAAAACGATTTAATACAACAAAAAATATAAATAAAAAATAATTTAATCATATTGATTGATGAATTAGACTACCCTTTTTCGATTTAAACAGAAAAAAGGTACAATTATTTTTTTTTTGCATGACCTCATTGTTACTAAAACCAAAACCTTTTCAGTTCTTCCCATGAATGTCAGATTCCAACATCCACATGTACACATACACACACACACACATCCACACACACACACACACACACACACACATGTAAAACATTATTGTAAAAATGTTAAAATCGGATTTATGCGATTTTTAACATGAATCCAATACTTCTCTTAGCGAGAGTTAAATCGAGACAAATAAGAAAAGACAGTACTGGTACTGCTTTATTAGCACTACTCTAGATATACCTATTATTTCTCGGTGCAATTGCGGACCCCTCAAAAATGTCGTACGAACCCCCAGGTTAAGAAATGCTGCTTAACGAACAAGAACTAAGATATTTTAGAACTGCAAATTGTTTTAAATTCAAATGAAGTTTCATAAAAAAATTTTAGAGGACCCCCATTATTAATTTATCGATTATCAGCAACAAATTTGAAATAAGAACTCAAATACATCATTTGTGTCATGTCCACAAGTGTTTTACTTATAATCTCTTTAGAAATAAGTCCCGTGCAATGTACCTCTACTCTATTCTCGCGTCTCGTTGAGTCCACATGAGCGGGTCGCATTGAGCCCGTTGGTAATTTGTAATTAGATTAAGTGTAAACATGCCGTAACGAAACGCATCTGTGTCAAGATCTCACCGGGCTGTACATTAGTAAACACAGCCACTGTCCACAACGTTAATTCATCTTCCTACACTATGAATGATCAGTGAAATTGCCCACTTGTAGCACCAGATAGATGGATGCTTATACGAGAAATACACTCTCATATTTGGAATTGACGAACAACAAAAACGAAGTGTAATAGTCCGGGCCTGGCGACTATTAAGTACAAAATTGAAAGCTTTGGATTTGTACAGAGTGATCAAAAATAACTGATTCAGTTGGCAATACAATTCTGGGATCTTTTTATTCCACAGTTTACGTCAGGTGAAGGCGGCATTGTGTATTTGGCTGCTTACTGTTGCTGTTACGATTTGTCGGTTTTTCTAACCTCTAGTTAATGTTAATTGACTAGCTATGCTGTACTGATAAGCTCTAATAAGAGCGAAACACGTGTCTACAGCTGCCATTGAGCGAACTACGAACAACATTTTTCTATTTCCTATAAGTAGTGTTATTTTGATCACTAACTTTTTGTTTAGAAACAGTAGCCAGTACCTACCATACCTGTTACAATGTAAGACTCACAATGGGGGATTCCACCATTTTTTTTTTTATAATTTCATCTGAAAATATTAGGAAAACTAAGACTATTGATGAAAATCCTGTGAAAAAATTCCTATTAATAAGCGAGTTATGGTCTCCCGAATTTTGAAAAGATTGACGTGACGTCACGCTTATGTGTTTTTATAATAATATAGATTTTATTGAATGCCTAAAGGCCAACCAAATACAAAATAAAACAGTGTAAACATTATTAACAAATATAAATATCATTTAACAAAACAAAATATAAACATTATTAACAAAATAATAAATATGCCTTAATTAATCTTATTTTTAATAAAATACTGCTTTAGCTTATTTGCAAATTGTTTATAATTGGACATAGTTTTTAAACTGCTTGGTAAATTATTATATACCTTCAATCCTTTATCACATATACTATTTTTTGTACTTTCCTTATTTTTCTTGGATATTCGAAAATCTTGCCTGTTTCTAGTATTATATTCATGAAAATCATAATTTCGGGTGAACAAATTTGCATTTCTTTGTATTTCTTTATGTAAAAAAACTAACACCCTAAATATCAAACTGTTTTCGTCATGGACCTAAATGTTCTTGAAATATATGCTATTTTAAGTTATATTTACAGAAAATAAATGAATATTATAACACTGTATAAGTCTACATTCTTTATAATTACAGGTGTATTTAAATTATTAAATTTAATGCAAGAAATTTGTTAAAATAAAAACTGTTTGAAAACTGCAGTACAGGAATGTTAGCCCCTCCTTTCGAATTTGAATTTCTTAACTTCCATTGGTAGTAACCCCCACCTCCTAACACGCTATTTGTTATACATGTATATGCGGTCTTTCGGTCGCCAATAAAAATATTATATAGTGATTTCATATTCGTGTCGAAGAGCTATAACAAAAAACCCCTTATTTCCGAAATATCTCAATTATACCATCTCATTTTTTTTATTAATATTCGTTATTCAGCATATACATTCGCATTTTTTTACTATTTTCCTTTAATTCGATTGAGCTGGAATCCCCTATTGAGGTCATAATAGTTTGCGTTACTATTTACTAATATTGCAGAATAAGCAATAGTAATACTAGAGTTTCATAACTAGGTTATTACTCAGTTGTTTGAAGACTTAGCATTACAGTAATATAAAAGACTGTATACGAGCCCAGGCTCATAATAGTTCGGCCGGCTTACAATTTCAATTAAACGGCTTAACAAATGATACAATTTGCAAGAATGGTGAGAAATTTCTAGAATTTTTTTTTACTCCTTTAAAATATATGCTTCTAACATACAAAAACTGAATACTTTATTAAAGTAACTAACTAAGTACAAGTTATAAAACAAAAACTGTGGTCCAACAGTCGGGTCATAAGAGTTCGGCCGGAATTTAATATTGAGTTACATCGCCTTTATTACTGATAACAGTGTTTATTCTGCTAGGTATTGTGTCCACTAGCTTTGCACATTCTTCTGGTAGAATATTATCCTATATGTGTTGCAATGTATCTTTTAATTGGGGTACTGTACGCGCCGGATGTTTCCGAAGATTTCTTCTTTCTTCATATATCGCCAAAGGGACTCAATAGGAGATAAATCTGGACTTGAAGATCTCCATTACCAAAACAGTCGTTTTGGTAAGTCTCCGCAGATGTACGAAACACTCGTTTCCGCGAGTTTTCTACGCAAACGTCTAATTTGGCTTCGTCACTCCAAATTACGCTGTACCATTGTCTTTGAGTCCAGGTTCGGTGTTCTCGAACCCATTTCTGTCTAATACTATTTTGTAATTTTGTTAATAATCGTTTTTCTTTTGCCTGTTGCAAAAATTAAATAAGCTATTAACAAATTGTACAAGAAAAAGGTAGTAGAATATTACTTTATGCAACTTGTATCCTATATTTCGAATAGTTCTCTTCGTTGTAGACATCAAAACTTCCTTTGCTATACTCTTCCTCTATAGCACAGTTATTTCTTTAGTATTTGACCGCGGATTTTTTTTACTATTCTACGTAAAGTAGATGGTCGGCCGGTTTTGGTTTTTTCATCGACTTCGCCTGTTCTTTTATATATATTAATGGTATATTGCACTCTCGAAATAGGAACAGAATGGGAAACAGATATTCGATGTGCGTAAATTCCCTTTTTATGGGTATTAATGATGGATAAGCGCAAGTATTTACTTTGAGAGTTACCACGAGGCATTGTGCTTGAAAACCATTAATTACTAACCGATAACTAATACTGAGAGGTATTTTGTTTATTTGTGCAACGTTTGTTCTGTGCGCATTATTTTTATGACTAATATGATAAGTGGCCGAACTATTATGACCCATCAGTTGGACCATACTTTTTCTTATATAAATTTAGTTTATTAGGCGATTTTAATAAAGTATTCAGTTTTTGTAAGTTTAAAGTCTATATTTTAAAATAGATGAAAAAGATTTGTAAAAATTATTGACCATTTGGGTAGGTGTAATAATTTGTTAAGACGTCTAGTAAAAAATGTAGGCCGGCCGAACTATTATGAGCCTGGGCTCGTAGACTATGAGAGTGTTCAAGAGAGAGTTTCCAGAGACCAGAAATATAGAAGACTCATCCTCCATACAGTCGGTACAGCAACCATCATCCATTAGATGTAAATATCTATCATTCAATTATACTAGTCAATAAACTTATTTATAATAATAATAATAATAATAATAATAATAATTAATATTATTATTCCAACCCTTATTCTTGTACCAGAAGTAACTCAACGGTCAACGGTAAGAACATTTATTATTGTTTATTATTTATATTATTATTTATTATTATTTTTGTCAGTTACTAAATTGTACAACCAGTCTGGCAAGAACCCACTTTTAAATTTAATTGGCAATTTACCCCTTAAAAGGCGGGTTACATTAGAAGCATGTTATGTTATGCGTCACAATCCTGGCTGTGTCTAGAGGCCATTGTCTCTTTTCTTCTGATACAGTCCCTTGTAACGCCGGATACACACTCTATTTGTAGTCTCTTACCTTGATGACGAGATCACTGCCAGCAACCCCCGTGATTTTCGGCATCTCCCTTATATACGGTAGTCCGTACACGTTGACTCTTGCGCTATGGGTAACCGCTCCCACGGCATTGTGGGCCGTACAAGTGTACTCCCCTCCGTCTTCGGCTTTCACGTTGCTGATGTTCACGTGGCTGATGACGTCATCGTGAATGGTGACGTATTGCCCCACGAGGAAGCGGCTGCTGTCTGGCACCGGGAAGCCGTCCAAGGACCAGGTGAACTGCGGGGGAGGGTTGCCGGTTGCCACACACTGGAAGAAGAAGAAGATGTGAGAAATATAATATAGGACCAGACTGATTCATTCAATTACACTTTTAAATATTATTTATCTAAAGCACGGTGTATAAATAAAAGGTGTGACAACTTCTCATTTTTTCATGATATATTGATGATGGCGATCAGTAGGTCGAGATTCTAACCTTACACTCAGCGCCTCTACAATTGTGCTCTAACACATACAAGTGAGGAAAGAGCATTATTGTAAAATGAGTACGAAATCGTTCGAGTTTTGCAATGGATCTTTTCCACGTATATTACATACTATTTTTTTCAACATTACATGTGAAAATTATATTTCCACGTGTATTATGTACTATTTTTTTCAACATTACATGTGAAAATTACATTTTTCATATGTATTGAAGTTCGTATACCTGTTATTTCAACGAATAAATGTGGAAACATCTAATAAAAAGCTTTCGTCACTTAGTGAAGAAAGTTATTTACTTTCCTCACTTGTGAGGGAAGTGGTTACTATCACAACTAAATTAAGTGAGGAAAATGCCATTTCCCCAAAAGTGATGTTGAAAAAAGTCATTGTATAATCCCCGCCTATGTACAAAACTGTATCAAAATTATAATTAATTTAATCAATATAGCTATGTGCGTTAGGGTACTGGTTGTGTTTCACACTTAATATAAAACATATTTAATAAAATAAATCTTTTGAGATTCCCGACACATAAATGTCATCGTCATCTGTCAATTTGAATTTGTTGTCATTTTTGAGTATACATTTCTAATTATTAACATACGATTATTAATTTTATACATAATAATATATATGTATATGTATAATAAAATGTATAAATATCGAAAATACTGTTTCGATGAGGGTTGTAGATCAGGAACATCATTGGATGAAGAAAAAATTCCGGTGTACCATCTTTCGCAAAACATTATAAATGCCTGGCAACAAGCTGTACTTTCAGTTGCTAATAAAATCCTTGGTGTTAAAAATGGAATATGCCAAATGCATTTTAAAAAAGAAGGTATTACACAAGAATGGGAATCTTGGTACGTACGTATATATACAGTGTGTTAATTAAAAATCTAGCCATAGGCGTTTAACATGGGAAAATAGTTTTTCTTTGCGCAAAAGTCAAACAAATGTTGTAGATAATTATATTCTACGCCTAAATCAGTAAACAGTTTTAATTTTGCACGTTTGGTAACTTCTAAAATCTAAGTTGAAATTGTATAAAAATATTACTCATTTCTAGCGATACCCATGAAATTGAAACAAAGTTTCAAAGAAATGCGTATCGTTTGAACTGTCAGAGATTCAGTTTTCAATTAAAAGTTGCAGATAATTCAATTCTACACCTAAATCACTACACAGATATTATTTTTTAAATCTAACACTTAAATAACTTTTATTATAATAATATTTTCATATTCTGTAATCTATAAAATTAAATTTCTGACAATTCAAACGATATGAATTTCTTTGCAATTTTGTTTCAATTTCAAGGGTACCGCTACAAATGAGCAATATTTGTACAATTTCAAATTAGATTTTACAAGTTACTAAACGTGCAAAATTAAATCTGTTTAGTGATTTAGGTGTAGAATATTAATATCTACAACATTTATTTGAAACATTTTTGCCTAAAATTAATTGGGGACTTTTGCGCAAAGAAAAACTATTTTCCCATGTTAAACGTTTATGGCCAGGTTTTTAATTAACACACTGTATATATGTAGTCCATTTACCTTCTACTGTAAAGTGTAGGGATTTTTTTTTGTTCTATTCGTGTACAAACTTTGCCCACTGTTTTCTGTCTCTTGTGCACTGTTTTGCATCAGTTATCGATATGCCTTTCTTCTCCAGTAGTTTCTTGATTAGCTGTCCCAGTCATCCTTTGGTCTTCCACGGTTCCTCTTCACGATTGTTCTTGATGTCCAGACCTTCTTTGGCCGGTCTGTTATCTTTCATTCTTATAAGATGACTCCACCAGCTCAGTTGTCTTTGTTCAATAAATTCTAGCATAGGCTTACTTTCTAGTTCTTCTCGTATATATTTGTTCTTTATTTTATCCATCCTTGTGACTCCTTTAACTCTTCGCAGGTATTTCATTTCCAAAGCCTGGATTTTGCTTTTTATTCGCCTTGGCATAACTCAGGATTTTAAAAAAGAAGGTATTATACAAGAATGGTAATCTTATGTATTTCAAATAATTAAATATATCATCATGGATTATGACCCATTTCTCGGTGTACCAATCTGCTTCAATTCGCCGATTTCGGTAATGACATATCTGTACATTTGAGAACTCTTACTAAGAATTACCTTACGGGCTCTCAAAGTTGCCGTGGAGAGTGTACCACAGGGGTTACTTTTGTGCTATTTGAAAATAATTTCAAATTTCAAGTTTAGCGTCAGTCAGAATAGAATCTTGGCCGTCCGAAACACAACCAGTCACCTAATGCACACAGATATATTGATTAAATTAATTTTGTTACAGTTATGTACATAGGCCCGGATTATACAATGATTGATGACTTGTCATTTGTCATGTTAGTTACAGAATGTTATATGGTAGAGCACATTTGTTGAAGCGCTGCGTGTAAGGTCAAAATCTCGGTTTACTGATCGCCAACATTAATATGTCATGAAACATTGAGGAGTTGTCACACCTTCTATATTTATACACCGTGTCTAAAGAGACAACGACAAGACGAGATTCTCTTAATTGAATTAATTATTTTGAAAAGAAGTAATTTAAAAAGTCTTACCTTGAGAGAAACTGTAGGTCCCGGCTGTAACGTTTGTTCGCTGAACCAGTAAGCAAGTTCAGGTCCTGCATCACCCATGTCCAATTCTGCTACGGCCTGTGCTTCATCCCATTCGTTACCAACTATACATTGGTACATGCCTCGATCGTCCTTAGCTAGTTGACGAATCTGCACATAAGACATACGAAAAATCCATTAGTGCAATAGGGCTGTTGCAAGAATTTTTATATGTTTTCTAAGCATTAAATTTATAAAAATATTGTAGTCTCAATCTGAAAATATCACGAAATATTCATTAGATATCTAAGTAATATTTTGAAAAACTCAAGTGATCTGAAATAAAATGTGTCGTGAAAGTATACACACAGCTTAACATGTGACAAACTATCGCCTTTTTTATTTATATAAATGTTTTTCTATTGGCTATAAATGACGTGCTGTATGTAGTTTGACATCACAGGAGTGGGGGTTATTTTTCATAACTATTTTTTGCGCCAATCTTTTCATTTAACTATTTACGAAAATAACTAATTATTCTTATTTTTTATTACTATGAAAAATAATGCATAAACTTTAATTAAAAATACTTTCGAATTGGCATACACTAAAATAGATAAATAAATAAATAAATATATCATCACGGCATATTACCCATTTCTGGGTGTGCCACTCTGCTTTATCACAGATATCGATAATAACGATGACATATTTGTACCGTGCGGGCACTTACCAGACGTCACCTTACGGGCATTCGTTGCCACACCATAGGGGTCACTTTTAAGCCATTTAAAATTCGAAATATTTAGCGTTGGTCGTGATCGAACCCAGTTCCCTAGATTCGAGATATTACCCATTTCTGGGTGTGCCACTCTATCACAGATATCGATAATGATGATGACATATTTGAACCGTGCAGGCACTTACCAGGCGTCACCTTTCGGGCACTCATTGCTAGCGTGGAGAGTGCACCGTAGGGGTCAATTTGTGCCATTTAAAATTCGAAATATTTGATGTCGGTCGGGATCGAACCCGGTTCCCCAGATTCGGGTCCGATCCCGATCGACTAAAATAGATAGGTACGTTCATAATAAGCGTAGAATAGCTACAGAAGTCACATAAAAAATTTCTCGTGGTTCTTTCGAGTGTTCTTCACTGTATTCTTTGGTATTCCATTTTAGAAAAAAAAATAAATAAACATAATACTCAATTTGAGAAAATTCAACATTGTTTATAACAAAACATTGTCTTAGCCTATTTCGTTCAGTTTTAGTTAAGACGATCCTACCGCAGTCCTCAAAATGATGTAAAACACAAACTAATCGTACACTTTTTAATTATTTTTTTTAGGAGCTAAGTTATGGTTACTTGACAAACAGCTATCTTTGATAGCTGATATCAATAGCCCTTTGTAAAATTTTATAATTTCTTTTGGAACATAGGTATTGTTAATTGGTTTTATATTAACAACATACTAAACATTTATACTCAAATTCTTAAAAATAGAGGCCGAGGAGTTTCGCGCGATAAACACAATTTTCTAGAATTCTTATTAATTTGGGCTTATAGTTCGATAGTACAGTCTCAGCTACGCGATATCTTCACTTCGCTACGTTTCTATAGCTCAGATATTCAGTAGGGGACGTATCAATACTGTATCTTCCGGACTGTAGCTAAATCATCTGCATATTTTTGAGTGCAGCAATTGGCTCGTCGCTGTAGGATCATCTTAAGCCTAGTTGCATCAACTAAGCAGGAACGCTTAAAATTTAAGTTTATATCTTATTTCAAGAATTTTATCAGATATAAAAAATTGCAAAGTATGGTTCATTCTTTCCAAAGAAACATAATTGGAAAAAGATTACATTATAGTTCAATAAAGCTTTAAAATAGTTCATTTTTATTACTCCTTAGACAATACTCGTTCTGGTCGTTGAATAATATCACTATGAGGAGAAATAAAATGATACGTATTTTATATGTAGATGAATATCTTAACTACAAGTTCTACGAATACGAACAGACGTACGGGAAACCTAAATTGCAAACCGACAGTCAAGTAAAGCACTTTGGAATGCAATTTAAACTATGCAGACATGTGCAACTAATTTCAAAAGGATTTCGCATTGCTCTTGTCATTGTACAATTATGTATACACATTTTAACTCAATATGCAATTTTTAATTAAAGAGAGGAATGTTCAACACATTGGTTTTTTATCAAAACCGTGAAACATAGCTGCTTTTTTTTAAAAACATGAATTTTTATAATATTTAATAATTTATTCGTATCCACCTACTCGTAGTGATATACATACATATGCAACAATATGTAATATAAATGCATCTCCCAACGTTTCTTCATTAGTTGCAGAGCTATGTACTGGTTCAAAACCAGTACCCAGGGTCGCGATGAGGACGCTTCTGCTTGACCCGTTTGTCATCCATTTTCACCTTTACATAAATTTTTACACCAATACTTTCATCCTCAAAAAATGTATTAATTTTTGGGTAAATTAAACAGCAAAATCACGCAGAATTCTATAAATAATCAATCTTCAATCGTTATAACGTTTAAAATTCCAAATTTACACCAAAATTTTGTAAAATCTGTACAAATGTAACAATGAGGTTTGCATAAATAAAAATTATTTAATAATAATGTGATATGCGTTCAAAGAAGAAATAAAATTATGCGCATACATGTATAAACAGAATCAACGAATTTAAATTTTTATTGTCAAAAGTAATAACACTGGTGATTATGATTTTCCCAGCAATTTTTGCTGACCCCAACACAAAAGTTTATATATCTTTATTAATTTTTGACGTTTTAAACTGTCATTATTAACTCCATAGCTACAATTACAAGTAACATTTTATTCACAAGTGATTTAAAAAATTTTTCCGACGATCACTACGAAAAGTACATAAATTCACACGCTAAACTATTACTGAAAGTTGGTCATTGCACATCACTCCAAAGCTGTGTGAAATGAAAGCTCGTTAGCCAATCAGATGCGTCCGCAACTGTGTGATATGATTTCATCACACTCTGCGATAACTGAGCGAACTAACCTAAAAATTTGACAGTTGCAAATAATTTGCTGAATTTACACGGATTAAGAAGGCTGGACCCTGATTTATCAGATTTTAACATAATTTTTGGTGAATTCTGATAGCAATGATGTAAACATAATGTTTTAATATTTTTATGAAAATTTTATATTGTTTTATTTTTTGTGGTCGTCGGAAAAATATCGTGTACAACACATGCTGAAAGGGTATTTCACACTCACGTGATTAAACCACTCGCCTTCGGCTCGTGGCTCAAACTTTACGTTCGTGTGAAATATCCAAATTTCAGCACTAGTTATACAATATACCATTTAAATCACTCTCACAAAATTTTAACTCACTCTGCAACAAAAAATACATTTAAAAATAACATCAAGAACGAAAATAACACTCACCACATTATTTATCAGACATTATCAGCTCTTTTCATTATCTTTTAGCACATAAATGACAGACAAAAAGCTTTTTAAATAGATGACTTCACGTCTATCATCGACGATTCTCATGCACAGTCTACTAACTGATTAGTTTTTTATTTTGTCAAAATTAAGTATTATAATGGTTTTTATTATTATTTCGTTAAAATTGAATAAAATATTATATTAACCACGTGAGCTAAGAATGTTTATTCACTCGAAGAATTTAACTAAACTTTTTTCTCATGAATAAACATTACCTTAGCTCACTATTATAAGTGCTCACAAATATCAATTTATGTGATTCTTAATTATTAGCGAACCTTACTGTTATAGATTTTTCGTAATAACATAAAATTTAAGCATTTAGAAATAATAAATTCTTCTATATCTGTCATAGTGAACAACGGTCTAGACCGTTATTTCTATCTTTTCATTTTTGTTGTTAGTCCTGTTATGTCATAATAATAGTATGGTATTACGAAAAAGAATATTAAAAAAAAAAAAATATTAGAGCCTAACGAATAATAATTAAGATTTTCTAGAACCATATATCGTTTTTAATTTAGATAGTTTCATAAAAATATTATAAAATAAATAATGAAGTATCCCATTATCAATTTTTAAACGAAAATTATTGGAACATCATTATTTTCTCTGCTTTTATTTTAAAAAAGAAATAATTTCTACTATCAGCAGTAGTAAATTGTGAAGCTTTCGACGTACGTGATTTTATTTCAAAGTAGAAATAACGTTTCTGCGGTGTGTAGTACAGTACGCAGCACAATGAAATGACCAGTCGATGAAATGGGATGAGGAAGGTCATTACGTCCGGAATACGACCCCGGAGAATCCGGAGTCGATCTCGCCATCAATACCTGGAGTTTTTACTGCTAAACCTCCAGTAAGCACAGCGTTAACCCTAATCGCGATGAGTGCATTAAGAGACGAGGGTTGCAAATAGTAATAAATTAGAAAAATAATCATTACAGAAACTAAATACGTTATATAATATACAGTACTGACCGAAATATGGGCACACCTGTAGCTTTGTAAACTTATTTTCTTTTAAACAGTTATTTGTCATTTGAAATTAAATTGCGAAAGTTACGTAAGTTATAACAATAGCATTAGTTTTTATTGCTTTTCCCGTCATCTGATGTACAGGATGGAACAAATTCAAGTTCCTTATTAAGCACGCTACAGAAAATTGATGTAGGTATTTATGGGCCAACTAGGGTTGCCAACTTTACGAAATTACAAAAAAGGACATTTTTCGGCCATCTTTTTCTGAATTGTGTAGGATTTAAAATTTACGAGAAAAAATTTTCAAGATCAACCGTGTTTTAATGCAAGATAATATAGAGTTTCTTTATAATAAAGCAAATTTAACAAATTAAAAAAAATAAAATCAATAATTTATGAAGAAAACAAGTAAAACACAATAAGATATCTAACCTTAAAATTTTAACTGCCAATATCTAATTTTACATTTTAATTTTTTAAACTGACGAACCAGTTATTTAGGGCCCGGTAAATTATAATAAAATATTAACTAGGAAGAGAGCATGAGCATGAGAGTAACAATTAACAAATTTGACAAATTAACACTAGTTAACCCTACACATCAATAATTCAAAAATTCTATCGTTATTTCATTACATTATATAAAATGTGAAATAATTATTTCATTTTCATATTTATAATAAGAAAAATATTAATAACAAAATTTACTATAAAAGAACAAATCGCGTCCTTTCCTGGTTTAAAAAAAGACAAGGACAAAATATGCTCAAAAAAGGACTGTCCTTTCCAAAAAAGGTCAGTTGGCAACCCTAGGGCCAACTTTTTGAGATAATTTTAATAGGCCCCACAGGAATTTCCGATCGTCTTTTGTTTTTGAGCCACAGGCAACAACTTGATTTTCGCTTATTTTGAAAATATCTCACATCTCGCTTATTATAGAAAATAAAGAAAAAATGTTTTGATAATTTTTATACTGTTCCTTTACGTAGAATATGTAATGATGTAATTAGATTTTTTAAAACAATAATTCTCGAGATATGAAACAAACATATTTTTTAAATGGGAACATATGTTGAAAATAGTCTCGTCTTTATCTTTATTTTATATGCTTTTCAACTATGTATAACAAGTATACACTCTTTGGTTTAAACATGAGCAAAACATGAATTATTAATTTTTTGGGTTAAAAAAATTAAATATATTAAGAAACAATTGAAAAAATTAATTACAGATCATTATTTGTTTATTTTGATTCTATATCTATTAATTAAATCCTCAAATTTCTTTTCAGGCAATTGTTTTCGGATTAGTTAATATTTTTTTATCGGCGTTGCAATTGGCTTTGTCACAATTCGGAATATGTGGTAAGTATATTATTAATAATAATAATAATAATAATAATAATAATAATTTGTCGGCTTTCAACCATTTTGTTATATATATAATTTATTGTTACATTTCACATACATAATGTATTTTAAGGACACACACAAACATCCAAGCCCCTAGTGGGAATTGAACCCACGACCTCAGGGTCCGAGCGGTGAAGATCGCTTTGAGCGCTGCCAGAGACATGCTGACTCAACATGCTCGGCCACCGAAGCGGCTGGTAAGTATAATATTCTTTCTGCAGGTTATCTATTAGAAAATGAATAGAAATATGAAAATAATATTAAAAATAAACAAATGATGATCTGTAACTAACTTTTTCAATTGTTTCTAAATAAATTTAATTTTTTTCACCCTAAAAAAATAATAATTCATTTTTTACTCATGTTTAAAACAAAGGAATGAAGACTTATTTACATCGTTGAAAAGCTTATACAAGAAGGAAAAGATGAGATTATTTTCAACATATATTCCCATTTAAAAATATTAAGAATCTTGAGAATTATGAAGTATAAAAATTATTTAACCATTTTTTCTTTATCTTTTCTAATAAACGAGTTATGAAGTATTTTCAAAATAAGCGAAAATCCAGTTTTAGCCTGTAGCTCAAAAAACAAAAGACGATCAAAAATTCCTGTGGTGCGTATTAAAGTTGTCTCAAAAAGTTTTCCAATAATGACCTACATCAATTTTCTGTAGCGTGTTTAAAGAAAGAAAGTTTTTCATATAAAGAACTCGAATTTGTTTCAGCCTGTACTTAGGTTTTTGGACGATTCTATATGAAAAATATAATTAACTAATCTCTTTACCTGTAGCTTGTGAGCCGGTTCCGAAGAAAGTTCCACTCTCCCATCTTTAACTATGGGTTTCCCATTGTGCAGCCAGTGAACCCTAGCTACGGGATGCCCTCCCACAATGCATTGGAAAGTCGCGGTTTTCCCCACGTCCACCACTTGCACGTGGGGTTGCACGTGGACAGACAGCGGAGCGGTTACTTCCAAGGTTACACGGACACTCTCTTCACCAGCAGAGTTGTTCGCCCAGCAGGTGTACTTGCCGCTGTCTTCTAGACGGACCTGGAAGATAAAAATAAAAATTGGCTATGGTTGTTTTTTCAGGAGATTGATTGATCAATCAAGTATAGTCTGTTCGCTCCTAGCTGAAACAAGCCGATAATTTATTACCCCAATAGTTATTACCACAAACCATAAACCACTTTCTTGAGCCTTTGTTCATGAAACGGCGGTCAGTTGTAAATGGAGTGTTGAACAAGGATTCTATTCAGTTCGTTTTGATATATGCGTTTGTAAATTTTTAAGAAAATTTTTTGAAATTATTTTACAATGTATTTACAGCTAGGTATTATCATTGAATAGGTATAATTAAGAATTACCTGTGAAGGAAAGTTGCCATTATTTGATTATTTTATAACGAGTATAACTGTATACTTGTAATAATGACATTTTCCCATACTTATGCAGATTTCGAATACGTCCCTGTTCCACACTACCTAAGGATTTTCTATTTGTTTGTGGTAATATCTATTGGGGTAATAAAATATCGGCTTGTTTCAGCTAGGAGCGAACAGACTTTACCCTTCTAGCACAGGAGATCACTGAAATTACTTTAAAACAATGTATATCGCCTGGAAATCTAGGTGTCAATTTCAAGTATACAGGGTGTTAAAAAATAAATGTCCCAAATTATGAGGACATATAGTACTGACCAAAATGAGTAAAAAAAGTTTAATTAACATGGGTCCGATCTTCAATAGTTCCCGAAATAAAAGGCAATGAAAAATGAGTTTTTTCGGTATTTACCTCTGCTATCTCGAAAACTGGAAGAGTTACGACTTTGATTAAATGAAAGATTTTGTTTACCTTTCAGACAAAAATTGTGATGACCTTTGCTAATATTTAGTTTTCAAATAACTTCGTAACTATTAGAAAGTGAAAAAAATGTTTCATATAAAATCTTATTGGTTTTTTATAGTCTATTTACTGGCATAGACAAAATTTTGTTCGACCACTATCTTAGACAGTTCTTCTTCGATTCTAATACAAAATGGCCCCTTTCTCAAAAACAGTTGAAGATCGGACCCATGTTGATTAAACTTTTTTTTACTTATTTTGGTCAGTACTATATGCCCTCTTAATTTGTGACACTTATTTTTTGACACCCTGTATATTGCACTGGCATATAGTAATCACGAAACAAAAAGATTATTTTTGCCGATTGACATTAAAAGTTCGATTTATTTGACAGCTAACAGTCAATAAAATGTCACTTTTACTGCCTGTTATTGCTATTTACATAGCAACTGTTCAACAAACGCATAGCAACCATTCAACAAACGCATAGCAACCGTACAATAAACGCATAGCAATGGCGATGTGTTCAACACGGCACGAAACACAGATTTACAGTATTGACAGCCTCTGCTGTAAATCTGGTATTTTAGTGCCTAGTTAAACATATACTATTTATACATCTGGGGTATTCTACCGATTTTTTATATTTTAATTTTAAATTTTATAATTATTACCCATTTTTAGTGATTGATATAAAATGACAAATAAATACATAATGCTTCAATAGGGTCCTCCACCGTAGTAACAAATTAGAACAAGGGTCAGTTATATTAAAACTAGACCTTAAAACTGTATATTAAGGACTATCAAAGTTTAAAAATAGTTATTAGTTTCTAAAATAATCGAGTTTTTATTACCATTTCCTCATCTCTATATCTACGTCACACATTTATTCTATTCCAAATTCTTACTACTTTCAAACCTTCTGCTATCGCCTTTTTGAAATACGGAATCCATTTGCAAGTATATAAATGCAGAAAATAACAACAATAAAACAACAGAAATAAATCAAATAATACTAGTTTAAATTTATGATGCCATGATAGATTACAAGCGTTGGTATGAAAGTAAAAGATATGTTGAATGACATAGGCTACCAATAGTAATTAAATCTTGGATCTTGGACTATAATATATACGTAGTATTTTTATTAATTATGACATTAAATTACTTGTTATTCACCCATATTTCCAATTATTGACTACAAGGGTTGTTTTAACATATTTATACATTTTATAAGTGCTGAAAAAAATAAATTTATGTGACTTCAATTATTAGCGAAATCCATTGTTTGCTAACAAAATCATCTATATATTTACGTCACAGAATATTAAAAAAAATATTACGGCCTAATGAATAATAATAAAGACTTTCTAAAATTACATATCACTTTCAGTTTAGATGAAGTTTTGTAAAAAAAATTTAAAAAAATATAGTGGAGGACCCTATTGTTACAGATGTATAATTTTATTATCTACATTCCTTATTTGAAACATTTTTGTCTAAAAATAATAGGTAGGTAAGTAATTACAGCAAAATAAAAAAAATAACATTGTATTCCGTATATAATGGATTTCGAGTAGACATCCGGTATATAGGTACATTTATTTTCTGTGATCATAAATAAGCAATATTTTGTATTTCTGTTTAATAATATTAATCAATAAATTCAGAAGTTATTTTAATAGTTCTTATTTTGTCGAACAACTATAATGTTATATTATCAAAACCAAATTACTTTATTTCACTATATTGTACAAAAAATTTAAAATCGCCCCTCCTACTAAATCTTGCTGGATCCGTCACTGAGTAGAGATTCCCTCTCCATAATATAAAATACACATTTTCTTTCTAAAAACAATGGGTGGAATTCAGTGGGTTGTATTAAAGTCTGTATTAAAACTTGTATTGAGTATATGGCAACATTGTAATATTTTCCACATGTATCAATGAGATTCAATTGTGATTTAGAAATTTTACCACAGGGAAAATTAATACAGATATCCTTTAGTCAAAGGAGGAAGTATTATTGCAAATTGAAGGTGTAAAAGGAAACTCATTATTGCAAAATTAGGTTAGAAATATGTTAAATTTTAACGGCCGATTTCACCATCGATTTCTAAATCGTTGCCTAGCAAGGAATTTCCTAAATTTAAGAACTGCCTAAACTGATACTTATCCATTTTGGATTTCACCAAACAAAGCAATGCCCAGCTAGGAATTACTTACGTAGGCATCGGATTATTAGTTACTTTTGTGATATTATATTTGCACACTGGAAATAAATGAATAATTTTTATAATTTATGACATTTGTCAATTGTATTTGTCAACATTGACATTGGAAATTATGTGCAGATATTATTAATTACGTTAAGGTATGCAAAATAATTAATTTTTAAAGAAATTTTCTTTACATATATATTTATAAATTTGTAGGTATTACAGAAGTGGAAAATATAAATGAAACAAAGATGAAAATGAACTAGAAAAAAATTGTAAATGGCAAATATAGAATAAATACATAATACAAAAACAGAAACTGAATCCTATGATTTCAAGTAAAAATTTAAAATGTGACAACAGTAACGCATATTTATGATGAATTTAATTATATGTGAATACCCATTGTAATTTCCCAAAATATAAAATAAAGAATAAAAACGATATATCTATGTAGTTACTAATTAATTTTATATTATATAAACTCGTATAGTTATATAAAATTCTGTTTTTTTAATGAAATGGACATTTTTTCCAAAACTATTTTTCATCACAGAATTCAAAACAATTTGTTCTTTCTTTTCTATCTTGTGCAAGCCTTTCTATTTCTTCGTTATAACTATCAAATTATTCAATAAAATTGTACAATTTTCATTTTGAAGTGTCAGCTGTCAAACAGTCAAACGTTAGGAAATGCTTAGCGATTTGGGCATCGAAAAACAGATACTTAGCTAAGTAATTCCTAAATCGAGATAGGCAATGCCTAGCGGTTGGTGAAAACGAAATTTTGCTAGGTAATGCCTATGTGGTGCACATCGGGTACATAGGCATTACTTAAAATTTAGGAATCGGTGGTGAAATCGGCCATAAGTGTCAAATACTTCATACCTGAATGTTAATGAATTTTAAAATATCTCAACCACCGTTTTGATCAGTTTTGACATTGGTCCTTTTTTTCTTATTCTGTTAATAATATTTTTTTTCTTTATTTGATCCTTTGGTCTCTCACTTTTTTCTGACAGGTATTACAAAGTTGCCAAAATATTTTTGACAAAGGACTGTTTTAGCTTAAACACGCTAATACAACCCACTGAATCTCACCCAATGTGACTGAAAGTTGTTAATTTTCAATCTCAAAAGTATGGAATGTTGACAATGCTGTATGGTTACAGAAATTATTGTTTTTTTTTTTAAATATCTATAGGAATACATTTCAACTTTCCAAACAATGAATAATTAGAAATCTGTTGTATGAGTTTGTGAATAGATCTGTGAAAAACATTGGAACGCCCTTCTGTCAGAAAATTGCAATTGGCAGAAATTGTTAAAAGCACGTGATGTATTTGTTATCACAAAATCCAATTTCGCCAATTTCCCCTCTGAAATACAACAAAGCTTGCCAATAAAAAAGAACGAGTGTAAATACAGTGTAAATGCCGTGAAAAACGGGCTTTATACCATAACAATAACAATCCATTATGCCATAACGACCATTCCATATCTTTTTAAGTCTTTTCAAATTCATTTAAACTTCAGCGCATTAAAATCCCTGAAGCTCACATCTGGTGCGTTGCGTAAAGTGAAATTATCGCAGCCATCATCGTTATCAACGCAGTTAGTTCTCACTTTCTTCCTGCGTTGCTCAGATTGTGTCTTTATGTCCTACTGTTTGTGAGATGAAGTCAAGATTATTATATTTTAAGACACGGACCACGAATTTCACGGATTTAATGAGTCATAAGAATACATTTTCTTTAGAAATAAAACTTGGTTGTTTATTTTACTACGTTGTACTTCTATTATGTGCGTTGATCAAATAATGATATAAACAATAATATGTAAGCAATGATTAAAAATAAATGTTTAACAACTAACTACACGAGAGAAATGACTAAGGTTAGGGTTGTCATATTTTGAAACGTCCAAACCGGGGCACGTATTTCATTGTTAATAATTTGCAGTAGATAAGTATTTTATTGTCTCGGAAATCAATCTCATTGGACATAAGAATAGTTTGTTTTACCTCCCGCTACCCTAGGTAAGGGAGGTGTAGGGATCGTGCTAAAAATCGGATATAGAGATTTTAGTGAATAAGCACGTTTTGTTGTCTCCAGAATCCGATTTTAACATTTTTACAATGATGTCTGTAGGTATGTATGTATGTATGTATGTATGTATGTATGTATGTGTGTGTGTGTGTTTGTATGTGTGTGGATCTTGTGGACACGATAACTCAAATACTATCAATCAGAACAATTTGAAATTATGTATATCCATTCTATACTAATGTGGGAAGAGCTCATTAGTTTTTAGTGTATATCAGATAACCGGAAGTATCATTTATACAAGCTTTTAACAGTTTTTCTTGTAAAAAATTCATTGAATATAATTTTTTAGCAACTTTTACCAATACAAATTAAATATAATGGTACAATCTTCAATTCTACGATAATAGCATTTAGTAAATAACTTGAAATTTACTTTATATTATATTATAAAATAATTTATTTTTGTACATCACTTTGCCTCTGCGTCAAACAAAAACAATACTTTAATAACAAATTTGACACATTTAAACAAATGTCACTGTCACGAAGCAATTTTCATTAAAATTAATAATGAAACCGTGTTAAGAAGTATTTAGTAGTTTAAATATGATTCTAATGAAATTAAGGTTTGTAAAAATAATATATTTTCCATCATACATAAATATTAGATATACAAGACAATTCGATTTAAGTTTGATGTTTGCAGCATTATATATCAAACAGCTCTCAATAAGAACGTGATTTCAAAGTGTCAAATAATAGTTTGCAACTACACATTTACAAAATGGATAATGTACGACGAAGAATTTACACAGATTGCGTATTAGAGCATAAGGAAGTTGGTGATGATTTTGACAATAATGTGTGTGACGATTTTTCCTTAAAATATATTGATGATCCAAAACTTCGCAAAGTTGGTATTTAATACTCTTATATAATTTGAAACAATTTATTAGATTTTGACTATATATGATAAACCGGATGTAGTACTTAATTTGAAGCTTTAACAGATTTTTCAGGAAAAACATAATAAAATATAATCCAAAATTTCGTATTACAAACCGTTCTATTTATAGGAACAACAAAGTAGATTTTGTTTACAAACGATCAATCGGAAGTGAAACTTTACTTAAAGCTCATTGCTATGTTAAACATGGAATTGGCGGGAGGTCATGTGCTGGCCACATCAGATTTTTTTTATTTTAAAATATGAATATTATGAATTCTAAAATTATTTGAAAATTATCTACTGAAATATCCTTTCTGAAAAATATCGTATCAAACCATTTTTCCTGGATATTTTTTTCTCTTCACTAAAAGACTATTATTTAGAGCATCCTTATAATTTCCATTGCCTATATCATTCATTAAGCTAAAATCCAATAAGATTGAATGATTTTTCTTAGTTACCACATATTACAGCAGTTATTATTAAAGTAATCATGGTGAACGAATATATTAATCTTGGTATATTCGAATATACAAAGGTTCTTATATTCGTTCACCATAGTTACTTATAGGTGAGTTTGATTATTATGTTTTATGAACTTAAAACTGTCAATGTAATTTTTAAATCTATTTACACACCGTATAGAATAAGATCGTTTTCCTTCAAACGGAGTATCGAGTACATAAATGAATCTGTAGTTTGACATTGAAGAGAAAAATCATGTTTCGTGTGTTTCATGTATTGCAATTTCCGTGTAATAGGGGATTCCACCATTTTTTTTTTTTATGATTTCATCTGAAAGTAAAACTGAGACTGGTGAAAATCCGGTGAAAAATTTCTATTAATAAGATACTTACGGTTCCCCAAATTTGAAAAACTGGATGCAACGAGACGAAAATAACTTTTCATAGCAAACTTTTCTCTTCGTGCACCTAAATGTTCTTGAATTATGTGCTATTTCTAAATTACGTTTATAAAAAAATAAATGAATATTATAAAACTTTATATCTCTACATACTTTATAATTGCATGTGTATTTAAATTATTAAGTTTATTGCAAGAGATTTACATTCAAATAAAAATTGTTCGATAATTGCAGCAGTACTAGACTGATAGCCACGCCTCCGCTAATTGAATTTCTTTACTTTCATTGGTTGTATGGACCTTCTCCTATCCTGGTATTCGTTATATATTTATAAGCTATCTTTCAGTCGCCAATCAAAATAATATTGAATACATATTCGTGGGAAGCCGCTTTCACAAAAACCGCCTTGCTTCCGACTTCCGAGGTATTTCAATTATATCATTTTATTTCTTTATTAATATTTTTCACTATATTTATTAATTTCTCTTAATTCGATTGAGCTGTATTCCCCCATTTACTTCATTATATGTATATGAAAAGTAAGACATATTTAGGAGTATAAACTTCATAAAGTGCAATTTTAGCGCTGCTACCTACCATATTAATTAGGTAATATTAAAAATTAAAATTCTTTCATTAGAAAAAGAAAGTAAAAATCCGGGACATACTATAAACCGACCAGGATACTGGGGCACGAGCTTGAAACCGGTATTCTGGGGCTGTACGATCTTAGAAATTTGAAATCGATTTTCGATCTTTTGATGAAATCGATTTGTTGCGATTAACCGATTTGATCGATCAATCGCAAAAGATCGATTATTTCTAATAGAAATCGTAATACTACATAAAAAATCGATTTTAATAAAGAATCAAAGATCGATTTTAATAACAGATCAGAAAACCGATTTTAATAAAATATCTAAAGATCGATCTTTATTGATAAGAAGTTTCTACTATGCATATGAACATCAAATCATGAAGCACCACGAATTAACATCTAACGCGCTTCAAATGCCAAATACTGCTGAAATTAAATGATTTTTTATCGATCTCTGAATAAATTTATTTTTTTAGTAAAACCGATATTTCAGAACCTAAAAGATCAATATCTTTTAGAAAGATCAATTTTCTGGAAACCGGATAAATAATTTTTTAATTTATTTATCTTTTTGAAAAAAAATGATTTTTCAATTGATCGATCTTTTCAAAAAAGAAAATCAATCCGATATTTTTAAAAAAAGATCGATCAAGATCGATAAATCGATTTTTTTTTGCAGCCTTAACCGGTACATATGGCAACTCTAACCTTGGTCCACTGTAATGCAATAATTAACTCAGGCATTGCCTACTGTATGTCTGATTTTGAATACATATTACAGCAAATACTAACATTTTTATATTTAAATCTATACAGATACAATCTATTTTAATTTGAGTTTTTCTACGAATGCATTTATTAATAACGTAAGTTGTGGCTGTTGTTAATGTTAAAACAATTACGTAGCCAGCGAGAATGGAGCGGTTACTATACTAGAATGTTTGGTAAAATAAAAAATCCCAGTACACCCATGCCGGAATGGGTTACATTTTAGGTTATATTCCAAAAATAAAATATAATAACCAAAACCATGGTTTCGGTTACGGACTGGTTCTAGTCACGTGACTATTATTATTGAAACAGTTCGGTTTCATTCGCGGGAACCCTAAAATTTTCTTTCAAAACATTACGTCTATCGTCTTTCATAATCCTAAATTATGGAGTGGAAAATTAAAATATGTACAATGTAAACCGTAGAAAATAGATCATCAAACATCAAAGAGTCAATAAATAGTATCTAACCACACTAACCTATAAAATCTGACATCTTATGAAAAAGGACAGAAGATGTTAACCGGCAAAACCGAGGAAAAATCATGGTTGCGTTGGTGCGCTTCGGTTGCAACCATTTTAACCGGAACCATGTTTCATAAATGTACAATTTTTACCATTTGAAATTATTGGAACACTTTTGGTTAACCACGGTTAAAATTTGTTATTTTTGGAATATACCCTTAGTAAACATTAATTTTATTTCGCGTATATGCATAAATAAACAAAATATAGTATGATACATTTTTTGTCGATTGTATGTATTACACATTTGTTTAAACAATTATTCAAACACAAATTGTAGGTCAAAAAATTAAAACATAAATACGTTGTCCATTCATTTTTCTCCCCATTTATAACTCCTTACCTTCGCTATCCGCAGCAACCCAGCAGCAAGTATTGTATACCTATCCCCCAGGTTGACGTGCTGGCTGTTTGAGGATGATTCCCTGAGCCAGTGGTAGGTAGGCACTGGGTGACCCTGAGCCACGCACGGAAGGGTGACATCATCCCCAAGGGCTGCTCGCCGCACCGCGTGTTTCTCCACCGTGACGCGGGGTTGGACAGAGCCCTTTGGTTCCGTGACGATGACGCGACCTGGATACGCGCTGGCTTGCACTTCACCTGGAAGAGAAAGATGGAGTTAAAAATATATTATAAATATGTAAAGGTATAGAGGAACTTATAACAAATATGTAGCTCTGGAAAAAATCTTGAGCATTGCTTGAAGAATTCAATTCTGTGGTACTATGGCAAAAGAGGCAAATTTCTTTTTTTTTTGTTATAGGAAACCAGATTTTGATACGGTTTTGTTCAACAGAAATAGAACCGAAGAATTATTTGAAAATAGGTTTTGATTAAATATAAATATTATTGATGAAAAGGTTGAATAAATAAAACTCCAGGAGTAGTCCTTTCTTCACGTTTAATTTTCGGTTTTTAAAAAAACTATCATCAGGGCCGGCGACTGTTACAATTTAAAAGAAATACTAGATATTTACACACCAAGTGAGCTAAGGTAATGTTTATTCATGAGAAGAAAGTTTAGCTCACGAGCCCATAAGGGCGTTTGAGTTAATTACTTCGAGTGAATAAACATTCTTAGCTCACTTGGTTCGTACAATATTTTATTCAATTTTGACGAAATACTAATAAAAACCATTATAATATTTAATTTTGACAAAATAAAAAACTGATCAGTTAGTAGGCTGAGCATGACAATCGTCGCTGATATACGTCAAGTCATATCTTTAAAATGCTATATTGTCTGTCATTTGTGCCGTGAAAACTAATGAAAATGGCTGATAAAGTCTGTTAAATATTATGGTGAGTGTTATTTTCGTACCTGATGTTATTTTAAATGCATTATTTGTTGCAGAGTGAGTTATAATTTTGTGAGAGTGATTTAAAAAATTTTAATTCACATGTGAAAAAAGTGTTACTTATAGATGTTGCTATGGAGTTAATAATGACAGTTTAAAACGTCAAAATTGAATAAAAAATATTACAAACCCATAGAAAATAGGTTTTGACATAATAACAAAAGCTTAAAAGTTACTTACTTTTGTTATTAGGTATGTCAAAACCTGTTTGTAATATTTCGTATTTCTTTTAAATTGTAACAGTCTCCGGTCCTGATGATGGTTTTTAAAAAACCGAAATTGGTCGATTATATTCTTCAAAAAATAATCAAATTACAAGTGAAGAAAGGACTACTCCTGGAGTTTTATTTATTGAACCTTTTCATCATTAATTTTCTTTACTTGCGTAACAATCTTTCAAATATAAATATTATTGGTAGTAATACCTATTAGTCTGATGAATCAAAGTTTGAACTACCTTCATATTATCAGATATGTATTATTTCTTGTCGTTATTACCTCTCGTAAAAAACTATATATCCAGATTTTAGTAAATAAGCACGTTTAAGGTATGTGTGTGTGTCTCTGGATGTGTGTATGTGTGTGTCTGGATGTTAGAAGGACGATTTCCCAAAAACTATAATACTTAAGACCTGTTTAACTACGTATTCCTCAATCCGAGATTAATGGGAAGAGCTGAAAAGATTTTCATAACAATTGGACAATCGGAAGTAGCATTTTCTAAAAAAGGTCTTCTAAATATTATTTTTTGAAATTTGTTGTTATTGCAAATATTGCAAAACATACAATATTCTCCATCTAATACAGTTAAAAAATTTATTATATCTTCTATAGCTTTAGAAATAAAGAAAATATAATACATAGAATAATCTGTTGCAATAAATCGCACAGTACACCAAGGAAATAAGGGGATTTTTGAAATTCAAATGTTTGTAATTGACCGATAAATGTCAGAGTCAAAAATCAGCCGTTTACTGACATTATTGAAAGCTTTTCCTGGGAAGTACATTTAATATCTTTTATTGAATTATTAATTAAATATTTAAAATTGTAGGTAGGTATGTATATTAATAGTACATTTTAGAAGGTAGGACACGATTCCTTACATAATGAAAGAATAGATATAATTACAATTATTTGTGTGTAGAAGAAATGTTATATTCGATACTTATGTAGCAAAACGGAAATAGCGAGAGGTATTGTGCTGGCCACAACAGATTTTTTTAAATAAAATATAATATGTAGAGCCTTCGTTTCCAGCACCGGTTCCCAAACATGCAGCCGGCGCCATGTAAGTAAAGTTCAATTTACTCAGTTTGACATAAATGATTTTTAAAGTACGGTATTTATAATTCCTCGTAATTTCAGACTAGTTACAATTCTTGTGTGTAATGAAAAAAAATAACATATCAGTGTATAATAGTAATTCCATTACTACAATATATCTAACTAAATAATCCCTTCGTAGGAGGTAAAATAGTTTACCTTTAGGATCTAGATTGAGACATTTGGGTTCCAATACAATACCTACTCTGATTAACGGTTAACATACAATAAGAAGCTTAAAATAATTGTTTGCAACGGGATTACGAGCATATTCCCTGGAAAAATAATGTGGAGAATTCCAAATAAAATATGTTTTTAAATCACTATTTTGCTTTTAAAGTTTTCTGCAAAAACGTTCAAACAACCAAATAAATGAATCACCTTGTCAATATTCTTTTAGGAAGATAAATAAAAACGATTCAATGGGCAAAAATTTGCCATTTTCTCACAATTAATTTTAACTCATTTAATTTTAAAGTGCAACTATTTCTATATTAGTATTACTATTTTCCTTTTAAAAAATTACCATTATTAATTTGATATGATAGGTTCTTTGACAATGTTAATTATTTGTCAGTTACATACATTTGAAGTCTGAACCGTGTAATTAAGGAATTGTGTTTGTCTTCAATACATAGGCTCCAGGATTTATAAAACAGATTATTTTATATATTTATCTATAAAATATAGGTATAAAAAAGTATGAATGCATACCTGCAGAAAATTTAATAGTCTTTAATTTTTATGTTAACATAAATCTAGAAAAAAATACATGTAAAGGTATTTTTCGAAGACTATATTGAGCTTTAAGTAAAGTGCCATTTCCGGTTAGTTTATTTACACGAAAGTCTAATGGCTTCTTTCTATATTAGAATATGGTAGAAGTACAAGGTTTCAGAATTTTCTGAAAGATAGTATTTGAATTAGAGCGTTGACAAAATCCATACACACACACACACACACACACACACACACACATACATACAGACATCATCGTGAAAATGTAAAATCAAATTCTAGGGACATTAAAACGTGGCCATTTACCAAAATCTCGATATGCGATTTTTAACACGATCTCTATACCTTCGTTACCAAGGGTAACGGGAGGTAAAAATACTATTAGCTATAATATGAAATTAACATAGATATGTTAATAAAATATCGAATGGTTCATTATCATTTAAAGTTTTTTGTAATTTAAAATTACCATTTTCAAAATTTTAAACTCATGAACTCTGCATAAATAGTGGTGAGATACACATAATAAATATTCTCATACCGCCTCGCCTAATATACGAAGCTATTGTGAATAGTATTTGAGTTAGAGCGTTGACAAAATCCATACACACTACATACACACACACGTACAGACATCATCGTGAAAAAGTTAAAATTGCGGGAGGTAAAAAGAATCAATTCTTTTAAAATTATCAACATTTCTTTTTTATTCCATTTTAGGCTTTCCATTCCGGTATCAATTATTTGTAGCATATTCTTAACTTTTTTTTTTTATTGAAATATTTAGGGAGCCTTTTAACTTCGGAGGTTATTTAGGCCCCGGTACATTGCTATTATATAATTCATGTATTACATTATGAGTTTTACTTAACTTTATTTTTACTTACTCTTAACTTACTTGCGACATTATTTTACTAGTCTCAAGTTTTAATTTATTTTGAAGTAATATTTTGTTTGACACTACGAGTATTTTATGAAAAAAAAAAAACAAATATAGGTATTTAAAATCGCGTTCATACAACCGTTTACAACGTTTAAATAATTATCATATATGTAAGTATGTATATGTACCCATACTTACTTTGTTGTACATGAACCGGATATTAGGAATTTGCATGATAAACTAAAAACTATGCTTTATATACCATGTCAACAAAAGAAATTGTAATAATAAGCAACACACGATATTAATATTATTTAGAATTTTATTTAAATATGTTCAAAATAGTTTTGTTCAACATTAATAAAATTTTCCCTAATCTTTCCTTCCAATCTTCTTTTGCAATGCTGAATGCTTACAAAATAATCATGAATAGGGCTGTTGGAAGAATTTTTTTATGAGTTTCTAAGTATTAAATTTTAAAAGATATTGTTCTTTAAAGAGCATCAAATTTGAATATATGACGAAAGATCTATTAGATATTTTATAATTAAATATTGAAATTCGTGTAATATTTTGTATTGTATATACAGTTTAACATGTGAAAACAATGGTCTACTTTGTTTATATAAATAATGTAAACGTTTTCTTATTGGATATGAATGACGTGTTGTCTGTGCTCCGACGGGGCTTGTTTTTCGTGACCGTTTCTGGCGCCAATTTTTCTACTTAATTATGTACGAAAACAACAATAAATTATTATTATTTCTTTTATTACTATGAAAAATATTGCAAAAAGGTTAATTTAAGATGCTTTTGAAAAATGTGAAACCGCCTCATTCTGCAGCAGCAGCATCAGTCTATTCTATCCAATATATTTTTTCTAGTCAAATATCGTTCTCTGCCAAATTAGGTGACTTCTAACTAATTCAACTTTTGCAACTTAATTTCATTTAAAAGATAAATAACTGTTTATAATTTTCTTTTCAACAACGCATCTGATTTTCTTATTCTCAACAATTTTAGCGAGATCTTCGTGTAAAATTTACTCGTATTTGTTTTTAAATTTTTTTTATTTTATAATTTTTAACATTTTTAATGATTACAAACAACCCAGTTCAAATTACATATACCTATGTGTAGATTTCGAAGTGTACAGAGTCATTTATTTATATACTGACATGTACCTCATTATGACTATGACCTTTTATATAAAGTTTTTTTACTCATAATTTTATTGTGATGAAATATTTGTTTTGTATACTGCATTAATAAAGTGTATAATGCATAAATTTTCTGTCACTTTTAGGTAAGGAAGGTATTGGCTTTGGTCAAAAAGTTCTGTGGTGAGTTTTTAATGAATAAGCTATTTTTGGGGACCCTAGAATACGATTTTACTAATTTTACAATGATGTTTTTCAGTGGTCTCTCTCTCTCTCTCTCTCTCTCTCTCTGTGTGTGTGTGTGTGTGTGTGTGTGTGTGTGTGTGTGTGTGTGTGGGCGTATGCGCGTGTGTGTGACAATTTTTTTTTCCGTCTGTAACATCAACATTAAAATTCTTAAAATTATAATCCTATTATTAGATTTTGGTTATAATTGAATAATTGGAAGTACATTTATTTCAAGTTCTTAATAGTTTTTATTGAAAAAACGCAGTCAAATATCATCAAATATGAAAGAACATTTGATTGTCTATACGGTTTGATAACACATTTTCCTTCATATCAATAGATATAGAGTTAAAGAATTATAAAGAGATTAATTTTCATAAATCAGCCAACTATTCTATAACCATGGAAAGTGGTGATATATTCAAATATTCTAATTGACAGATGTCAGTGTCAAGTGTAATTTACATAGTATATGTTAGTGTTATAATTTTATTGGATATATAGAATCATTTCCAAGAAATTTCGGTATGGAATTTGTAGAAAATAGTTATCTTCGTGTTACCATTTTACTGGATATATAGAATTTTTTCCAAGGAACTTTCATTAAGGGATTTGTGCAAATTACATAAAATTGACGGAAGGTAATGAGCTGGCCACATCAGATTTTTAAAATATATTTCACAAAATAAAAGATATTGTAACAGTACTGTCTTAAAAATAATTTTGCAACCCCTTCCACCCATTTTACCGTTAATGATCTTCTGAGATAAGTATAAAAGGTTAACCCCTAACTACTTAAATTCATAATTTACTTGACATTATTAGGTAAAGATATTGTTACGATGGCTACTGATTTAGTTACCACATCATCCACGGAGCCAAGTTTTTTATACCTGTTTTGTGAAGCTATTCAACAAATAGAAAAGGAACCCACGGAGCCGTGTTTTCTATATTTGTTTTGTGAAGCACTACAAATAATAGAAAAAGAAAATGCATATCAGTGTGAAAAGCGAGACGAGTTTCAAACGGTGCCTACTGAAATCATGATGATGATTTTAAGGTGAGCAAAAGTGGTGAAATTTAAGGTTTTTATAACAAAAAATCTGATGTGGTCAACGCAATACCTCCCGCTTTTTAATTTTATTAATTTAAATACATACCTAAATACTTACTAATCCTGCAAACTATATTAAGTTCCTTTGCATATATCTTTTGCTTTACATGATCCATTTCCTTAATGTGTAGTTGTAAACTAATATTTGATTCTTTGATAACACGTGCTTTTTCACAGCTGTACATTTAATATTTATGTAAGATGGAAAATATATTATTTTTACTAACCTTAATTTCATTAGACTTAATATAATGTTTCATTATTAATTTTAATGTAATTGCTTCCTGACAGTGACATTTGTTCAAATACGTCAAAATTGTTATTGAATATTATGTTTTTGTTTGACGTATATTGGTAGATAGGGTGACTATAGTTTTTTTAGAAAAAAAAGTACAAAAAATACCAGAGGCAGAATTGAAAATAAAAATGAGAAATTTATTTCGTTTTAGTTCAATTTTGATGTAAAAAGTAATTAATAATAAGCACATATAAGTCAAGTAAAACATAATGTTTCATAAAATATAACAAAATAATACAAAAATTGATTGTTACAAAAAAAAAATCTTATTACGTTCCGCATCATGTTTGTACCAGTCTTTTGATACTAGTACTTTTGGTAATTTAAAATCGCCTTTAAAATTTGAGGACTGCTCTGGAGTAAATAGAACATTTCAGTATTTCAGCATTTGATGCGTTTGTCCCAGGTAAACAAAAAATGAACTCTAGATTGAAATAAAACTTTTGTCGAGACACTGACATGTTAAAACAATTTTTTTTGTTGTTAAAATTTTAAACAAGTCAAATGAATAAAATACTTAAATAATTAATGTTAGAACTAATATTTGGTGATAAGGGGGAAGAACGAAAATTACTCGATCGACGCCGAATCTGACCAGTGTAAGACGCAACATATATATTTACAAATACATAGCTAATTACGTTGTTTGACTCGATCAAACTATTCTAAAAAAAAAAAATACATTTACGTGTACTAAATGAACGTTTTAAGTACAGTAGGACATCATTCAAAAAGAAAGTACTGTCCTATTAAAATAAGTACATATGGTCAGCCTACTTATAGATGATGTACAAAAATAAATTATTTTATAATTTAATATTTAAAGTTTTTCACGTTATTTACTAAATACTATTATCGTAGAATTGAAGATTATACCATTATATTCAATTTATATTAGTAGAAGTTGCTAAAAAGTTATATTCAATGAATTTTTTACAAGAAAAACTGTTAAAAGCATATATAAATGATACTTCCGGTCATCCGATATACACTAAAAATTAATGAATACTTCCCACATTAGTATAGAATGGGTATCCAAAATTTAAAAATTTTCAGATTGATAGTATTTGAGTTATTGTGTCCACACGATCCACACACACATACATACAAACCTACCTACCTACAGACATCTCTATATGCGATTTTTAGCACGATCCCCATAACTCCCTTACCTAGGGTAGCGGGAGGTAAAAAGTTATAAATAAATTTTGTTTATGCATTCTTTAACTGTCAAATTTTCAAACATTCTGTACAAAACGAGAATTTTTGAATTACAAGCTTTGTAATTTAAAATTTATCACATACATAATTTTCATTACAGAATTCTTTTTGTTACTAGTGCTTGTGCATCTAAGTTTCAATTAATATAACCAAAATTGTAAAATTATATTCGTAAGAAATACCCTATTATTTACAATCTCCGGTTAAAATTTTAACTGTAAGTTAAATAAATAATATTGACTCGAATTATTGACAACAAAGATCAATTATTCATTTGACAGTTCATTTCGTTTCAAATTTGTTTATATAAATGACAGCTAAAATTTTAACCAGATATTGTAAAACTGGCCCTAAGTATTACAGGAAATTATACATCAAAGGAAGGGAGAGTAATGCATATTTTTTTCGATTTGAGCAATTAGGGAAAAATAATATTTGATATGGGAACTCGTGGCCGCGTGCCTGAGTGTCTGGTCGCGAATCTTTGGAACCGGGTTCGATTCCGACCGACGCCAAATATTTAGAATTTTAAATGGCATAAAAGCGACCCCTCTGGTGCACTCTCCAAGCCAGCAATGAGTGCCCGGGAGGAGACCGATATCTACTCCCGCTGGTAAAAAAATAATAATCTAAATTTAAAATATCTGATGTGGCTAACCCATAACTTTCCGTCAATTCTATGTATTTTATATAAGTTCCCGGCAGAAAGTTTGTTGCAAAAATTATATGCAGTGGTCCTATAATGAAGGGATGCTACAATGGACGGTTGTAATAATTTGGATTTTAAAAAGAACAGAAATGCTACAACGAATAAAAAATCTCGAGTATAGCTATTAATCTTAGATTTCTTTTTCAAAAAGGTGGACAAAGTCCTTCCAACTGATGAATGTATCACAGAACACTCTCTCAAAAAGAGTGAAGATGTTTTCGGGCCGTTGAACTGATCAGTTTTTTTAAATGACAGAATGAACAAATGTTGAATTTTAAATGGTACAAAAGTAACCCCTGTGGTTCACTCTCCAAGCCAGCAATGAGTGCCCGTGAGGTGATGCCTAGTAAGCGCCCGCACGGTACAAATATGTCATCATCATTACCGATATCTGTGATAAAGCAGATTGGCACACCCAGAAATTGGTAATATGCTGTGATGATATTTATTTATTTAATACTAGCTGACCCGCCCCAGCTTCGCACGGGTAAAGCTAGAATAACGATTAGCTACACGTGTACCAGTATTTTTCACATTTACTTCGGTGATATGCGCTGCGTAGGGAGCCGGTAACCTGCCTCGCATCGTACATGTAACAGACTCCGCCCACTGTCCACCCATTCCGCGCACCGCACCTAACAGCGCCCTTTTCTAAATATGTCTCGAGTACATTTACCTATTTACATATGATGCAAGCTCTCTCTCCGACAAATATGGAAAATCTGCTAACGGTTAAAATTTAGCAATAGATACAAAGATAAAAAAATAATTGAAATCATCCCCTATTGTACCGTCTTGAGGGACGATTTTTAAAAAACGTTAAAACACTCTTTATTTCTTATCAAAAGCATAAATAAGAATTTTTATATCCCTAACTTGAGAAATGATGGGTTCTTAAAACAAAATTTCATCCCCTATTTCACTCCCTCAAATTTTATTTTCGCAACAAAAGGTACCTATGTCTTTCTCCAAGGTCCAATCTATCTCTATACCAAAATTCATCAAAATTGGTTCAGCGGAAGAAATGATGGGTTTTCCAAACAAACTTTCATCCCCTATTTCGCCCTTTCAAGTTTTATTTTCGCGACAAAAGATAGTCTATGTTCTTCTCCAAGGTCTAATCTATCTCTATACCAAGATTCATAAAAATTGGTTAAGTGGAAGAAATGATGGGTTCTCCATACAAACTTTCATCCCCTATTTCACCCCTTTCAAGTTATATTTTCGTGACAAAAAGTAGCCTATGTTGTTCTCCAATGTCCAATCTATCTCTATACCAAAATTCATCAAAATTGGTTTAGCGGTTTAGGCGTGAAAACGTAACAGACAGACAGACAGAGTTACTTTCGCATTTATTATATTAGTATGGATTTATAATAACATAAAATGTCAATAAATGATATTTAACTACAGTTTTTTTTATATATATAATAAAAACAGTTACAAGTTGTAAATGAGGGCATTTACGGTTGACCAATAATAACCAAAATCTAATAAAGTATTCCTTTGGGTGTAAACTTGAGGAATAAGAAAAAAATTATAATTTTTGGACATATGGTATTGGAGTAATGCGATCTGAAACGATCGTCACATACACTCACGCACACATACACACATACATACAGACATTGTTGCAAAAATAGTAAAATCATGTTCTGGGACCCTGAAACGTGTTTATTCATTAAAACTCACATCGAATTTTTTGACCAAAGACAATACCTTCCTTACCTAAAGGTGGCGGAAGGTAAAAAAAAATATTATGAAAAAGACTGTTTTTCAAGAGTAAATTTCTGTAACCTAGTTATCGTGAACTATTTTAAAGTACAAATAACGAAAAAAGGAAATGTGAAAAATTCATGAACCTCACTCAGGTGGTTAGAGTTAGAACCTCTTGAGATATAGAAGAGTCCTGGATTCGAGGATGTAAGGTCCGTACATTTCTCACAAATCCTTTCTTCGTTATTTTATATTATTTAAACAAAAATTACGTTGAATTGTATTTAATTTATTTTCGATCTTTAGGAAATTGGACAAAAAATCCCTGGTTGCTGCAGCCGGAGTCAACAAAAGATGGAGAGCTATTTGCCAAGATGATCGTGTCCTCCGAAGAAGAGTCTACAGATGCATAAGAAATAAGATAATCCGCAAGACGAAAATGCACGAAAAGTGTGTTAAAACTTTAAGAAAGTACAGGAAACAGTTTCTTAGAATGAACTCATATGACTTAGAATACTTAGATAGATAAGAAAACCTTTTTTTATTGTACTGCATTTATTTATTTATTTATATTTTGTACTGTTTACAGTTTACGCTTGTACCTGAACTGAACACTTTTTATATTATTTTATAAGGATGACTATTGTTCATTGAACAATTATTTATTTAGAAATATTTACATGGCATGACACTTATATGTACTTAGAAGTACTATTTGCGATTTTAATATTTAATATTTAGATTAAAATTATTTTTATACATACATTTATTATGTATTATTTTTGGTATTATACGAATAATAAATAATGGCAAAATATATGAATAAGTTTTATTTGGTATGTGACCAGGCTTAAAAATATATATCCAATTTTCTAATAGGACAAAATTGCATTCAAAAACCTACGCAAATGGTGTGAAATTTAGATAAAATTGTTTCGACTATTAACTACAGACTTAAAACTTATAAAAACTGCGGGCCAAATGACGGGTGATTCGATCGGTATTTAGAGTCATCTTCTAGTCCAGATTTACCTTCTACTGACGCTATTCTTTTAAGTATTGTTTTTTGAAATTTCTTGTTTCTCCATCTAATACACTTCAAATTTTTATTATATCTTCTATAGATTTAGAGATAAAGAAAATATATAGAATAATATGTTGCAATAAATCGCACAGTCCAAACTACATAAAGAAACCAACTGTCAAAATCAAGTAGTAATTGACAGATAAATGTCAGTGTCAAAAATCAACAGTTTTACTGTCATTGCTCAAAGCATTTTCTGGGAAGTACATTTAATATTTCTTATTGAATTATAAATTAAATAGGTATTTAAAATTATGGTAGGTATGCGTATTAATAGTACATAATAGTATTTATATTTTTAAGAAATACCGCCAATTCCGTCAATAAATTGGCACCATCTTGAACATTTTAGAAGAGGACAATATTCCTTATAGAATGAAAGAACAGATATGATTTGAATTATTTGTGTGTACAAGAAATGTTAAATTCTATACTTAAGTCACAAAACGGAAATGGCGAGATTTTTTTCATTTGTGTAGGTTTTAAAATTTGTTTGTTGAAAATGTAAACCGGCCGAACTATTATGAACCTGATTTCGCAAAATGTTTTACTGTAATTAAACTTTTTTTAAGTACCCATTATTAATTCCAAAATAACACTCGACAATCTGAAATCTTATTTCGTCAAATTTTTTAATGCAATCAATTTATCTTGGCTGTCATTGGCAGAGTTCTTTATTAACTCGTCGTTCCAAATTCGTTCTAAAATTTATTCTATTTCCGGGTTAACTTCTCTGCTTATTCTTCTTGACGTACCAACGGAATTAACTAAAAACGGAAACGGAGTTAATTTTTCACACCGGATTTGCCAGCGTGCACGTTGAAAAATGAACGACAAATCTGCACAGCTAAGATACCATTCGTGGTGGTGGATCATTTAAATTTTTTACAATAGACTGAGCCTCATTTTTCATCTACGGGGTAGCATATTTCAATCTTGGCACAAAGAAAATAATTTAAAAAAATGTGACAGTGTGTTTCAAGATTTAGAAAATTTATTTCATTTAATCAATAATTTTTGCCCATTACCCACATTTTTAATCAAAGGTAATCTGTGCGACTATATACAGTATATTCAGAAATAAACCTAATAGGGTCCTCAACAATACTTTTTTTATATTTTTTTATAAAACATCTAAACTGAAAGTGATATGTAATGGGGTCCTATACCATTTTTCTTTTATTTTTTTTCCTGTAAGAACAGGAAAAAATAATAATTTTAGTGCAAACGCGACTTAAAAATATTACGTAATAAGCGAGATATGAATTTTTAAAGTTTAAGAATTTGATGCGTGACGTAGCAGGTACTAACAAATGATCGACCAACAATGGGACAAGCTGTTAGTTATAGAGGGAACAATTTTTTTCATGTTTGCATAGCTGAAATGCTTTTATATAAAAACTTATACGTCATATTCATGAAGAAATTATTATTGTATAAATAACATAAATAATAAGCATTTTTTCCTAATAAATTATAGAACATTGAAACAGTTTGACAATATTATTACACAAAGTATGACGACAGATGGCGCCAGTGTTTGCCTGTTTTGAAGTTTCTATATTAATTTAATTAATATTATTATTAATTTAATTAATATTACAAATTGATTTAATTATAAATATATTATTATTGTTAATATTACTAGAAGTTATAATTAAACAAATTCATCAAACACAAAATTGTTAAATGTTTTGTTAGGTTATAGAACAACATGACATTTCGTATTCTTTTAAAGGTGACCGCTAAAGACGCGCGAAACTCCTTTTTAAAATCAGGCGACCAATCAGTACTTAATACGTCATGCCCAATTAGTACTCAGCTTCAATCGCTAGTCAATATTTAAAAAAAATTTTTTTCACTTATACTCAATAATTTATGTATATTTTCGTCTTCTCATTTAAGATAGTTAAAATATGACTATGGTATAGGACCCCATTATAGAAAGTCTTTATTGTCTTTATTCGTCAAGCCGTAATAATTTTTTTAATATTCTGTGACGTAGATATAGAGATAATTTTGTTCTCAAACAGTAGATTTCGCTAATAATTGAAGTCACAAATTTATTTTTTCAGCACTTATAAAATGTATAAATATGTTAAAATAACCCTTGTAGTCAATAATTGGAAATATGGGTGGATAATAAGTAATTTAATGTCATAATTAATAAAAATACTACGTATAGATTATAGTCCAAGATTTGATTACCGCTGGTAGCCTATGTCATTCAACATATCTTTTACTTTTATACCAACGCTTGCAATCTTTCATGGCATCATAAATTTAAACTAGTATTATTTAGTTTATTTCTGTTGTTTTATTGTTGTTATTTTCTGCATTTATATACTTGCAAATGGATTCCGTATTTCAAAAAGGCGATAGCAGAAGGTTTGAAAGTAGTAAGAATTTGGAATAGAATAAATGAGTGACGTAGATATAGAGATGAGGAAATTGTAATAAAAACTCGATTATTTTAGAAACTAATAACTATTTTTAAACTTTGATAGTCCTTAATATACAGTTTTAAGGTCTAGTTTAATATAACTGACCCTTGTTCTAATTTGTTACTACGGTGGAGGACCCTATTCGGAGTAGGCTATGAATACAGAAACGGATGTCCGATTATTATTCAATTCAAAAGTCAAGTTGGCGAAATTGATCGTAAAATGTAATTTTAAGTAGAAAAGATAATAAAGAAGGATGCAAAATATTGCCATTTACCATTTTCTAATTTCTGTTGTAAAAATAAGGAAAAACTTTGATTTCTCTAGATAACATTTTTGACAAACTGCCAAATTGTCATTTAATTACAACCTTGGGAAACTTGTATGGTGAGTGCCGGGCATTTGCCCCTAGTACACGATTCCAGTCAATAGATGTCGCAAACGTCGCTTTAAGAAATTTCAAATTTTATTACTGAGCAACTATTGGTTCACGCATTTTTCTGAGGTGGGAAATAAGGATGCGTGGAAAACAAATTTTTTAATTTGACATATTTCCATTTGTGTTTTTTATTCTATCACAGTTTTATACAATTCGCTTTAATTATTCATTTTGTAACTTATTTCTATTAAGCAATTTTTAAATATAATATTGTTTAATTTTGTGTGTTCATAAGATCATATATGTAATTCAGTTCGTGTTTTAATTTAAATATTTACAATTACTTCAATAAAGTTGACATAAATCTATTTTGAAATTAAAATTTTAAGCTGCATAGATGAAAAAGTATAATTAAACATTAAATTTGTGCACATGAATTTTAATATCAAAATAAATTTATAACAATCAACAAAACTAAATCCTTTTGTATAAGAATCAAAATGGGTTGCCCAACGACGAAATATAACTAGACAAAACATTCTCTATCCCTCTTCATTGAATGCTTTGATTTCGGCTGGCCAGAAAGAGACAGAGATATATTTTATCTAGTTCTAGTTCGTGAATTTCTCACTAGAGACCACTTGAATGTATCAGTGTAATTTGACATTTGCGGTTTTGTTTTTGAGTGAAACGTTGGTTTTTATTTAATACCAAAGCTTACAAAGAATTAATTAAACAAAATATATTGGATATTTTTATAAATTAATTTTATGCTTAAATTCATTTGGCAACATGGGCAAGGTACACAAACTGTAATCTTGGCAACCTTGCTGCGATGGGCCATACAAGCAAATGTCAAAGTCCGCGCCTCATATACAAAATGCTTTACAGATCTGTAAGACTTACAGATTTGACCTGTAATTGAATTATATGTATAACTTGATGTATAATCTAAAAAACTTTCTATTTTAAAATGTCAATGATATTGCGCCTCTAGTGAGAAATGCTCGAACTAGTTAAAACATATCTCTATCTCTGTCTGGACAGCCGAAATCAAAACAAATGAAACGATGTTTTGTTTAGTTATATTTGGTCGTTCTATTCCAACCACCAGGCGTAAATGTTCTGTGTAAATACACATAAGTGTTCGGTGTTCGGTCTAAAGACTAAAGAGTATTATTTGTCTATGATTAAATACTTTTAAATTGACGTACGTTTTTCTGTTCATAGCCTACTCCGAGTTTGGATTATTTTTGGACACCCTGTATTGCACATATTAATGACTGAACTAGTGCGTCAATGCATATGGACTTGCAGGAAGATTAATTAGTAATTATTAACATAGTGATTATTTTATTAATTACAAACTCATATTTTTAGTTTTTCTGTAATATTTAAACAAAATTAACAATGTCATTGTTTGCTGATTATGTAAATCAGTTTTTGTGCTCTAATTTTAATAACTAGAAGTTAATTGCTACGTTATTTACAATAGGTAGAATTTAATGAACCCGTATTTTATTTTCATTTCACAATATAATTAGCGAATGTTTAACACAAATATTAAATTCATACATTGGCTTTATTTAAACATTGAAAAAATATTTTGTATTTTGCACAATGACGATAATGAAATAAATACACAATTAAAAATGCGTTATTTGCAATTCACAAAAATACATGTTATTTAAAATTTATCAGCATATATTTACATTACGAATTTAAGTGTTTTATTACTATTTTTACTTTTTAAAGAATTGGGATGAATAATTAAAACAATAAATTAGAATTAGTCCCTCACCTCAATACGAGTTGATTCTTAATCCAGTTGTATTAATTATGTTAATTTCTATTAACGACAAAACTACTTGATCTTAGATAGATAGATAGGGAATGTTTTGTCAATTTGTCAAAAATACATCAAATATTGACATTAAAATCTGTCATTTTTCAAGTGAAAGACAATTTTTGAATGTAAGCACTCAGAAAACCTCTGATGATCCCTAACACATTGTTGGGCGAAACGTTACGTGTTATACCTACCTAAAAGACCGTGGCCCAGAAACCCGAAAAAGTTCCAGCCTATGATAAATGCCAGGGTATTCCATTCAATTTTTTTTTATGATTTTAAATAAAACTTCAATTTTGAAGCAATTTATAGTAATAAAAAATCTTAATTGTTCCTAGTTTAACAGTATTTCATTTTCGAGAAATCAGTGTAACGTCACATTTCCCCTATACTTGTCTTTCTCATACACACTGCTCTGAGTACGCTGCGAGAGAAAGATAATAATTGTATGACGTCAATTTTCCCTTTTAGCAAATGTGAAATATCTCGTAAAGTAATTATTTAAAAAATGTTTTCATTGCTTTAACTATTATTTATTGAACCATACTTTATGTTAAATTGAATTTTAATTTTTTTTTTGTTATGGTGGAATACCCCCTGTTCATAGCCTAGACCGAATTAGTTTTTTTTTTTTTTTTTGAACATACTGTATTAGGATGGTATTACAAAATATAGACCGCATAGAAGTTAACAAAGGACTAATAAAATATGAAAATACCTCATATAATAAATTCTCCGTTATGAAGAAATACGAAACAAGAGTAAACGGTAGCAAAGAAGTACTTCCGTTATGATGGCCTTCCTGAATAACCTCGTTCCTCGTTCAAATAAAATATACGTCGGCGTTTGAGGAAAATAAAACGTGCGTTATGTATACAACCTTGCCCGAAAGGGCTACATTACAAATATTTGCTTTTCTAGTAAAAGCTACATAAATATGCCACCGTTATGGCCGTTTTAGCATTTCCACGACCGTTCTGTGCTGCCTTATCGATATTACAGTAAATCACAAATACCGGAGATCATCCTTTTTATTTCTACGTGTATAAAGATTAATAAAGTTAATGCTCACTTGTGATAGGAAAATATGAATTTTATATGTTGTTTTTTCACAATCAGAAATAAAAGGGTGTTTTTTTCACCACCAGGAGTAGTTATAAATATGCAGTGGCGCACCCAGGAATTTGGGTAGGGGGGTGCACTATAAAAAAAGATAAGAATTATATTTTTTATAAGTACTACATATATTAAATATTAAATACTCCAATTACAGAAGACAATTTATTCTAGCATTAGAAATTTGAACGTCCGAGTGCTTAAATAGTTTTCTGTAACAATTGTTACTACTTTTTCTGTTTCGGCTTTCATTTACATTGTTTATATATAAAAATAATTGTCAATTTTCATGATAGGATATTTTATAGTGATGCGCCAAATACAAGTTTGGCTGAACAACACAACATCGAACTTAACTGAATATTCGGCCTAATATTCAACATTCAAGTTTGATCATGCCTAATTGCGTTGACATACTCGACGTCGCTTGTCGTACATAATTAGAGCATAGCATACTTGATTTAAAAAAAAAAACCTGGACATTTAAATGTTGCACTGTTGAGCACACGTTATAATCATTTTCAAATAAATAAAAACTACCTATATAACAAAATATTTTTGTTTTCGAATTATTAATTCTAGAAATAAACAAGAAAATCCAGAATTTTCGGTACGTGTAACTGAATAATTCAGCTATAACCGAATAAAAAAAAAGTGGCCGAATTTGCCGAATACCGAATAATGTCTGATTATCCGATGCCTATCTAATGTTTTTGGTACAATAATTAGGTTGGTGATAGAGACTATCTTGTCTTTTGCTTAGATATTTTGTATATTTAATGCAGTCACTCCAATTATAACAAACAGTGTCACCAAAAGTCGTTTAAAAATGAAGCTCATTTTACCATCAATAAACATGGTAGAAATGCTACTTAGAATAACATATTCTATCGTCGAATATGTCATTCTAAGTCCGAAACAGGGAAAAACATTTTAATGTAATACATAACATTGATTTAAAAAAAAAAAAATTATTTTGCGCCTATCCAATTGTCCGATTCACGAGCCGATACTTCAAGGGGGCTGCTCTGAAACGTGCGTATTCATTAAAAACTCATCACCGATTTTTTTTGACCAAAGACAATACCTTGCTTACCTAAAGGTGACGGAAGGTAAAAACATAAGTACATATTTTAAATTTGTTCATCTAACATCTAACAAAATTCTAAATTAGTCTCGATTATTTTATCTTTAAAAATAATAATAGTTTAATAATATGGTAATAGTACTGGCATCAAAAATAAAAAGCCCATACTGTCACAGTTATGTTTGAAAATAAGTCTATTTCGTAATTTACAAATACGTAAGACCACAAATCTTTACGGGAAAACGTAAAAACGTTTAGCAATTCCGCTAATATTTTCCGCAATAATTTCTCTTTTGAAGTTTGGGAAATGAAAAGAAGCAATAACTTTCTTCCAGCTTTCGATATTTCCAGTTCTATAATTGATACCAGCGGCTGTCAGCTCCCAGCCGCAGTAAATTGCGAAACAATAATTTCCAAAAATCGCTACCGTTCGTTAAAATTCCTTACACCCACCGAACCGAGAAAACTTCTCCCTTAAGACGTTGAACTGATTATGAAACACGCACTCTCTGATCCTGCTAATGAATGTTTTTGATTAGTTTGTAATTGGTCCGCGTTGGCTTTGATTTGTGACGTAGTCGATGGCTGCTAGTGCTAGCGATGTTTAGACTCTGCAGTTGGTAGCGCGTAGCGGTTGGTAGTACGGAGCTGACATAGCTGTTTGTGTTGCTTTACTACAAGATTTGCTCCGTGAATCGTAATGTTTGTATTGCAATTTGGAAATTTGAGAAAGTTGTTTAATGAATTTAATTTGATGTCAAGATTTCAAACTTTGGAAGATATAATGAAGTTTAAATATAAATATTATAACTGTAAATTGATAAGAATATTAATAAACTTCATTCGTCAAGATAATATCTACAGGGCGAATAAGAGAATTCGTTACATCCAGCTTTAATTTAATTTATTTTAGTTAATATATGATACAAATAATAACTAACATAAATTATCGTCAATTTTTATTAATATTACAGACATTTTGTCATTCTAATGACTGACAGAGCAAGATATGATTTCATAAATATTTTATTGTTTTTTGCAAAATGAAATAATACTTAGTTTTATCAATTCAGGAAATACCGAAAAAAAAATGAATTTAAATCGTAAGATTGTGAAGTTTTATTCAATAAAATGTCTAAAAGTATTCAAGTAGTAATTTACAATAACAAACGATGTTACCCAATATTGATAAATAATATGAAATAAATATATCGATTTCTCTTACGGTTATACTGTTAAATTTTTAAGCTAAAATTAATTTAAAATTATGTTATAATGTTTCAAATCTTCATTTTAAATAAAAAGTAAAGTTTTTCTTAATTATTATATAATATAACAAGTCGAGTAGGCGAAACTATACTAAGGAAACCAGTTGACAAATTCAAATGTTTATAACATAATTTGTAAATGACAGATTTCAGTGTCAAAAATCAACAGTTTTAGTGACATTTTGTTAGCTTTTTCTGGGAAGTACATTTAATCTTTCTTATTGTTTTATTAATTAAATATATGAAATTATAGGTAATATGTGACATTTAGGAACTTCATCATACAATGAAAAATAGATATAATTAGAATTATATGTGTGCAGAAGACATGTTAAATACAATAAAAAACAATATTTGGGTAAAGTTTTGTAATATTTTGTTATGAAATGACGGTTCGATAGCAAAGTGCAATACAATACTTATACAGTGTGTCCCATTTAGAGGTGCCACCATTGGGATCTCGAGAACTATAAGAGATACGATGTCGGGTAAATGGAACTTTTTGTGCGCATTTGGGAGGCCATCTCAGATGTGCTTTTGTTTTTCCAAATATTCTCATAGGGCACTAGATAATGACGAAAAACTGAATATTCTTGATTTTTTCTTTCTCAAATAACTTCTAAACTATTAGTAATTGAGAAAAACGTTTCAAATATAAAAGATAGATATTTTTATTAACTAACCAGTGGCGTACGAAATAAATTTTTATATCCGTAAATTTTCGAGATATAACACAAACTTATATTTCTTTAAATGGAACCCATATCTGATTTTAATCTCAAAAAAATCAATATTTTTTTCTCTTTTCAATGATGTAAGGGTTATTATGTTTTATATTTGTTTTGCTCCTAAAATTTAATTTTTCTCTTTATTTTCCTAAATTTTCTTATTATTTCCCAAAAAAACATTATTATTTTTATTAATTATATTGTATTTGATCAAAATAATTTGTTTTATACCTTTATTACTTAATATTTTGATTCTAGACTCATAATTACAAATTACACTACGATGAGCCAAGGGCGACCTGATACAAAATATTCTCTTATACTTAGTTCTCGAGATCCCAATGGTGGCACCTCTAAATGGGACACACTGTATAGCCTAATACGGAAATGGCGAGAGCTCTTGTGCTGGCCACAACAGCTTTTTAAGATTACATTTAAATTGAAATCTTTTTGCCAGAAGGTAAATTGACAGCTCAAATGACAGTTGTTATGTATGTGCTTATTTTTGTGTAAAATATTTGTCATTTGCAAATCCTTGTGTTTATGTCTTTTGTTTAATTTTATTTTCGAGAGCTCATAAGAATCTATTGTTTATATCGTTATTTTTATTTTTATGTATAATTTTATTTTTATTTTCGGAGTTGTGAATGAGGCTTAACACTTCATTTCTCGAACAACCGTGGATATTGATGGGGAAGCGTAGTCTTGGAATCCCACCCCATATCCCTAAAATATTACAGTAAAGGTGTTAACAATCACTCGAAATCACAGTCAAACAGCATTTAATAGAATCTGTTGTCTGCTGCCGAATTTAGGTGCAAGTTTCATAAAACTAAATGTATACAGTGATTAAAAAGAAATGATGTAGTTGATGCAATTCTGGAGATCTTTTTATTCCACAGTTTATACAGCACCAGGTAAAATCGGAAATACTATTTGACGTCATTTTGACAATAAATACAAATAGATCATGTCAGAGGCGGGGCCTGACAGATAATAGGATTTTGAGTGATTGAATTGCTTTAGATTATTGCTTATGGGCAATGTAAGAAATAAAAGTAAAACCATTTTAATAAAAAATTGTAAATAATATCCAAATTTAAATTTTCAAATGTCACTGTCAACAACAGGAAATAAATTTTTGGATCTTATTCACAGTATTAAATACTCATATTACAAACAGTTGTTATACGGTTATTTTTATAACATTCAGAACTGTGAACGATTCAAGGATTAAAAAATACTGAAGGAAAATTTTAGTTCGTATTATCATCAGCGAAAAAGCTAGATCCATACCAGTCTGTACTTCGCCTCTCTCTTCAGCCCCTTCCTCCTTCCTTGATATTAATGTACTGAAATTAATATTGTTGACAGCATACGAGTATATCTGACACATGATGCATGATGAGTTTTTACGAAATATATCATGTTCCAAATTGTTTATCGAATTTTCCTAAATCGTATGTTGGTGATAATTGAGTTTATTTTGCTCTCTCGTGTATTTAAATTTTTAATTAAAAATCTGATGTGGTCAACACATTATCTCCCGCTATTTAATTTTAATTAATTTAAATACATACCTACATATTTACTAATCCTGCAAACTAAGTATATAAGTTCCTTTGCATATATCTTTTGCTTTATATGATCCGTTTTGTTAGAAGCAATTTGATTTATAGTGCTGCGAATATAGCAAACTTATATCGGATCATCCTGTACATCTAATATGTATGTATGATGGAAAATATATTATTTTTACAAACTTTAATTTCAGTAGAATCAATACAGTCTTCTTAACATAGTTTCATTATTAATTTTAATATAATTGCTTCCCGACAGTGACATTTGCTTAAATATGTCAAAATTGTAATTAAAATATTATATTTTTGTTCGACGCATAGACAGCATGATGTACAAAAATAAATTATTTTATAATTTTATATTTAAAATTATTTACTTAATAATGTAGAATAGAAGATTGTACCATTATATTCAATTTTTATTAGTAAAAGTTGCTGAAAAATTATATTCAAAGAATTTTTTACAAGAAAAACTGTTAAAAGCTTGTATAAGTGATACTTTCGGTTATCCGATTTGCAATAAAAACTAATGAGCTCTTCCCTCATTAGTACAGAATGGGTATAAAAAATTATATGACTTATAGTATTTGAGTAATTGTGTCCACAGAATCCTCACATGCTCACATACAAATACACACACACACACACACATATATATATATATATATATATATATATATATATATATATATATAAATAAATACCGACATTATTGTAATAATGTTAAAATCGGATTCTGGGGTCATTAAAACGTGCTTATTCACTAAAATCTCTATATACGATTTTTCGCACGATCCCTATACCTCCCTTACGTGTAGCGGGAGGTAAAAATGCATTATTTAAAAACAATACAGGAAATTATTGATTATCGATTGACAAACGAATAATTTCTTTCAGAAGTTTGAAGAATCCCTAACAGATAATGAAGAATATGCTGAGTTTTAATGAAACAATATCGTTCATAATTTAATTTAATTTTCATGTATAAATATAAAGTTAATATTTTGCTTCTGCCAAATTTATAAAGAAAATTTAATTTTACATTATTTTCGGTGTAATAACATTAAAAGGAATTGTATTCCTCGATGAGAACATAATAAAGAAAAGGAAATTAATATGTAATTATTTAAATTTAACTGAAATTGAAGCAAAGTTCTGGAAGTCAAAAACTGATTTAAAAGTTTTCATTTCTTTGTTATTTTATTCAAAATTCATCGGAAAACTTTAATGAAAGTTCTAAATACCACCGAACTCTACATAAACTTTTAATGTGAATTACGGCAATGTCTTACAATTTACATTTCTGCATCGTATACTACATAATAAAAAAAATATCCATAATATTTACATTTACGTTCAAATTTACGTTTGCTGTAGAACAAAAATATTGTATTACTTGTATTTACATTTTCGTGATGAGAACTATCTAGATCACGGAATAATTACATAGATACTGGATAAAACAGCAGGGGTTCTCAATCTGTGGTACGCGGAAGATTAATTTCTTTTGAGGAATTATATATAATTATATCTACGATGTCTACATGTGTTGTAGATACTGGCACACCCAGAAATGGGTAATATGCCGTGATGATAGATATATATATATATATATATATATATATATATATATATATTTTATATCTACGTGAAGCAGCTTCGTTTTGTAGAAAAATGTGTTGTGGTCAGCACAAGACCTCTCTCTTTTTCAATATTAGGCTATATAAGTACACACCGATTTTCCACACTTGACCGTTGACGTCATAGTTTGATGTACGTAAATTAGATATACGTATCGAAAACAGAATGTAGGAAACCATAAGTAAGACAGAGATAAACATACAATTACTTGTTATTTTGCTGTTCAGCAATTAATGACGCAACGGTCAAGTATGAAAAATCGATGTATACATATTTTTATATTTTTTTAATTCATTCTATAAATAAGATTCCTCCTACTCTTCTAAATGTTCGGGATTCTTCAAATTCATTGACGAGATTGGCGGTATTTCTGATGCGTATATTTAATACACGTATCTTTAATTTTAAATATTTAATTAATAATAAAATAAGAAATATTAAATATGGGTACTTCCCAGAAAAAGTCTTCAGTAATGTATCTGGATCTTTGACACTGACATTTTTCTGTCAATTACAAACATTTTAATTTTTCAACTGGTTTCCATGGTGTTAGTGGGCTTCTGAGTTTCATTACAGCGGATTATTTTTATATATTTATAATTCTCTATCTACAGTATGTCCCCGGATTGAGTTTACAAGAGGAAAAAAAAAAATTATTTTTGATTTTACGAAAAAATGCCAAGGAAAGAAAAATTTTTGCTTGAATTAAAACGCATGTTTCAGTTATTAAACCTTTTAATTAATGTAAGGTTCTTTTATTATAACGTTTTTTCGTATTATGTCCTCCTAAAAATACAGTTATTACATTGAATCTAACATGATTTTAGTTAGCTTTGAAATATTGACAAATGATTATTAATTCTAATTTCAGAAAAAGAAAACGGCGAAAACCAAAATACTTGTAGTTTATTCAATTAACTCTTTTTTATCTGAAATTAGAATTAATAATCATTTGTCAATATTTCAAAGCTAACTAAAATCATGTTAGATTCAATGTAATAACTGTATTATTAGGAGGACAAAATACGAAAAAACGTTATAATAAAAGAATCTTACATTAATTAAAAGTTTTAATAACTGAAACATGCGTTTTAATTCAAGCAAAAATTTTTCTTCCCTTGGCATTTTTTCGTAAAATCAAAAATAAAAATTTTTTCCTCTTGTAAACTTAATTCGGGGACATACTGTATAAATTTATATATATTCAATGTGTCGGATAAAGGATTTTATGTTCTTTAATATTTGAAAAAACAAATTTCCAAATAATATTTTAAAGAAACTACTACTTCCAGTTGTCCGAATTGTTACTAAAACCTTTTCAGTTCTTCCCATTAATGTCAGATTAAAGAATACGTAGTTAAATTGGTCGTTAGCCTTATAGAATTTGAGAAACAGTTCCTCCAATGATAGTATTTAAATAATTATATCCACACGATCCACACACACACACACACACACACACACACACACACACACACACACACACACACACACACACACACACACACACACACACATTATTGAAAAATGTTGAAATCGGATTCTAGTGCTTTTAAAACGTGCTCAATTACTAAAATTACATATGCGATTATTAGCATGAATCCAATATCTCTGTTAGCGAGAAGTAATAAACACCGCCGGAATAATGAATAGGCTGATTAGGCTATAGTCCACGGCGTACAGAATTTAGGGGGTGCTTAATTTTATCATATTGACAAAAATCTCTAATAAAATGCTCGAGTAATGTGGGAGCAAGTTTTATGCGCTATGTTCAATTGGAGGTACCGTTGAATAAAACACAATACGCATTCTAGATACTTGTGTACCTTCATAATTGCAATTTTCTATTACATTTCTAGCCCGCTGCAAGCATAGCCGTTGCTTATTTTCAATTATATTTTTTGCCGTTTTGAAAGTTATTCGCATCTGGCTTCCCCATAATGTTGATTCTCTGTTTTTACTTCATTTCTTAATTAAATTACCTCATCTAAAATGCAGAAAGTTCTGGGCTAGCTTGAGCAGCAGTTCTCCGCGTCAGTCAGTTTATAACGAGTAAATTAACTACACAATTTTCGTTTTGAACTGGAACTTTTAAAGAACAATTGTTTTATTTGCAGCACAAAGTGCCTCCATAGCAGCAACTCATTAAGTGGAGGCTTGAATAACGCGCCTTTATCTCTCACTATTTTCAAACTCGACTAAATTTAAATTGGTTGTGTTGTACAGAGTCGAAACCGCTGCCTTTAATTATAAACATATAGAAAACTCGTGCGATGTTTATTTTACCATGAATTCCTTTAATTATCACGAAAGCTTTTATATTTTCAGTCGTTTTATGTACAACAGAAATCACAAGCAAATACTTTGAATGCATTTTAATACACAACACGTGTATTGTTTGACTATATCACTCAATAAGAGCCACTCTTACCATCTCCTTTGATTCAAATTTTAACTACTAGTTAAATAAACGAAACCGAAGCGAAAAGAACTGCCAAATGACAAATTTATAATTGCTGTCAATAATCCGATTTAGTATTGTTTATTTAACTGGCAGTTACAATTTGAACCATAGATGGTAAGATTGGAACTAAATTATAAATCAATAAGAATGCGTGATTTTTCTTAGTTACCACGTATTACCGCTGTTATTATTAAGTAACCATTGCGAACTAATGTACATACATACATACATACATACATACATACATAAAATCACGCGTTTCCCACTCAGTGGGTTAGCAAAAACCCGAAAATAATAAGAAAAGGGATGAAAGTAAGAGCTCCACTGAATCACTTAACTCTTTAAAAACATTCTTCTTTCGCCTTGCCCAAAACAATATACGAACCTTTATATATTCGAACATACCTACCTTCGTAGATATATTCACTTATAGGTGAGTTTGTTTATTTTGTTCCATGTACTCAAAGTCGTCAATGGCATTTTGAATTCTATTTACGGAGCGTTTTTTTTTTAAACAGTACCTACTACATAAATGATTCTGTATTTTGACTTTGAGGATAAAAATATTGCTTTTTGCAGAGATGTAGTGGAGGGTATACGGCGTATACCCTGTAGTTTGATCTTAACGAATACCGTATATCCTACATCTTTTTGCTTTAAATCCAAGTAATATAAAAACTGACGTTATGCGTTATGGAGATTTAAAAGTTAGGAGAATATGTAGACGATTTAATCTTCATGAGCTAGAAGCCATTGCAAGTTTAAAAGACGGTAAATAGAGAATCTGTGCCGGAGAAATTAAAATCTTTATTAACAACAATACCAACTTTGCTTTGTTCGACAGCTGAGTGCAAACGTGGTTTCAGCTTGATGGATAGGTAATATTATAAATGATTTACGAGAGTCTTTGCTTATTTCGAATGTGTCGGATCTAATGTTTATTAGTACTAATGGACCGTCATAGAACAATTTCAAACAAAAAAAATATGTACGATCTTGGTCGATATACCATCGTTCAGCAGTCGAGAGTATATTCAAGTATCTAAAATTGATGTTAATTCACCTAGCCAAGCCCTTTGATATATATATATATATTAATTTTAATTATATATATATATATATATATAATTAAAATTAATTTTCTACAGTTTTTCGGATTCTAGGGACCTTAAAACGTGGACAAAAATCTTGATACCTATGCGATTTTTAGCACGATCTCTATTTCCATTACCAGGGGAAGCGAGAGGTAAAAATGCGTATAGTGCCTGGTTGGCAATCTGGTGACCCGGCTCTCCACACCAGCTATGAGTGCCCGTAAGGTGGCACCTAGTAAGCGCCCACACGCTAAAATATATCGTCATCATTACTGATGTCTACATGTGTTGTGGATACTGGCACACCCAGTAATGGGTAATATGGCGTGATGATATATTTATTTATAAAGAACGGTAATAGAAAAACAAGAAAGTAGTAGATTAATTTAGTACTGGTTTCAATTTGGTGACTTCTACTTTTAAAAATAACTTCATAACCATTACATAAAAACTAACGCAATGCAATTTATACCAGCCGAATAGTACGTACATCAAATTTCCATATATGCGAAATAAACAATGCCTAAGTTAACTGAATTTTCTTGTTACTATTAGAAAATATGCTAATAAAGGCAAAAAGATTGGCATTGTTATTCGTTGCATAATTATTGCAATGTTGCTGGATTCTGCAACAAAAGGACCATCTGAAATTAGCGTTATGTTTATTTAACAAGCGCCAGGAACTCACGTTCGAATTTCACGCTGTTTTACGTAATTTTAGCGTGAAATTTAGCTGCACGTGAAGCACTACTTTGCGAGAATAAATACCATCTACCTACAATTTACAATTGAATTCTACTTGGGTCGTGCGCTGCATATGTACACTTAATACATAGTCGAGCCGAGTGCTATAATGTTTGTGTGCTTTTATATTTCTACAATGGAACGACATTATGTAGTTTGCAAATTGGGTAATAACGTCGTTAGTGTTATTCAGCGAAAGTTTAAAGCTCAAAAGCGTGTAATATTTATGAGATTTGAAGGTTTCGCCAAATGTCGACGGTTATTTAAAAAATGTAAATATGTAATCGCGGTTTCTTACCCATTTCTTAATGTGCTAATTAGATTTTATTCGCAGATTTATTGATAATTGTATTTATTTAAAGGAATGATCTATTCAAATCTAGTAATTAACATTAAATATTTGCATTTAGTTGTGATATATTTACAATTAATTCAAACTGCACAATAAGCTGAAATCCCTTTGAAGGGACATGAGAACACAAAGAACATAGTACAGAGAAGACAATCAAACTGCCTGCAAATACGTTATATTGTCAATAAACAGTGGCTCTATTTTAAGACAGAAATTAATATAAATTACTTTTTTCTAACAACTTAAAGTTCAAATAAAAATTTACAGCCCGATTCACAAAAAAGTTTAAGCTAATCCTTATTTTTGGATTAGTGAATGGGGTCATACCACATTTTCCAATTTATTTTTTTTATGAAAATATACTTAAAACCACTTATAAAAATATATATTTTATGTCACATAAGTTTCTAGTTTTACAGAAATAATTTTTTAAAGTTTATATTAAATTTCAAATGACGTCACGGTTTTGCGACCGTGACCGTAATCCCTCCTATCGAATAAAAATGGAACTACGTTTGACGTTTATGTTATTTGACTTGAAAGCAAACGTGACAGCAAGTTATTTTGTACTCGTGCTTTTGTTTTTATTGTATATTATATAATTTGATTATGGAAATTAATTTTGAAGAAGCGAATTCAAATAATTTGCAGAAAATTAATTTTCGGCATCTTCTTCAAGCTATTGAATAAAATAAACAAATGTATATCAACGAAAATTGTTTTTTTATTAAGTTCTACTTGCGTTGAAATGATCTTCACAAACATAAGCAAGACTACCCTTTAAAATTTTTGGAGTATTTATTGCATTATACCATCTTTCCCTTATATCTCGAGGTTTAGGAATACAAACAAAAACTTTATTTTTGCTTCTCACCGAGATGTTCTCGCAAGACGGCACAGAATAATATTATACAACCATGATAATATCTAAATCACACATAATTTGTATTTATTTATATTTATTAGAACATTTCGTTATTTGTACTTACATTTAAACAAAAACAACTTGTTGCAAAGATATTTACTTTGAAAATGTTGGTTATGTTCGAAAAATGTGACAACTCTGCGCTACATTCATGTACAGTACGTGCACGAGTACATGTGTGCGTGACTATCATTGTATGTGTGTACAAAACCATGACGTCACAAAATAAGACTCAAAATGTTTAGAAACAAAATTATGAATGAAAAGTAAAAGAATATTAAATATTTTTCATGTATATATGTATAAAATTATGTATTTTTTTAAATTATATAAAAAAAATCAATATATATTTTTTTTGGTATGACCCCATTCTATTCTATTCCGGTATTTAAAATTTAATTTTCATGATATTATCAACAAAGGTAGATACTAGGAATAGATTAGATAGATATAAACAGTCAAAATTAGAGTACAATTCGCTAATCCAAAAATGAGGATTAGCTCAAACTTTTTTGTGAATCGGGCTGTTAGTGTTCAAAACAGTAATGCATTTTATCATTTTACGAGGGCTGTTAGAAAAGTTTTTTTCAATATAGTAGTTTTAGTAGTGAGAACGATTTTTTTACATATTCACAAAGTTTGACATTTTTACCTTCCGTCAACTCTAGGTAAGGAAGGTATTGTCTTTGGTCAAAAATTTGGTGTTGTTTTTAATGAATATGCACGTTTTAAGGTCCCTAGAATACTATTTTACTAGTTTTACGATGTCTGACTGTGAGTGTTTCTCTCTCTCTCTCTCTCTCTCTCTCTCTCTCTCTCTGTGTGTGTGTGTGTGTGTGTGTGTGTGTGTGTGTGTGTGTGTGTGTATGTGTATGTGTATGTGTGTATGTGTGTGTGAGTGCGTGAGTTCGTGCGTGCGTTCGTGCGTGCGTTCGTGCGTGCGTGCGTGCGTGCGTGCGTGTGTGTGTGTGACAAAAATTTCTCCAACGATAACTCCAACACTACAATGGGGGATTACACCATTTTTTTAATATAATTTCATCTGAAAATATTAGGAAAACTAAGACTATTGATTGAAATCCGGTAAAAAAATTCCTATTAATAAGCGAGTTATAGTCTCCCGAATTTTGAAAATATTGACGTGACGTCACATTTATGTATTTTTATATCAAACTGTTTACATCATGGACCTAAATGTTCTTGAAATATATGCTATTTTAAGTTATATTTACATAAAAATAAATGAATATTATAACACTGTATAAGTCTACATACTTTATAATTACAGGTGTATTTAAATTATTAAGTTTAATGCAAGATATTTATGATAAAATATAAACTGTTTGGAAACTGTAGTACAGTAATCTCCTTTCGAATTTGAATTTCTTAACTTCCATTGGTAGTTAGTTATCCCCACCTCCTAACACGCTATTTGTAATGCACGTATAGGCGGTTTCTCGGTCGCCAATCAAAGTATTTTCATATTAGTGTCGAAGCGCTATAACAAAAAACCCTTTATTTCCGAAATATCTCAATTATATCATTTCATTTTTTTATTAATATTCGTTATTCAGCATATACATTCGTAGTTTTGTACTATTTTCCTTTAATTCGATTGAGCCGTAATCCCCCATTCTAAAAATTATAATTCTATTGTATTCTTTTTCTCTACAAACATAAGAAGAGCTTATTAGGTTTTGGTTATAACTGATCAACCGGAAATACCCTTATTTGAAGTTCTCAACAATTTTTCTTGAAAAACGCAGTTAAATATAATCCTTTTACATTTTCTGTTACTATATATGTATATATTAAAGAGTATTGCATTATCTATACGATATAATTTTTAATTCTTTATTTATTTCTTCATTTTTAATAGATATAGAGTTAAAGAATTATAAAGAGATTAACTATATAGACAATAAGATATTTTTTCATATTGATAATCACATAAAATACCTATTAAAAAATTATATTTAACTGCGTTTTTACAAGAAAAACTGTCCGAACTTCAAATAAGGGAACTTCCAGTTGACCATTTGTAACCAAAATCTAATCAGTTCTTCATATGAATATAAAGAAGAGGAATACGAAAGAACGATAACTTTTAGAATTGTAGTATTGGAGTTATCGTCGGAGAAATTTTTGTTATATATATACACACAGACATACATACAGATATCATTATGTAAAACTAGTAAAATAGTATTCTAGGGTCCCTAAAACGAGCTTTATTCATTAAAAACTCACTACCGATTTTTTTAACCAAAGACAGTACATTTCTTACCGGACGGAAGGAAAAAGTATGTAAAAACAGAATCCTTGAGAAAAAGAAATTCTTTACCCGATTATAGGTATCAGGGATATATTATTATTATATAGAGAAGTCGCTTGTATATAACCACAGAACATAAATAAATTATTATCACACCCTAATTTTAAATTAAACTCGATGGCCATGCCACATTTCATCAATCAAATTCCTCCTCCATATTAATTCAAATCAGATAATTTGAGTATCGATATAAACAGCAACAACTGCTGACTCTGATCCACATTTAACGATGATGACGAGCGTGTTGGAGTTATGACATTGAAATGCAAATCCTCTGGCGAGTGCGAGTGGAGTGTGCAGTTTTGGGCGATGATGTGCTCGACAGCCGACAGCTCCCGGGCCATGAGAAGCGCTGAAATGAACAGCGAGAAGCGAGACGAGCATTGTAAGCACGCATGAGTACGGGTACGTGGATGGTAATTGATGGAATTACTCTTACTACGATGAACACTGTAGTAAGATGAATGGAGTTAGTGTAGTGGGCTAGTAGGAGCAGAATGGGGTATTCCACCATAACAAAAAAATAAGAAAAATTCCAATTTAACTTAAAGAATGTCTCAATAAATAATAGTTAAAACAATGAAAACATTTTTTAAATAATTACTTTACGAGATATTTCACATTTGCTAAAAGGGAAAATTGACGTCATACAATTGTTATCTTTCTCTCGTAGCGTACTCAGAGCAGTGTGTGTGAGAAAGGGGAAATGTGACGTGACACTGATTTCTCGAAAATAAAATACTATTAAACTAGGAACAATTAAGATTTTTTAATACTATGAATTGCTTCAAAACTGATTGAAGTTTTACTTAAAATAATAAAAAAAATTGAGTGGAATACCCCATTTTGATCCTAAAGCCAATTTTAGGGAGGAAAATTGTCGAATTTTTAAAATATTTTGTCCAGCGGATATGATTTTTGATTTTGCAAATAGTACGCTGAGTTTTATATGCTTAGCTCTGCAGATGATATAAATGATAAGAAGGCGGTATTGGCTAGTCATACTGCGTTTCCATACGTAAAAATTTCGGAAAAATTTTAATGGACAATACCTTCGAGCATATGCTGACTATAGAGAAGTAATGGGCTACTTGCGTGGTACTGAAAATCCAATTTCTATCACTTAATACGTAATGTTGTGTTGAAAACATGTATAAAAATATAAATTTTATTTTAAAATAAATATTTGTTTTTTAGTAAAATAAGAAAGAAAATTTTTTGTGACGTCATTATGGTGAACGGAAAAAGGGAACCATATTTAAGAATGTAACTTATAGATGGCATTGCGTACGAGAAAGTTTTAATTTAAATTTGACATTTTTCTCTCTCTGGGCTCTCAAATATATTAATTATTTCACAAATAAACACATAGGTAGTTACAAGTAATTTAAAATATCGATATGAAAAAGACAAACTAAAATACTAACCTCCAAACTATTGTTGAACCGTCAAACAGGAGATCTACATTACCTGTACAAACAAACGCTATGGCTTTACGACTACTCATTGGTGCGGCGTAATTCTACGTCATACATGGCGGTAATTCCAATAATCAAATTTCGTTATTTTTTTTTTGGATAATTAATAAAAATTTTGTCAAAAGAAAAAATATGGGTACCTGCTCTTCAAAAATATGAAATAAAAAAAAATGTACGCAAGTAGCCCATTCTCTATGCCAACGTAAAGCACGTGATTTGAAAATATGTGGAAAGGGGGATTTGCGGGGCTGGAAGTCATGGTCTATTGAGGGCAGCGTTTTGTTGTGTTATATGTCTCTAACCTAACCTATTTTTGCGTGTTAGTCCAGTCATTAGGTAGAAAAACAAGGGTTTATTCCGCAAAAGATAGGGTATTTTTGATTTTTGGATATAGTATATATTTAGGGCTCATAATAAAAAATGCAAGTTTTCCCCCTCGGGGGCCTTCGGGAAGCACCACCAACTTGGGAAAAAAGGAGCAAAAAAGCGGTATTTTCTAAATATCTCATCACTTACTCGCATTAGGATAAAAATAGTTATTTTTACCTCCCGCTATCCTTGGTAAGGGAGGTATAGGGATCGTGCTAAAAATCACATATCGAGATTTTAGTAAATGACCACGTTTTAAGGTCCCTAGAATCCAATTTTAACATTTTCACGATGATATCTGTGTGTGTGTGTGTGTGTGTGTGTGTGTGTGTGTGTGTGTGTGTGTGTGTGTGTGTGTGTGTGTATGTGTGTGTATGTGTGTGTATGTGTATGGATTTTGTCTTCGCTCTAACTCAAATACTATCATTCAGAAAATTCTGAAACCTAATACGAAAATAAAGCCATTAGATTTTGGTGTAAATCGGATAACCGGAAATGGCACTTTATTTGAAGCTCATAATGAATTGAATAATGATCAGACATACGTTTCTGTGGTCATTGCCTACTCCGAATCATATTTTTTTCTGAATACACTGTACTCGTATATGTATACTCGCACTTTCCTTAAACCACAGTATCATCCATTCAAATCTTTTTCCGAAATCTTATATGACACATGTCACATTCCGTTAGAGGAAAATATTTAAAATAAAATTTAGGAACAAAATAATCTTCACCCCAGAATTGGACTCGGTACATCTCGGATTTAATCATAAGTAAACGCAACAGTAGCTCATGAAATTTGAAAAAAATCCTCATTGAGAATCAACTGAAGATGACTATTTAACCAATCCCGTTTTATACCTAAAATCCTTTCATCTCAGTCATATTTTCTCGTTCAAATATAAGATTTTCTAACCCAATAATTGAAACAAGGATACAACAAAACTATCTGTAACAGCTGAGGTGGGCAAAGAATACCAACGCCTTCTAAGTCTTGGCGGGTTGAACAGAAGAGATAGGGCAGTTTATAGTGCGAGCGTGGCGTTTTAGACGGCGGAACTTTTTATATTAGATTTGCGGAAAAGGAATCTTGCCAGGGACGGACTTGGATAGGAATGTTTTTATTGAAAATAAGATGTGGTTCAATAACCAACGTATTGAAATTATGTGGGCGAGAGCTATCGGAGAGAAAAAGTAATAGCTAATTCAACAAAAATATCTTTTTCATTATAACGTTTCTTCTGGCTCGTAAATCTTTCTCTCGTCAATACAAATAAGTCTATATTTTTCCAATATTCTTCTTCAAACCTTTGTTTGCATCAATTCCATGGCTATCATTATTTTTAGGGTGATTTTAGATATTTTCATATTTATCTAACTTCATACATATTGAGAAACATAGGCGAAAGAAAGATAGAAATAGTCAAGAATTACACCTAACGTTTATAGACTTATGGGTCGCTTTCCAGTCAGTAAACAGGAATTTTATTTGGAAATGTTAACGCCTGGTAAAATACAAAGAGTCATAAGACGCTTTTATGATAAAGTAAGAGGCATCAATTGAATGATGCAAAATCAAAGAGTTTCGAAATGAAAAAGGGGTCAATAGGTGTTAGCCTCAGCCCATTATTACTCATTATTTTAATGGACTAGAGAAAACATCAGTACATTACAGACACTAGTAGACTACACTAGAATAATACCTGTGAAGGAAAACAACTTATTTTACACAGACGACACAATATTAATAGCAGATGAGAAAAGGAATATACAGGAATGCAGTCAATATAGATGGTATTTTTATTTTTTTTTGACGAAAATCGACGTTTCATAGCCTACTTACTACTTCTTTAGGATGGAGTCAAAATAATTTTTAAAATGATTTCATCCTGAAGAAGTAACAGCGGCTAACATCGATGTTCGTCAAACAATAAAAATACCAGCTATATTGATTGCATTCCTGTATAATCCCTTTCTCATCAATTCTACCAGTCGCTTAGTATTTTTTCCATTAATCTGAGCAGAAGAAATAAAGAAGATGGGCATAGAAATCAACATAGAGAAAAGTAAAACCATGATAATAAATAATAAATCTCAGAACGATAATGCAAGAGCAGTTGAAATAAATGGACAAACAATGGAGAGAGTCTCAACTTATGAATATCTAGAAAGTATACTAACACAGAAATAGAATAAAGAAGGCAAATAAAATGTACTAAACAATTAATAAAACAATACTAGGTAAGAAAGAAATCGGAAAAGATATAAAACTAAAGATATACAGTGTGTTCAGAAGAAACCTAATACGGAGTACTTATGAACACAGAAACGTATGTTTGATCATTATTCAATTCGAAGGTCAATTTGTTAAAATTGATCGTGAAATGTAATTTTAAGGAGAAAAGATAATAAAGAAGGATATAGAATATTGTCATTCACAGTTTTCTAATTTATTTTTATTTCTAAAATAATGATTCAAGAAGAAAAGCTTTGATTTCTTTAGATACTATTTTTGATATCTTGTGTCAAATTGACATTTAATTATCCTTTCAAACAGGGCATCGAACCCGCCAATAACTGGGTTCGGTTTAGGTCCAGGTTAATTTGTTTTTTGAAAGATGGGTTCGGGTGCGGTTCGGGTTCAAGCATTAATAAAATTTGCGGTTTTGTTCGCGGTTCAGGTTCGAAATAATGTATAATGAGAGCCGGAATTTACGCAAAACGCAACAAGAAACGAACACAATTTTCACGAAAAGTCAGCCCAGATAGCAACGCAGACGCCTAAGACGTCGATTATCAGCTGTATTTACTTTTCGAACTAAAAATTAACCTGAACCGGAGTTGAACCCCTAATCAGAATTTTAATACACGGTTCGGTTTCGACTCAGGTTCAATTACAAATATATCTGAGGTTCGGTTCTCGGTTTGGGTTCCTTAAAATGTTACGGTTTGGTTCCGGTTTTGGTTCGGTTCAGATTCGGGTTCGAAGCCCTGCTTTCAAATTGACATACTTTTCTTGTTCGTAGCTTAGTCCGAAGTAGGATTTCCTTTTAACACACTGTATTACGCTGTAGTATCCCAATAATAACTTATGCAACGGAGTCCTGGACACTACAGAAAAAACATAAATCACAACTAACAGTAATAGAAATGAAATAGGTCCCTGAGGAAAATAATGAAAGCATAATGCAACAAGCAAATCAAGAATAAATATTATTAAAATGGAGCAAGATAATTTAGTAAGAAACGTTATAGATTCAAAAAAGACAGCAAAAAGGACAAGAGGAAGACCAAAAAAAACCTTGGAGAGAAGAAAAGAACAGATAGGTAAAAGTAGAGGGAGAAATGAAAAATTAACAAAGGACCGGAACAATTGGAAAAGGATGAAATGTATCCAACATTCTATAAAGGGTATTAAGGATCTGAGAAGAAGAAGAAGTTGGATCACACTCTTAATATTATAAAAATTAACTGAACACATGTACAGTTGTCTCATTTTCGATGCTTTTTTAGGGTATCTCGGGAAATATTAATGATAGAGCAAAATCGTTTGCACATTCCATAGTCAACTTATTGAGAAAAGTTTAATAGTCAATTTTTTCACCCCAAAAATAATAATTCATCTTTTATTCGTGTGTAAAACAAAAGAATGTAGATTTGTTATATATCATTGAAAAGCTTAAAAAATAAGCAAAAAGATGACACTATTTTCAACATAGGTTGCCATTTAAAAAATCATAAGTTTGTGTTATATCTCAAGAATTATGAAGTTTCCAAAAAATCTAATTAAGCCATTTTATTTTACCTAAAAAACGGTATAAAATTTGTTAAAACAATTTTTCTCTAACTATCATAATAAATGAGTTATAAGATATTTTCGAAATGAGCGAAAATCAAGTTTTTGCCTGTAGCTCAGAAACAAAAGAAGATCGAAAATTCCTGTGGCAACTATTCAACTTTTCTCAAAAAGTTGACTCTGGAATGTGCAAACGATTTTGCTCTATCATTAATATTTCCCGAGATACCCTAAAAAAGCATCGAAAATGAGACACCTGTACATACAAGAACTTACAATATAATATGCTACAACTTATCTTAATAAATAATGGTGTTTGGAATGTGTGGTTGTGTAATGGGTCTTGTTACAGTCTTTTCCGTCACTGTAACCTCTGCTACTCAATTCCCGCCTTTTTTCTTCCTTGTTCTCGCTGTTCACTTACGCCGCCTGTGGCACTCACACTATCTATTACATACAGGTCCGCATTGACCCATTACAAGTAAGCAGACAAATGGCTCTTGCGGATTTGACTTTATTATTTTCCTTGCACTTCTCATACTACTATTACGCTAGCAAATATTTATTCCTTCATCAATCTTCTTTATAAATTCTCGTCACTGGCGTCGAGATCTATGTTATACTACTCAGCGTGTTCACGGCTAGTAGGCAAGTATACACGCACACACGCACAAGAAGCTATACGCAAGCAGAATGCATAACACAACGATGTTGTTGGCGAGTCACGTGACACATACGCACGACGGCAGGCGTCTTGTAGCCGCACAGCTCAAGATGAACGACGAGCGACGTGAGATGAGAGGAGAATAACAGACGAGGAAATAATGATGATTTGCGATAAAGCAAGGTGTGAACGCCATAAGAATGAAGGGATAGTAATATAAAAGCACCGCGGGCAACGCACAAAATAAATAAGTATATTATGGCCAATTGCGCCAACGTTAACTTAAATCTGAAAAGTTCTTTAAGTTGACAATATTGCGTTGATAGGAAATATCAAATAAAAATTACGATTGGGAATTTTTTATTTGGATTGCTTAAAATTTGAGCCTTGTTGTTATGCAAACAATAAGATACAGCTATTGATTTTGTATCTTACAAAAATCTATGTTTTATTATAAAAGTATCCTCGTAATAAAGGCCACTATTTCTTTTGCCTATTTCTGAATTAATATTAATATACATCTCGATTCTCGAAAAAGTTTAAGCTAATCCTTATTTTTTGATTAGCGAATTCTACTCTATTTTTTACAGTTTATATCTTAAGTCTAACCTATTCCTAGTAAATACCTTTTCACATGCCGTCACATTAAGGTAAGGTAGGTATTGTCTCTGGTCAAAAAATTCGGTTTGAGTTTTTAATGAATTAGCACGTTTTAGAGTTCTTAGAATACGATTTTACTAGTTTTACGATGATGTTTGTATGTGTGTCTGTGTGTCCGTTTGTGTGTCCGTGTGTGACAAATTTTTCTCTGACGATAACTCCAATACTACAATTCTCAAAATACGATTCTTTCGTATTCTTCTTCTTTACATCCATATCAAGAGCTGGTTATATTTTGGTTATAATTGGTCAACCGAAAGTACCTGCAATTCAAGTTTTTAACAGTTTTTCTTGAAAAAACTCAGTTAAATATATTTTTTTTTTTGACATTTTATGTTATTATAAATATTGAAGAAAATTGTATTCTCTACAAGATTTAATTAATTTTTTTCTTATTCATATTCAAGATATTTAGTGATAAAAGAATTATAAAGAAAAATCTTGCTGCTAAAAGCTGCACCATGGAAACAAAATATCAGTGTAGTGATCTGTGTAATTGGTCAACCAGAAGTTCCCTTATTTGAAGTTTTTAACAATTTTTCTTGAAAAAACGCAGTTAAATATTATATTTTGGCATTTTATGTATCAATGTAGAATGTTAATTATTATTCGTTAAGCCATATTTTATTTTAGTATTCTATGATGTAGATGTTAATCTGACTTATATAAAAAATTATGTGTAGTGTAGATCAAGTTTTGATTGCCAGTGGCGTTCAACATAATAATATATATTTATTTCAAGGCTTGAAATAATAGTTTTACTGCAGACTGCTTGTCCGATTATTTTTCCTTCGGGACCCCTCAACCGTTCCTCAGTCGATTATCGCTCAAGTTCATAATAATAAGTTTTTCTTGTATTCAACTTATTACAAAGTTATTGCAATTCGGTGATTTGATGGGGATGAGTCAAATTTTCCTTATAACTATTCTTTTGTACACGTTGCATTGCATAGATGAATATGAGATGAATAAAGGACACAATACATACATCCATATCTTACCAGGGATTCGCACCCGGAACCCTTGGGTTTTGAGTCAACTACTTTGCCAGCTACACTACTGGGGTTGGTTGTATATATCATTAAAACATATTCTCTCATTTTTATACAAACGTAAGTAGATTCTACCTGGCGTGGCATCATAAATTTAAACAAATATAATTTGGTTTATTACTATTTACTTGAAAATGGATTCCGATTTTCAAAAAGGAGATAACAGAAAGTTTCAAAGAAGTAAGATTTTGGAATTGAGTAGATGAGTTAATTTCAATAATCCGTATGCTTTAGTTTTAAAGTCTAATTTAAAATAATAGATAGGTAATCCACTTACTAATGTGTTACTATGGTATCAATGCTATGGCAAAGAATCAACAGGCCTATTCTACTAAAAAATTATGTATCGTTATGACTCGTTACCAGGCGATAAGTCGTTATGATAACGATTTTTGCCAAAACCCTATTCTGCTAATTTATTTATCGTTATGAATCGTTACATATCGTTGTTTCATATCGTTTAATAACGACAGGTTCACATGCATTGTTGAAGTCGTAAAGTTTGACATATTTTGAGACCAAAGTAAAAATGGGTGAAGAAGATATTTTATTAATTGTAGCTGAGCAAGAGATTCTGCAAAGATGAGTATTTATTCACTTCTGTACAATTTTATTAATAATAGTTTTTAATATTAGACATTTTATTTATATTTCAGAAATATATTTAAATATTTAGATTTAGATAATATTATTTAATATATTGATATATAATATAATATAGATGCACTATCTATGTATTTAAAAATTATATATTTGTATAGGGATGTCAGATTATATAATCGTACTCTGCGTGATACATCAGATTCTTTTACCCGGTCCCACAGAATTTAAATGACTTGTAAGTCTTCTCCATATTTCTTCCAATTCTTCAGTGGACAATTTATTAATTCTTAATAAACTATTATTTTCCAGTTCTTCAACATACATTTCATACTGTCTTTGAGTTGTCTTCGACACCCTTTTCTTTATATCCATTGTCAAATTGTCAAATTCAATTAAATAGACAAACGAATCGATATGTCAATTTAAATTGAAAAACATGAAAATTTATTCTGTCAAAATATACATGAAGTTAGATATTATCGTTATAATCCTGATAACGATAATATATAACGATATGATTAGTAGAATAGGTTTTTGGCATTTGTCGTTATTAAAGTCGTTTAACCAAATGCTTAGCGACAGTCGTTCAGTAACGATATCGTTATACATTTTTTTAATAGAATAGGCCTGTAAGAAATTAAAGGCGTGATAATATTTTTTTATTTTATATAAACCGCATTTTGAATTCCACTTCTCCTTTCTTTATGTTCGCTATTATTTCAAAGGCAAGCTAGGAAAATCTTCTATATCCCTGTGTTTGCCAGGGTTTCGCGAGAGTTTGTTTGGAATCCATAGAAGAAGAAAAACAGCGTGGCAGTAAATTCCGCAAGTTGGAAACCGATTCAGTAAACAAATTTCCAGGGATTTTTTTGGGCAGGAAGCCGTGAAGGCAAGAAAAGGATACGAGAAGAGCATACGTCATGCAAGAGCGAACCACGATATAAAATATAAAAATCTAGAAGGCTATCTGAGAATATAGCGTGTCCAGGATAACACATCCAAAATGAGGATCTCAAGAATAATAAGACAAAATAGATACACAATCATAGATAATATTTAGATTGTTTCAAATGATAATTTTCTAATTTAGTTCATTAAAGAAGTGCAAATCAAAATTCAGTGTTATATATTTATTTATTTCGTGTCCAAGCCATACATTATACTCGTAATAGACATAATGGGGGATTACGGCTTAATCGAATTGAAGGAAAATAGTAAAAAAATACGAATGTATATGCTGAATAACGAATATTAATAAAAAAAATGAAATGGTATAATTGAGATATTTCGGAAATAAAGGGTTTTTTGTTATAGCGCTTCGACACTAATATGAAAATATTTTGATTGGCGACCGAGAGACCACCTATACATGCATTACAAATAGCATGTTAGGAGGTGGGGATTACTACCAATGGAAGTTAAGAAATTCAAATTCGAAAGGAGGGGCTAACATTCCTGTACAGCAGTTTTCAAACAGTTTTTATTTTAACATAAATTTCTTGCATTAAACTTAATAATTTAAATACACCTGTAATTATAAAGTATGTAGACTTATACAGTGTTATAATATTCATTTATTTTTATGTAAATATAACATAAAATAGCATATATTTCAAGAACATTTAGGTCCATGATGAAAACAGTTTGATATAAAAACACATAAATGTGACGTCACGTCAATCTTTTCAAAATTCGGGAGACCATAACTCGCTTATTAATAGGAATTTTTTCACCGGATTTTCATCAATAGTCTTAGTTTTCCTAATATTTTCAGATGAAATTATAAAAAAAAAATGGTGTAATCCCCCATTACAGATGGTATATCCTACTTCGCTTTGGGTTCTAGAAGTTGACGCCATTATTTCCTTTAATTATCGGCTAGTTCTTTTGAAGGCAACAAGCAAGTGATGGTACAGTCTGGTGGTAGCAGAATTCCAAGGGTCGCGTCTAAAACGCTTCTGCTGTGACCCGGGAGGATATACATATATTGTAATAGTATATTACATCCGAGGTGGGAGATGTTTCATTACAGCCGAGGGCTTATGTATATTACCGAGAGGCGAATCAGTGTTTCTTTCAGACTCTTTTACCCGGAGGGATTTATAATTATTTCGGGGGGGCAGGGAGGCGAAAAAAATTTTTTTTCATTCTAGGTCAAATGCCTTATACTTAAAAGTTACATTTTTTCAAGGGATATGAAACTGCATATTTTGCCCCTTTTATGTACAAAAATAAATTGCCAGATCACAGAATATTTTAGAAAATAGAATATAGTTAACGGATTGTTGATTTTCCTGGCCGAACGGGTTATTTTTATGTTCGAATGCAATATGCACATGTATTCTGTATCGTACCATGCTAATTTTTACAGCCTGTTAAAATTTGAAGCCCGTAGGAACGAATGTATTATCTGTCATATAATTTTTTTATTCAATGTCTACTATTAGTAATAATTTAATCTGGCTTGCAACAATGTACAGTAGATATCGTGAACCTATATACAAAATTTGTTACTACGCGACGTTGATTGTATTCAAGTAGGCGTAAGGTCACGGTCCCTATCTTTCACCCTTTACGCACCCATTGCATTTTGCATTTAAAGCATGCCTCAAATAGCTCCTTGTCTATTTATTAGGTTTGGGTCCTTACACTTATGTCTACATTGTATTAGTTTTTAAAAATTACAGGAACGAACTTAGATACGTTTTGCACATTTTCTTTCAACGCATATCAACTATAATTTGATATTTTTAATATAATCTTCTTCGGGGGGGTTTTCGTTTGTTTTCCGGGGGGGGGGGGGGGTTGGACCCCCCGAAAGAAAGAAACACTGAGGCAAAGCCTCGAGGAGAGATAATGCGCGAGGCTGTTATGAAACTCCCACCGAGGTTATGTATACTATTTTATTCACAATCATCCTCATTTTAAATCAATAATTTTCAAAATAAATCAATGAGTTATAACCTTTAATTTTTTTACTATTTTGACAGCTGTCTTAAAATTTGTTTAACCTACTTAATTATGGGGATCTACGGCAATGTTGCTAGGCAAACCCTACATAAACATTTCCAACCCATGAGATGGAAGTGAAATCTGTTATTTCCAACCCAAGAGATTGTCATTAAAGTTAGGTATGACGTATTTTCCAACCTCCAAAAGGTTAGGAATCTGTATATTACTATAATGATTGTGAATAAATATACATTTCCAACGTAATAAGTCTTGTTTTCCTATAAAAAAAATTACATGTATAAAATAATTGTATATAATAAAATATTTAAAAATAACAATACAAACTGATATGACAAAATTGATGTTATTTGTAGAAGTAAAAATCTGTTGTGGCCAGCACTATACCTTCCGCCAATACTTTTGATGATGCCGTAACTGGCGAAATTATACAATAAAGCAAAAATACACTTTTCTTGTGAAACTAAACAGAGTGTTATTATTATTTTTTTTAACTTTTATTAATTTAAATACGTACTTACATATTTATAGATGCTGGAAACTAAATTACGTTCCTTTGCATTCATATAATATAACTATTATTTTAGTTACTATTATAATTTCCTTTTTAAAACGTTACCAATAATGATTTGAAATGATAGGTTAGGTATTTGACAGTGACTTTTATCTGTCAATTACATAAATTTGAAATCTGATTTATGTAACTAAGGAATTGTGTTTATCTTTAAAACATAGGCCCCGGGATTTATAAAACAAATTATTTTATAAATAGAAATAAATTATACAGAAAAAGTATGAATGCATATCTGTAGAAAATTTAATGATCTTTAATTCTTATAATAACATAAATCTCGAAAAAAAATCCTTTTAAAGGTATTATTCGAAGAATAACTATTTTGATCTTTGGTAAAGTACCATTTTCGGTTACCTGATTTACACCAAAATCTAATGGCTTCTTTCCATATTAGAATAAGGTAGAAATACAAGGTTTTCTGAATGATAGTCTTTGAGTTAGAGAGTTGACAAAATTCATACACACGTACATACAGACATCATCGTGAAAATGATAAAATCAGATTCAGGGTAACGGGGGGCAAAACCTGGAAAATTATTATTTTCGCCTATATCAGTGACGCACATATTTTTTCCGAATAAAAATACGTTGATATCTCGTAATGGGGAAACTGATTTTATAAGTCTTAAGGTAGCTACAGACTGCGCTGACGTTTCGTGTTAACACGTGTTGTCACGATACATCACAACACAACATAACACATCAGAAACACATAGAGCATTCACATTGTTCTGACGTTTTGATGCACCGTATGAAAAAAATTGACAAATTTTCTATATTTATGATATTACTAATTAATTTTAATTTCAAAATACAATTAAATAGAAATATTTGAAATACAATTAATTAGGTACTACATATTTATAACGACAGGTTCATTTTAGGTAAATTGTTCATATTTTCTGCTTCTTTATTTATTTGTTGTTCTTGATTATTAATCAAAGGTAATTTTATTTTTCTCAACTACCCATAGTACGTGCGTCTCATTCACTATTTTATTTAAAACTAACACGATACTACTTGTGATGTGCAATCAAACTTGCATTGATCGCCGGAGACCAATGTAAGTTATTGGTCCCCGGCGACCAATGCTGCAGTCAACGTGTTAAATTTCAATTAATTTGTATAAATAAATATTTATTTTTAATAACTAATTACTTATTTATATCAAATAAATATTTATTTCCGTATTTTCAAATATAGTTACCTATTTTATGGCAAAGAAATCTTTCTCTCGTATAAAAAATAATGAAAAGTTAAAAACATAACCAAAAATATTATGAAAATGCTATACATTCCCATCTGACGCGATCTGATGTCTGACAAAAATCTGGGAGTTTGGAAATCGTATAACACGTCCAAACACGCGTCTGATGTTATATGATGCAATAACACGTCAGAAGACAACACATCAGAACAATATGAGCATTCCCATAAGGCATAATGAATTAGATTTTAATTTAACACGTCATAATGCAACATAATGCGTGTTAACACGAAACGTCAGCGTAGTCTGTATCCACCTTTATAGTTCTCGAGATGCCTATGTCGGACACGTTATCCTGGACTTCCTGTACATAACAGAAAATATGAACATAACCAAATATGTACCTATATGAAATATGAACCAGTTTCCGAGCGATTAATATTCCCGCAATAAAAACTATTTCGCTAGTGACAGCAAGCTTACGTGGATTAAAGTTACAGTTTAATTAATGGATTCCTGTGACAGATAATTTATTAGCTTCACTTCGACAGCATGGATTCTCAATTACCATCATTTCCAAAATGCATCAAAAAAGTATATCGTATATTAGAACCATTTATTATATTTATTCTCTGATGTCCATATACGGTACAAAAATACAAACAGGAATAACAGAACTGGAAAAATGCGATGAAAATATGAAATATGTAAGAGAAGATTAGAATTTTTCTTGAAAAATAACATGTAAGATAGAGACTTGTCTGCTGAAATGATTTAAAGCTGCTGAAACTGAAAAAGATAATTGAAAATATATACTCTGTTGTGTAAAATTTATGGATTTGAGATAAAAATGTGAAGGTACAATGAAAATGTAATTAGAAGACGTCCTTTTTACCTACCGCTACCCAAAGTAAGGGAGATATAAGGATCGTGCTAAAAATCACATATCGAATTTTAGTAAAAGACCACTTTTTAAGGTCCCTAGAATCAAATTTTAACATTTTCACGATGATGTCTGTAGTGTGTGTATGTGTATAAATCGGATAACCGGAAATGGCACTTTACCTGAAGCTCATAATGGTTTTTCTTCAAAAAATACCATAACATGCCATTTTCTCGCATTTTTTGTCATTATGAAAATTAAATTATTGAATTTTTTATAATAATACATTAATACTTTTATATATATATATATATATATATATATATATATATATATATATATATATATATATATTTTACTGATAATTTTAAAAATATTTTTTTTTATTAATCCCGAAACCTAAGATAAACACAATTCCTTTGTTACACAGTTCATATTTCAAATGAATATAAATATCACTGTGAAAAAAATAATCACTTCAAATTAACAATAGTGACATTTTAAAAAGAAAATAGTAAATAAAGCAATAGTTCTATGCAATGGAACATAATATAGTTTGCACCATTAGTAAATACGTAGGTATGTATTTAAATTAATAAAAATTAAATAGCGGGAGGTTTTGTGTTGGCCACATCAGATTTTTTTTCAATGCTATTAAAAAGAGGTGGATAGATATATTCATACTGATTTGTCCGATTTGGGCAATTTATTGACGATTTGCATCTTGTCTATGTGCAATTATTGTCTTTGGGAGTATCTCAAATAACGTGTTGTCTACGAAAACAAGCCCTATACATTAAATGCGTTGAAAGACGCGATTCGTCAACAAATAACCCGAATCGACAGAGGCCCGCTATTTGCAAGATGTGAACTATCATGAATATCATGAAATGCTCGACCCTCACAAATGTTTCTTTTGTCAGTATTTTTTTTTTTTCAAAACTAACGATGTAGTGAATATTTCAAAAACGTCCGGTTTCCGTGCTCCACTCTATATTTTAACGCCGGATTTATTTTGCTCTATAGCCTTCATAGATTTAAAAAAAAACTATTATGCTGAATTTACTAAAAAAAATTCTGTTATTCTTATTGTAAAATTTATCTTTTGTTTCAAATATTTCGCTCGTAATTTATCCAGAAAATTTGATAACAACGGATATTAAAAACTATTAAAGAACCATAAAGTTCTATTTTCAGTCAGTTTCAATTTTTGTATTATTTTTAAATAAATAAAAGCTTTGTATAATATGATCATTTGTTAAAGCGACTGTACATCATCTAAACGACTATGGCGTCCATATATGAACACAGCCCAAAATTACGAGTTGTGGTACTTTTTTCATGGGTACAAATGGTGGATACGTGCTTGTGTTTCCAAATAAAACCCGGAGTTTGCTGTTCTCTACAACTTTCCGCCTTTATTTATGACTAATATCTGTTGCGTTATGATTTCCAGCGCAATCTATTTTTATTTTACTAAAATGTATGATGAGATTTATAATATTTCCTACCCACGTTTTGTTTTTTTCTTTGAGAGAAAATCAAGGTAAATACTTACTTTTTTGACAGTGTATTATAAATAATTCAAAACAATACAATAAATAAATAAAATTAAATGAAGTCTCGTGGCTGTATGCCTGAGTGTCTGGTCGTGAATCTGGCGACCCGGGTTTAATCCCCACCGACACCAAAATTATTTCGAATTTTAAATTGCACAAATATGACCTCTGTGATGCACTTTTGACCACGTTTTAAGGTCCCTAGAATCCAATTTTAACATTTTCACGATGATGTCTGTATCTGTGTGTATGTTTGTATGTGTGTATGTGTGTGTATGAATTTTGTCAACGCTGTAACTTAAATAATATCATTCAGAAAATTCTGAAATCTTGTATTTCGACCCTATTCTAATATAGAAAGAAACTGTTAGATTTTGTTGTAAATCGTATAAACGGAAATGGCACTTCATTTGAAACGCATAGTGGTTTTTCTTTAAAAAATATTTCATTATAAAAATTAATGATTATTGAATTTTCTACAGGTGTACATTAATACTTTTTCTATATATTTTACACGTAAAATTAAAAAATAATCTTTTTATAAATCCTAGAGCCTTTAATAAGTACAATTCCTTTGTTACACAGTTCATATTTCAAATATATGTTACTGACAGATAAATGTCTGTCAAAAAACTAATCACTTTAAATTTAAATTAATAAAGGTGATATTTTAAAAAGAAAATAGTAAATAAAGCAATAGTTATATGCAAAGGAACATAATATAGTTTGCAGAATTAGTAAATACGTAGGTATGTATTTAAATTAATAAAAATTAAATAGCGGGAGGAATTGTGTTGGCCTCAGATTTTTTATTTAGCATTTGTGAATTTCTTAACCAGGAATTTATTCGCACTCTGATCTTTAAAATGTTTTTAAATTGTGCGTCTGATTATTTTTTGACATTTCTTATAGTGACAATAAAGCTCTAGAGATTATTCCCGGGAATAATCTCTATAGCTTTTATTTATTTTGCCTTCGAGGTTATGTTCTAGTTGTCAAAACAGACTTGCCAACTGCACCATATAAATGAATGAAGCTAGTTAATTACGACAGTAGATGGCGACACAATAGCAAGACAATAGCTTTCCGTTGTTTGAAACAAATTTGTAGATAAAAAATAATCTAATTAAATATAATTCAAGAGTTCGATAAATTAGGAAATAAATCTCCTGTTTCTTTCTTAAACTTGTTGCCATTTGACAATAGCCACTCAAGCTCTACGGGCTTTCGTGACTATTGCCTGGCAACAAGTTTTCGAAAAATCTGACAAATTATTTTCTATTTATTCTCACTCTCTTCTTATATTACTACTGAGAATATAATTCTTTAGTCACGTGACATGTTTTCTACCAATCAGTATTCAGAATCTCCCTAGTTATATGTCTATCACAGCGATGATAAAAAAAAAACAAAGAAATTATCACCTTATTTATAATCGTTACAAAGGAATTTTTACAACATTGACATTTAACTTTAACAAAAATTCATTATAAATACTTTCTCATTAAATATAAACTCGTGATATGATTAATAATCGAAGATATTGCTCGTGAAATTTTCTTTAATTGTGTCAACTCTTACGTGGTGAATCATACAATTCATTTTTACCTTCCGTCAAAAGGAAGGTATTGTTTTTGGTCAAAAAATTCGGTGATGAGTTTTTAATGAATAAGCACGTTTTAGGGTCCCTGCAATACGAATGTACTATTTTTAAGATGATGTCTGTATGTGTGTGTGTGTGTGTCCGTGTGTGTGTCTGTGTGTGTCCGTGTGTGTGTCTGTGTGTGTGTCTGTGTGTGTGTCTGTGTGTGTGTCCGTGTGTGTGTGTGTGTGTGTGTGTGACAAATTTTTCGCCGAAGATAACTCCAAAACTACAATTCTAAAAATTATGATTCTTTCATATTCCTCTTCTTTACAACCATATGAAGAGCTGATTAGATTTTGGTTATAATTGGTCAACCGGAAGTACCCTTATTTGAAGTTCTTAACAGTTTTTCTTGAAAAATCGCAGCTAAATATCATTTTCGACATTTTATGTGATTATCAATAGAAAGAATATCTTATTCTCTATACGGTTCGATTATACATTTTCCTTCATATTCAATAGATATAGAGTTATAAAGAGATTAAGAGAGATTAACTGTCGAAAATCAGTCAGCATTGCAAAAATTATAAAAACAAATATATTCAAAAAAATCTGTTGTGACCAGCACAAGACCTTCCGTCAATTCTATGTATTTTGTACAAATCCCATACCAAAAGGTCCTTGGAACAGATTCTATATAATATCATGTAAAATCGAACACGAACACATACTATTTTTTACAAATTCCATACCAAAAGTTCATTTGAAAAGGTTCTATAAATCCAATAAAATTATAACATAAGCTACACTAAGTAATGTCCTTCCATCTTCTCTTTGGCCTTTCTCTGCATGTCACTTGCGAGCAACACTATGACATACCAATTTTAGATCCTATACTTTTTTCCATATTACCTTCCGTCACCTTTAGGTAAGGAAGGTATTGTCTTTGGTCAAAAAAATCGGTGGTGAGTTATTAATGAATAAGCACGTTTTAGGGTCCTTACAATACAAATTTACTATTTTTAAGATGATGTCTGTATGTATGTATGTGTGTGTGTGTGTGTTTGTGTGTGTGTCCGTGTGTGCGTGTGTGTGTATGTGTGTCCGTGTGTGACAAATTTTTCTCCGACGATAACTCCAATACTAAAATTCTAAAAATTATAATTCTTTCGTATTCCTCTTCTATACATCCATATGAAGAGTTGATTAGATTTTGGTTATAATTGATCCACCGGAAGTACCCTTATTTGAAGTTTTTAACAGTTTTTCTTAAAAAACGCAGTTAAATATTATTTTTTGACATTTTATTATTATATATATTAAAGAAAATACTCTTCTCTATACAGTTTAATTATACATTTTCCTTCATATTCAATAGATGTAAATTTAAAGCATTATAAAGAAATTAATTTTCAAAAATTAGTCAGCTTTGTTATTTATCATGGAAACAGCTGACATAATTATTCAAAAAAATTTAATTGACAGATGTCAGTTGCAAGTGCAAAACCAAATATGGAAAAAAGTGTAGGATCTAAAATTGATATGTCATAGTGTTGCTCGCAAGTGACATGCAGAGAAAGGCCAAAGAGAAGATGGGAGGACATTACTTAGTGTAGTTTATGTTATAATTTTATTGGATTTATAGAACCTTTTCAAATGAACTTTTGGTATGGAATTTGTAAAAAAATAGTATGTGTTCGTATTCGATTTTACATGATATTATATAGAATCTGTTCCAAGGACCTTTTGGTATGGGATTTGTACAAAATACATCGAATTGACGGAAGGTCTTGTGCTGGCCACAACAGATTTTTAAATATTGAAATACACGGTTTTTAGTTTCACAAATATATTTTTTGTTAGATTACTAGTTTCGCTATAAAATTAGCATCAACAGATCTCACAAAATTTAAAACGTGTATAGATAAAAATAACAAATATAAATGGCATATGTCAATATGTCATTTATATTTGTTACTTTTATCTATACATGTTTTAAGTTTCGTTAAATCTGATGATGCTAATGTTATAGGAAAACTAGTAATCTATAATAAAAAACATATTTGTGAAACCAAATACCATGTATTTCAATATTTAAAAATAAATAAAAATTTGATTTTATAATTAACCATCGTCTTATATGCTTGTTGTCTTGTACATCAATATATACTTTAGTCATTTTGGTGGACCCGAATGTGATCAAACGTTACATATTTTGTCATTTTTCCGGCTCACTAGCCATCCTGTAATTTTGAATCGCGGTCCGAACTTTGTAATCCACTCACTATATTTCATTATCTCACCTTTTTCTGGCCTGTAACCCAAGATGTTGACTTGTCGACTTGCGGTTTGTCGCTGGCCGACAACTCCGGGCGTTTTTTGCTGGTAAGTGATTGGGCGGGAAGTTTAGCGGAGCAGCGACCGAATAGCGGAAACGGAAAAGAGGGAACCGAGAGCAGAACGCTAAATCAGCCTAACCGTCTGGATCGCAGAGAAAGAAAAGTATTATGTCGTATGATGGATTTCATAACAGGGACGGTTAACACATGTTACGTTTTCTATAGAAGCTTTTTTTATTTTGTATTGTAAGTAGTGATGTATTGTTATATTAAAAATATGTTGTGGCCAGTACAATACCTCTCGCCACTTTCATATTAGGCTTTATAAGTATTGTACATATTTAACATTTCTGGTATACACAAAAACACATGTCTTCTTCATAATTTTTTAAATTCATTCTATGAACAAGTTTCCTCTTATTCTTTTAATGTTCGAGATTTTTCCAAGTAATTGATGAGTTTGACGGCATTTCTGAAGGGTATATGTAATATACCTATGTATCTGTGATTATAAATATTTAATTATTAATAAAATAAGAAATATTAAATGTACTTCCCAGAAAAAGCCTACAGTAATGTTTTTGGTTTTTTGACACTGACATTTATCTGTTAATTACAAACATTTTAATTTTTCCACTTGTATTCCATGAGCTGTGAGATTCACTTACAACATATTACTTTATATATTTATATTTCTCTATGCCTAACCCTACAGAACATATAATAGAAATTTTAAATGTGTCGGATAGAGATTTTTATGTTCTTTAATATTTGTAATAACATAATTTTTCAAAAAATAATATTTAGAATTTGTTTTTAAGAAACTAGTACTTCCGGTTGCCTAAATTTTTACCAAAATCTAATCAGCTCTTTCTAGTAATATCAGATTGAGGAAACCGCAGTTACCCACACACACACTTTTATACAGTGTGTTAATTAAAAATTTGGCCATAGGCGTTTAACATGGGAAAACAGTTTTTCTTTGCGCAAAAGTCCCCAATTAATTTTAAACAAAATGTTTCAATTAAATGTTGTAGATAATTATATTCTACGCCTAAATCAGTAAACAGTTTTAATTTTCCACGTTTGATAACTTGTAAAATCTAATTTGAAATTGTATAAAAATACCGCTCATTTCTAGAGATACCCATGAAATTGAAATAAAGTTACAAAGAAATGCGTATCGTTTGAACTGTCAGTAATTCAGTTTTTATCTAAAAGTTGCAGATAATTCAATTCTGCACCTAAATCACTACAGAGGTATTATTTTTAAAATCTAACACTGAAATAACTTTTATTATTATCATTTTTTCACATTCTGTAATCCATAAAATTAAATATCTGACAGTTCAAATGATATAAATTTCTTTGTAATTTTGTTCCAATTTCATGGGTATCGCTACAAATGAGCAATATTTATGCAATTTCAAATTAGATTTTACAAGTTACTAAACGTGCAAAATTAAATCTGTTTAGTGATTTATGCGTAGAAAAATAATATCTGCAACAATTATTTGAAACATTTTTGTCTAAAATTAATTGGGGACTTTTGCGCAAAGAAAAACAGTTTTCCCATGTTAAACGCCTATGGCCAGGTTCGTAATTAACACACTATATATATATATATATATATATATATATATATATATATATATATATATATATACACGGACATCATTGTAAAAATGTTATAATCGGATTCTAGGGAACTTAAAACGTGCTTATTCACTAAAATCTGGATATGCGATTTTTAGAATGATTCCAATACTTCTCTTAGCGAAAGGTAAAAAGTTCAGGGACTTTCATATATTAGAATCACAAATAAAATATTGTTTAAAAAAAAATGTTTACCCAACAGGCTTAGCCCAAATTAAGGATAGGAAAATAATAAATATTGGAAAATATCGACATAAGAAAATTTGGTATTAGCAACTGACACGATCGTTGGTGGCAGCACCGTCGCCGCTTTGATTTAGTACTCTCATTGGTGTTATTTCTGCAGGCATGTTGTGAAATTTTGCAAATATAACACATTTGTGTAAACTTATTACAGTGAGTATTTTTTAACGTGAAACATTGGATTTATCATATCCATGGTTACTACTCTACATTTGATTGACAGCAATTTATTTGTCTGTCCCATTTAAAATGAAACATAGGAAACGAATTTGACAGAAGTATAATATTTAAATATTGTAAGAAATTTAGCCGAGTCAGAAAGCTACTCGGTAGCATTAAAGATATTTCGGGCATAAGGTGCACACAATATTTTTTCTACAACTAAATTTAATTTTTAGAAAACAGGTATAATTATTTAAACAAAATTTAACCTTACTGACGTCTTGTCAAATGTCAAATTCAGTCCCTATGTTTCATTTTAAATGGTACAGGCAAATACATTGCTGTGAACCAAATGTCAAGTCGTAACCATAGATATGACAAACCCAATGTTTCACGTTAAAAAAATACTCACGGTATACAAGAAACTAACGGGTTAGTCTTTTATAGAGGATATTTTAATAAATTCAGCATTGACAAAAAATAAAGCGTTATATTTACGCGAAAATGAGGATAACTACTGCCAAGTTTAGAATTCTACATGCATATCGCACCTCAAGATGTTTTGTAGAAGATACGTTAATAAATTTAACATTACTATGTGTCTATTATATGCATATTTTTTAATTAGACAAGAACAAAATAAACGCAGAACACACAACTATGTGATTTATAGGACAAACAAGACCTTTTCTTTCATATATTTGCGCTGTTTACAAAGTGGTGCACTAAAATCGGCTTCTGATTAAATGTTATCCACGAAAATAATACACTTTATTTTAAATATTTTGTTGATTTATTTCGAAATAAAAACCCGTTATTGCGCCCGTCAAGGATTAATTTTGTATTGATTTTACTCAGGGATGGTAACCATAAAAAATATCGGTTTGGGTTTCGGTTTCGGTCATCGTGAAAATAAAAATTCGGTTTTGATTTGGGTTTCGGGTTTTATACAACAATCGGTTTTGGTATACCGGTTTTACTAAAAGGGTTTCAGTTTTGCAAAAATAATTTGCGAGAATAATAATATTATTAATTTTGATAGAACAATTAATTATTATAATGATGTAAAAAGTGTCCACAAACACGTGTACCAAGTTTTATAACAATCAATTTTAATGGGAAGCAAATATTCAAAATATTCTAATTTCCCATGTTAAATGCCTATGTAAATGTAACATGTAACGGATTTCGAGCGCCACCCGATTGAGATACTACGTTGAAAATTGAAATACGTTTCGACAAAAAAAAAATATGTTTATATTTTTTTATACATAAGTATTTTAATAATAAAAATTTACAATATTTAACAACTAACAAGAGACCTGTATATAATGCGGTTAACCGATAAATAAAAAAGGGTTTTGCTTTCGGTTCCGGTTTTGTATCTGTTTCGAATTTCGGTACAGGTTTCGGTTTCGGTTCTCATATTTTTCCGGTATTTTTTGGTTAATGGTTTCGGTTCCGGTTTCTGTTATCATCCCTGATTTTACTAGTGATAACTATAATATTGTCACCAAAGTTAGGAAAGTCGCATGGCGTACGACCGTACAATAAACAACAAGTTTTGCTTTTACCTTTATATTATTTTTATTATTCGAGTTCTAATGTCAAATCAGCCAGAGTACTAAATCACATAGTTACAAATTATGCCACCAGATGTCATGGCGCTTGGTGACAGTTGTCCTTAAACAATTAGTTTGATATAAGGGCAAGTAAAATGTGAAAATACTGATATAGACAATGGGAGTATGGAAATGAAGGAAAGACAAAGAACGAAGATCATCATCAGAGCAATTAATTATTTTTGACAAATGTAGTACAAGTGCATTTTCGCGACGTTGAAAATTACAAACAACTGTTCATATTACATGGAATATACAGGGTACCTGTTATGAACTTTGTAACAAAGATATTTCAGGAATTTATTTCTAACAGATTTGAGTAAATTTTGATGGAGTGATTTTATTTTAGCCCGAACAAATGAGTAGTATAGGCTTGTAACAGCAGCTAGATTTTGGAAAAAAATACTTTTTTTAATTACGAAATCCAAGTATTTATTCTCATAGCTTTGTTGTACGGGTCTTCTATAAGGGAAACAAACGTAAATTTAGTATAAAATTTTATCCCAAGATCTTCTAAAGTGGCAGGTGTTGATATAATTCCATTATTGCTACTATAATTTGTTTACTGCCACGGTTTTACTTCCGCCAATTTTTGTGCATCATCTGGCGTACCACAAGGCTCTGTACTTGGTCCCCTTCTTTTTATTCTTTTTATCAACGATATCGCGACTAACATCAAGTACTGTCATTGTCTAATGTACGCAGATGATTTTAAACTGTTTCGCGAGATTCGTCAATTTGAAGATTGTGTATTTTTGCAACAGGACTTAAACTCAATCTATGAATGGTCAATTAAGAATCAACTATACTTCAATGTTCAAAAATGTCAAGCCATAACCTTTACCAGAAAGCAAAATATTATTAAATATAACTATAGTATGAACAACAATATTTTAAATCGTACTGATATAATTAAAGATCTAGGCATATTACTTGATCCAAAGTTAAATATGACTATTCACATTGAAGATTTAATTAACAAATGCTTTAGAACACTTGGTTTTATATTCCGCTCCACAATCGATTTCAATAATGTCACCTGTTTTGTAGTTTTATTTAAATCCTTAATACTTAGTAAACTGGATTATTGTTGTACAATTTGGAATCCCAGCCAATTATATCTTATTAATGATATTGAAAGAATTCAAAATAAGTTTTTCAAACATGTTAATTACAAATTACAAATTCAAAATCAGAATGTTAACTTTTATAATATATTATCAGTCAATTATAACTTAACTTCCCTACAATGCCGTAGTAAAATTAATATATTGATGTTTTTATACAAAATTGTTAATTATGTAATTCATGATGAGTACCTCCTATCTAAACTTAATTTCTATGCGAATAATTGTAACACTCGTTGTTACAACACTTTTGTCATAAGTCAGTATAAAACAAACTATATGTACAATAATCCTATAAGCAACATGTGTCGATTGTATAATATTTATTGTACCCATCTGGATTTTTCAGTTAACATAACAAAATTTAGATCTTTTATTAATTCTTTATTGCAATAAAGTAGTCATTTTTTGTTGTTGTTTTCCTAACTTTTTTTTCATATATGTATGTATATTTTATTTTATTGCAATAAAGTGTAGTTAATTTTCTGTTTTCATAACCACCCTTTATATGTTTATATTTTATATGCTACATTGGTATGTTCTCACTTTATATATATATATATATATATATATATATATATATATATATATATATATATATATTGTTAATATTATTCTGTAATTGGGACATTGTCGTGTTGAATAATAAAGCTATTATTATAATTATGATTGGTGGAGGCAATGTTCGTGTAACATATATTGTTGTACATTTTTTTAAATTAAGATATAATTTATTGATTGAACATCATTAACAAGTTATACTAAGTCTTCTTGAAGACTCTCGTGACATAATTAATAAACATTGAAAATAGTAGAAAACCTAAATTTAAGCCTTGAGGTGCACCCGATGTTGGATCATAAGAGGTAGTAGAGTTACAACTTTTAAAATAAACATATTTGTCGCTGATGTAGTTATGATGAAAGAAGGGATCGTTCTCTTATGGTCGATTTCACTACCGATTCTTAAAATTTAAGTAAGTCTTATGTACCCGATGTGCACCACATAGGCATTACGTTTTGACCAACTGCTGAGCATTGCCTATCTCGATTTAGGAATTACTTAGTTAGGAATCTGTTTTCCAATGCCCAAATCGCTAAGCATTTCTTAACGTTTGACAGCTGACACTTTAAAATAAAAATTTTACGCGTTTATTAAATATTTTGATAATTATAACAAAGAAATGGAAAGACATGTACAAGATGGAAAAGAAAGAACAAATTCTAAGTAGAAAAATGGTTTTAAAAAAAGATGTTGAAACAAACTATTACAAAAATATGTTTTGTCTATTGCACAAGAGAAAATATCTCTTCTTACCTGTCAGGCGATGCAGAGTCCTGCAGAGGTAGCTCTTATACCCGTCGCTAGGTCCAGCATTGCTGATGTACAGGTCCCCATTTGAAAGAACAGCGTATTTCCCTCCGATGTCGGTGTTGGGGTAGATGTTGACGGCAGCGTCTTGCACCCAGGAGGTCACCATAACGTAGTCTGCTACGTAACTAGGCACCTGGCAACGCAGGACGGCGGTGTTGCCAGAGATCACGTACTCGTCGTACACTTGCACTTCGTATTTCTGTTTCACCACTGAAAAGAAAGAGAAAATGTTAGTGTAATGAGAAAATGAACAACACAGCAACAAAAGATTTAAGCATAACATAGAGATAATTATTTCGCGATCGTCCGGAAAATAAGCGGTTTCTGATCACTTTTTATATAAGGGCTCGGAAATAGTAATTTACGTAACGAGACCTGAAAGTGATATTCCAGAGCGAGCCGTAGGCGAGCTTTGGAAGCTTGTGAGCCCAGTATAGACACTTTCAGGTCATGTTGCGTACAATATTTTTTTTACGATCCTGAAAAAAGAATAAAAAAGTATTATTTTATTTTTTACTGCGAGCAAATAAGATATAAATAAACAACTGATCTCCATGGAAACATTTAGCTTTACTGGTTCCGGGATCGGTAAAGTACTTTCCGATCTCTTATAGACAACTTTCGGAGCTAGCTCAGCAAAGAAGGACTTTCCGGTCAAAATAGTGATCAGAAAGAGCTCATTTTCTGGGCGATCGCGAAAAAAGTTACTTTCCTATCCCTACATGAATGTTTCTATGGCGATCAATTGTTTATTTAGGTATTTTTTATACCTATAGATTTTTTTTCAGGATCGCGAAAAAAAATATTATACCCCATATGACCTGAAAGTGTTCCAAAGCTCACATACAGCTCATTTATGGCTCGCCCAGAAATATGCTTGCTCACTCAGTAAAGTATCACTTTAAGGTTTTGTTGGTAAATTACTATTTCCTACAACCGTGCGTATGTACATAATTTATGCACTCTTTACAGTGTGTAAAGTGTCACTTTTCAAACAATAGTGCGTGAAAAGTAGTTTTCACTCACTAGTGCGTTCATATAATATAACTATAACTATTGTTTATTTACCATTATTAATTTGAAATGATATGTTTTTCTGACAGTCACATTTATCTGTAAGTTAAATACATTTGAAATGAAAAAATGTGCGTAACCAAGGAATTGTGTTTATCTTTAATACATAGGCTACGGGAGTAATAAATAGATTATTCTATGTATTTATCCATAAAATATATAGAAAAAGTATGAATGCATAATAATAATAATAATTTTTATAATAACATAAATCGCGAAAAATTGTATTTAAAGGAACTTTTCAAAAAAAAAAAAAAAAAATTTGGAGTTTCAAGTAAACTGCCATAACCGGTTACCTCATGTACATCAAAATTTAAAGGCTTTTTTCCTTACTAGAATAAGGTAGAAATATAAGGTTTCATAATTTTCTGAATGATATTATTTGAGTTAGAGCGTTGACAAAATCTTTAGACACACTCAACAGATATCGTCGTGAAAAATGTTGAAATCGGATTCTAGGGACCTTAAAACGTAGTAATTTATCAAAATCTCGACATACGATATTTAGCATGATCCCTATAACTCCCTTACCAAGGGCAGCGGGAGGTAGAATGTTAAATCTAAAAAATCAGTTATGCTATTCTTGGTTTATTATTAAACATGCAATTCGTTATCGCAGCTCATTGTGGTTTTAGTCTAATGGATATTATATTACTCAAATTGACACAAAGTATATAAATAGATACAAAAACGAAAACAAACATGTTGGTAACTTATTTTGTGTGAGAGGCTATGAGCCCCGCATCTTCTCTATTTTTGCGAATCGATAGATGCTGTTAATTCTCGGAGAGCGTTCGAAGCCTGGTAGATATTCATACCGTTGGTTGGTGGGTAAATATATCCTCCTCGCAGTGAATCTTTCGCCATAACACGTCAGCTGGTATTGTGTCAGGTTTTTTTGCTTTTTGTTCCGTTCATATCCATAAATCTTTTATACATGATGTTTTATTTGGCGGCCCGAAGACCTCGGCTGTCGATAAATCCTCGCTCGTATTAATCCATTTACCTCTGACACTCATGCTCACATATCCAGCCGCAAATAAAACACACCACTTCCATGGCTTCCCATTCATATAGAACAGATACTACTTTCCCAGACAAGGATTTAAGATTTCTTTAGAGCAAAAAATACAGTGAATTCTAGAATAAATGCTTCTATCTTTTCTCTGATTTGCCGATTTAATACTGAGATTTATTAAAAGTGAATTATGATGGTTGAAAATTTTTGAGCGTCAACATAAAATGTCGTTAATAGTTAAAATTATTTTCGTATGTTCTTTTTTTCAAAGAGTCCTCAACAGAATTAAATCCCATTTACGCACATCTGCTTTAAAATTGTTTGTTTACATGGTAGTTACCATGGCAGAAACTGAAAGATTACACCCTGCGGGCGGTAAAGTAGCATATGCGGGCGGTAAAATACAGAAAGAGCCCGCTTACTGGTAAACAAAACATCAAAAATACAATTGGAAATGTAATCAAGACTCTCATTTTAAAAAAATGATATTAGTTCCGCTAAATTTTCACTAGATTTTATTAGAATTGCTTAATAGTCCAGGCAACGAAGGAAAAATAGCGGAAATAATTCATGTAGAAGCCAATTTTGGCACAGTTATAGGGGAAGGTGTCCTTAACAAAATACTAAAAGTACTGATGGGTGGGAGTGAAGCTAAGGGAGGGGTGGGGGTCTCTAAAGGTCCCTTTTTTTCAGTTTTTTGTTAATAACTCGAAAACTACTGCCTCTAGCGAAAAAATGTTTATGTATTAGGTTAACCTACATAAAATTCTCTACAGAAAAGTTCCTATACACATTTTCGCTAGGATCCATAATTAAAGAGATATAGAGAAGGGGAAATAAAAAATTTAAAAAAAATTGATTTTTATTGTTAAAAATCAAGTTTTAATGATAAATGAACTATGCAGAGCCCACGTATTAATAACTTTACTACATGTAATATATAATGGAAGAAATGTGTGCGGGGTGGAGGGGGTAGGGTTGGGTACCGCAATAATGTACGTCGTTTGAGATGACTATAGACAGAAGGGGAGAACGGTTGGAATGAGTTCAGGGCCCCCGTCACTGGCTGTTGGTCCCGTTATCCTCCGGGGCCTTCGTATTGGCGTTCGTCCCTATCAGGGACAATTCGGGACCCGCTACTCAATGTTAAAACTAATGTATCGTCTAAACGTCCTTGTCAGTTAATTACGACCTCACCCACTACGTTGGTGCTAGTATCAATTTTTTATTATTAATTTTACAGTATAATAAATGATTAACATTTGCATTCAAATAAAGCAGTTGTGCGAAAGAAGTTTACACCCTTGGACGAATAAAACACCGCTACGCGTCGGGCTTCAAATTTCGTCCGCAGGCGTAAACCTTTTCTTTCGACCCTCTATATGTAAATAACTATTATAGAGTGGGTCTGCAACATAAACATCCATGCCTTAGTGGGTTTCATTGCGAAATATACAATTTAGAATTTGTATTCTTTTTAAGTAATGAATCTTCCGTCTCGGAGGACGAATCGAACAACAGAATACAAATTGCGGTATGAAAATTTTTAATCGCTATCCTGAGCTAGGTAATGTATCCCCTGTGCAAGCCGGTCATGTAGTGTAGCTGTAAACAACGGGCGGCAAACTTCACTTGCTGTGGAATTAATTGCCGCTCACTTGGGAAATCTTCCAGATAGCCAGGGATGCTCAGGTGTTCAAGCATTAAGATGATGTGCTTGTTAAATTGTACACATCTAGAAGCAATAGGCATAATTTTTTACACAAAGTATCAGTAAATATCAACACCCGTCAGTAGATAATCAGATCCTATACTCGTATAAACATTGTTGTACCTTCGCAATCTATCTATATATTATATATTGTCAAAAACACTTTTGAAACCGATGTTGTAGGGTAATTGGATTCATGCTAAAAATAGCATATCCAAATTTTAATGAATAAACAAGTTTTAAGGTCACAAAAATCCGATTTTAACATTTTTACAATGATCTCCCTCTCTCTCTTTCTCTCTCTCTCTCTCTCTCTGTGTGTGTGTGTGTGTGTGTGTGTGTGATTGGCGAGACGGTTTTTCAAATTCCATAAGACTAAAGACCAATTTAACTACGTATTCCTTAATATGACATTAATGGGACGAGCTGAAAATGTTTTGGTAACAATTGGACAACCGGAAGTAGTAGTTTCTTATAAAAAAATCTTTTAAATATTATTTTTTGGAAATTTATGTTATTACAATTATTAAAGAACATGAAATTCTCTATCCCATACATTGAAATTTGTATTATATATTCTATAGATTTAGAGAAAGAGAATTATAAATATATAAAATATTCTGTTGTAATGAATCTCACAGTCCAAATAACTCCTTGTAAACCAGTTGAAAAATTAAAATATTTGTAATTGACAGAAAAATGTCAGTGTCAAAAATCCAGATACACTACTGAATGCTTTTTCTCGGAATTACATTTAATATTTCTTATTTTAATTACCTATATAATTATAGATACATATACCTACATTCATAAATACCGCCAATCTCATCAATGAATTGGAAGCATCTCGAACATTTAGAAGAGTAGGAGAAAACTTATTTATAGAATGAATTAAAAAATATAAAAATATATTAGTAATAGATGTAATTAGAATTTTTGTGTGTGTACCAGATATGTTAAATACAATATAAATTTATGTAGCCTAATATAGAAATGGCGAGAGGTTTTGTGCTGGCCACAACAGATTTTTATTATTATAACTATTATTATCTTTTATATAAATAAGCAAATTTTCATGTATCGTTAAAAATAGTGACGTTATTATAATCTTTATGGGCAATATGTATTGTAAAGGCGGTGTTCCTTAATCGCTCTTAAACTTTAATAACTTGATGATAAAATATCGGGTAACATTTAATACCATGTTATTAAGTTAATCGTTTAATTTCGTATGTAAACAACCAGGTTGTGTACTAGAAAATATGGACAAGCAGGCGTGATGTTTAGTAATTAATTCCTTTGCAAAATTGATCCATTTTCTAGTACAAGCAGACTCTTTCTCTTGCCAATTACCCTAATGAAAACGATTTGTAAATAAAGGAACAGTAATAATATTTCATTAACATCAATCCATGACGAGAATTTTATTCTTAAATAATCAACTATTTTAATTTTTTTCTTTTTCTTTGTCATAATTCCTGCTTTTTTGCATGGTTCGTATATTTGCATTGATACATTGTCCTCTCATTGGGCGATAGCTAACTCGGTGACATAAAGTTAAAAAAAATTGTACGCTTAACATACAATTTGATGATTTTACCTTTCGTCACCTTTAGGAAAGGAAGGTATTGTCTTTACTTAAAAAATTCGGTGGTGACTTTTTAATGAATAAGCATATTTTAGGGACCCTAGAATACGATTTTATTAGTTTTACGATGATGTCTGTAGGTGTGTGTGTGTGTGTGTGTGCGTGTGTGTGTGTGTGTGTTGTCTGTGTATGACAAAATTTCTCCGACGATAACTACAATACTACAATTAAAAAAATATTATTCTTTCGTATTCCTCTTCTTTACATGCATATGAAGGGCTAATTAGATTTTGGTTCCAAGTGGTCAACCGGAAGTTCCCTTATTTGAGATTCTTAACATTTTTTGACATTTTATGTGAATATCAATATGAAAGAATATCTTATTCTCTTAATGGTTTGATTATACATTTTGCTTTATATTCATTAGATAAGAGTTAAAGAATTATAAAGAGATTAACTTCCATAAAACAGTCAGCTTTGATATAATTATGGAAACGGCTTATATATTCAAATAATTCTAATTGGCAGATGTCAATGTCAAGTGCAATTTACATAGTGTGTGTTCGTGTTATAATTATCTTGGATTTATAGAATATTTTCAAATGAATTTTCGGTATGAAATTTGAGAAAATAGTATATGTTCGTGTTACATTTTACTGGATATATAGAATCTTTTCTAAGGAACTTTTGGTATCGGATTTGTACAAAATATATAGGTCATCTGCTGACCACATCAGATATTTTAATTTTTAGTTGTCTTGAGAACTATAATAAACTAAACAGCATAATTAGGATGCCGTTTGAGTAATTTATTGTTTATTCAGAAGTAACGCGCAAGTCACTAGATACAGACAAATATGTAAATTTTACAGTTTTCTTGTTTTTTTTTTTGCAATACTTATAACTTTAGATTTTGGTTTGCACTTATTAAGACACTTTTTCAAGGTCTTTCGAATGGCGATACTCATTTTTATCAGTATTCATCAGTATTTCATATCATAATACCAAAGTGACCTTACAATTTCATATTTGGTAATTATTATTGTCCATTAAATAAACCGATAAGTTCTATCGTTCTATCTGTTACCTTTTCTTACATTAATTAAAAGTTCTATTTAAAATGTTTCAAACACAACTCTGTTAACTAGAATGAAAAAAATGACCTGGTTTTTCCATTTCCATGCAATATTGTCTATTTAAGGAATGCTTAAAATTTAAGTTATGTTGATGCAACCGGCCATCAAAAGTACCTACCGCTACTGCCGACCTCTTCGGTGTACAGCTACAGCGAAACCATACCTTAGTCCTTAATTCAAATTCACTTTATATGTTCTATGCTAACCTTGTTTCGTCCACATAAGTGTTATAGTGTTTAGCTATTAAATGATGTATAAGTGTTCTTTGGGTAAAGTTTCTATCATCTCATGTTTGGAGTTTAGACGGAGGGTTGTAAATATATTAGCGTGTGTGTTGTTGTGTGGAACAACAGGGCATCAGCAGCAATGGAAGTTCCCTGCAGCAAGCAGAACAAGCGGGTGTGTTTCATGATGGTGGCTTGTCGCTGTCTTCTGAATAATTGACGTTGCTTAAAAGCGGTCAGGTTAACATCTGAGCACGCCAATGGAAATCCGTTGCGCGGGAATGCGCGAAGGAGATGAATACATACAACCACGGGTCCAAGCATCATGAAAATGTGTTTTCAGTAGTAATATAACAAGAGAGTGGGAATAAATTGAAAATAATTTAACAGATTTTTCGAAAACTTGTTGCGAGGCATGAGTGACTATTGCCAAATGGCAACATGTTTGAGAAATATTGCGAATTATTTTCTAATTTATCGAACTCTAGAATTATATTTAATTAGATTATTTTTTGATTTACAAATTTGTTTCAAACAACGGGAAGCCACTGTCTTGCTATTGTGTCACCATCTACTGTCTTAATTAACTAGCTCTATTCATTTACATGGTGCAGTTGGCGAGTCTGTTTTGACAACTAGAACATAATTTGGACAGGGCAAAATAAATATAAATAATCGCCTTCATACCGAGTGATTAGTAATTACGGTGTTTTTAGAAGTGGTTTCTATAATTACCTTCCGTCACCTTTAGGTAAGGAAGGTATTGTTCTTGGTCAAAAAATTCGGTGGTGAGTATTTAATGAATAAGCACGTTTTAGGGTCCCTACAATACGAATTTACTATTTTTAAGATGATGTCTGTATGTATGTATGTATGTATGTATGTATGTATGTATGTATGTGTGTGTGTGTGTGTGTCCGTGTGTGTGTGTGTCCGTGTGTGTGTATGTATGTCCGAGTGTAACAAATTCTAAAAATTATAATTCTTTCGTATTCCTCTTCTGTACATCTATATGAAGAGTTGATTAGATTTTGGTTATAATTGATCCACCGGAAGTACCCTTATTTGAAGTTTTTGACATTTTGTTATTATACATATTAAAGAAAATATTCTTCTCTATACAGTTTGATTATACATTTTCCTTCATATTCAATAGATGTAGATTTAAATCGTTATAAAGCAATTAATTTTTAAAAATTAGTCAGCTTTGCTATTTATCATGGAAACAGCTGATGCTGATATATTAAAAAAATTCTAATTGAGAGATGTCAGTTGCAAGTGCAAAACCAAATATGGAAAGTGTAGGATCACAAAATTGGTATGTCATAGTGCTCCTCGCAAGTGACACGCAGAGAAAGGCCAAAGAGAAGATGGAAGGACTGTATCGCAGAAGATTAAAGGAATGTCTGTGTCAAGAAGATGTGTTGGACAGTGGAAGAAAAGAGGAAACAGCTACCTCTAATAAAATAGGGGAAGCTGAAGAATAGGAAGAAGTGTCAAGTGCATTTTACTTAGTGTATGTTTATGTTATAATTTTATTGGATTTATAGAATAGAAATAGTATGTGTTCGTGTTTGATTTTGCATGATATTATATAGAATCTGTTCCAAGGACCTTTTGGTATGGGATTTGTACAAAATACATCGAATTGACGGAAGGTTTTGTGCTGGCCACAACAGATTTTTTTTTGATTTATTTCATGATCAGAAACATCACTAAAAACGTGTTTTTCGTTCATCATATTTATGTGTTGATAACTATCTGACAAAACAAAAGCTACAGGATAATCCAAAAATGAGGATTAGCTTAAACTTTTTTGTGAATCGGGCTGTAGAGCTTTATTCTCCCTATAATAATGACAGGATCGGTCAAAACGCTGACACGTGACAGGTAATGAAACATCCAAAAATAATAATTTAGTCATTAATATTAATATTGTCCTCTTCAACGAATTCTTCATTAGGTATAATACACTTTACTAAGTTGTTTCCAATCCGTAAAACACTAGTGAAATGCATTTATAGTATAGCTTTCAACTCTTCCTTTGGACTCGTGAAATCTGCAACTCGGTTCCACTCGAAATTATCATCGATGATAATCATATCACTTGTTATATTACGTACGATAGTATTAGAGTTAGAGAGTCTACAGGATCCACACACATACATACACACACACACACATCATTGTGAAAATGTTAAAATCGGATTATAGGGACTTTAAAACGTGGTCATTTATCAAATCTCCATATGTGATTTTTAGCACGATCCTTATACCTCCCTTACCAAGGGTAGCGGGAGGTAAAAATGTATGAAAACGTTTTGTTAATATACTTGTATAGCTGACACACACAAACAGTGTATTCAATATGAATGAAACCTAACATACACCTTAGTTCTACAAATGTGATAAAAAATGACCAATCGAAAACGAATAACACGCCCAATAAAAATTTTCGTTATTTGTGTTTATTACGAATGCAATAATGTTCTTCTATCCACTGTTCAGTAATTCTTTAGGTCCTGTTTGGCTTTGAGTTGTGGTTGTGAAACGCAAGTCTGTACTTTATTCTTAGTAATAAAATCAAACCAAACGTCATTATTTGACATATATCAAACTGAACTTCATCTTGGAGTAAAATAGAAATTTATTTATGAACTGATATTTACCTAGGAATATTTTCAGCATCTACTGTAATAAAACTTAAATAAAAACACTGTGTTCTAAAAGATGCATTTTCTTCATTTTGAATGACGTTTGACGTCTTGTTTAAGAGTTACGGTTAAATTGAATGAATAAAGACAGATATGCGTTTTACAATCCACAGCCAACCTGGACGAAAAGACTTATTGAACATCCGATATATCATCATTCATCATCAGAGGCACAATTGGAAATTGAAATGAATTGAAATGTGAAACAAGAGAACCTCTACTAGAAACGATTACAAAGTAACCATATGCGCACATTAACATTTGAGAGAGAATGGGAAGTTTTGATTGCAGTTAGAATTGCGCAAACTAATATTATTACTTGATAGCAGTATTAATCTTTTGTGATGCAATTCAGATTGCGAAACTAAGGTAATTTCAAATAAATCGAATTACTTACGAATCCAATTCTAGTTTAAATTTAAATTACACATTCCCTTTCAAATTACGTACTAAGAGGAACTCAAATTCTATTTTAATAATATGGACAAAGTATTGTAAAGATTCAAATATTGTTATCGTTATTAATGCATTAACCGATTGTACACCGATTTTATGGATCGATATTGACACTATTCCTTTACAGAGATATCTGTACTTGACGAAATTGGAGTATATTATTTTTTTAAATAAAAAACCCATTGGTGAGTGTTCCAATCTACTTTATACGCAAAATTCGGTAATAATGATGACTTATGTGTACCATGCAGGCGTTTACCAGGCGTCACTTCATGAGCATTCATTGCTGGCTTGGAGAGTGCACCACAGGGGTCACTTTTGTCTTATTTAAAAATCTAAATATTTTTTCGGCGTCGATCGAACCCGGTTCCCCAGCTTCACGACCAGACACTCAGGCATAATTAATTACAATTAATTTTACCTCCCGCCATGCCGTAGGTAAAGGAGGTAATGTTTTCGGTCAAAAAATTCGATAGTGAGTTTTCAATGAATAAGCAGGAATTATGGTCCCCACAACACGTTTTTGCTATTTTTACAATGGAGTGTGTGTGTGTGCGTGTCTGCGTGACGATTTTTTCGGCCACAATAACTCTTATATCAAACTTCCAATAATTTCTATTTTTCGTATTTAAGCTTTCTGCGCTAATATAATAAGTTCATTAGTTCACAGTTTTTAGTGAAAAACTATATTTAAATATAACCCGAAACTTTTCAATTTTAGTATTTAAAACTTTTATATTAAGATGAACAATACGTTAAATTTTAGTTAAAATTGATAAACCGGAAGTGATACTTTATTTAAAAAGATTTTCGTGATAAATATATTAAATTATCCAAAACTTTTGAAATCTAGTATTTAAGACTTCTGTGTTAACAAGAACGACATATTAGATTTTTTCCAAAATTGATAAACCGGAAGTGGTACTTTACTTGAAGCTCTGAACAGATTTTCTTGAAAAAATATGTTAAAATATGATCTAAAACTTTTCAAATTTGGTATTTAAAACTCATATATAATTTGAAACAACATAGTAGATTTTGATAAATCAGAAGTGGCACTTAATTTAGAGCTCTTAACAGATGTTTGAGGAAAAAAATGATCAACTAGAAGTGAAACTTTACTTAAAGCTCATTGCTATTTTAAACATTGAATTGGCGGGAGGTAATGTGCTGGCCTCAAGATTTTTTTTATGTGTAACTGCTTAAAGTTTTTTTTTCTAAAATAATCCATAAAAGATTGACAGCGATAAAATACTGCTAGTCATCTCCTTGCTAATCACCCTTAATCACTTGTTCATGCATCTTATATTTTTTCGCAATACCATAAAATAACAGCATCTGATAACCCGTTGTCAAGGAGAAAGAAAAAAAGTTGTTCAGTATGACAGAAAGAGAATAATTTTATTATTTTATTATTCCTAAATGTTAAAATTTAATGGGTGAGATTCAGTGGGTTGTATTAGCGTGTTTTAAGCTAAAACAGTCCTTCGTCAAAAATATTTTGGCAACTTTGTAATTCCTGTCAGAAAAAAGTGAGAGACCAAAGGATCAAATAAAGAAAAAAATATTATTAACAGAAGTAAGAAAAAAAGGACAAATGTCAAAACTGATCAAAACGGAGGTTACGATATTTTAAAATTCATTAAAATTCAGGTATGCAATATTTGACACATAAAATTTGACATATTTCTAACCTAATTTTGCAATAATGAGTTTCCTTTTACACCTTCCATTTACAATAATACTTTCTCATTTGACTAAAGGATGTCTGTATTACTTTTCCCTATGCTAAAATTTCAAAATCACAATTGAATCTCATTGATACATGTGGAAAATCTTACAATGTTGCCATATACTTAATACAAGATTTAATACAGACCTTAATACAACCCACTGAATTCCACCCAATGTTATTACGAAAAATTTTGAACGCCACACGGCTGATATGCAAATAACGAACTCGGCTTATTATAAACCTGAGCCGCGTCCGTTATTTGCCTCATATCGGCCTAATGACGTAAATAACTACTGGTATAACGTAACATTCGCTATAAATGTACTAAATAAAAAATCTTTAAGCAACAGTTTCAATTCCAACAGAAACGTATAAAATTCGAAGCACTTTACAAGTGGTAGTGTATATCACCTGTTTTTGTTAGAATAACACATTCTAATATAATGTATTGTTCTTCCGACCTAATTTTCAGAACGAAAATTTGTGTTTCCTCTGTATCTCATTCCCGGACTTTGTTAAACTTTCCACGTTACTTCGGAAGTCATTTCAGCGAAAAATATAACAGCCTATTCTTTAGAAAAAAAGTTGCTTTCGTTTATATCATCTTTTTAACAAGTATAGATAAACTTCGTCTTGTTTCAGTCAACTTACTCTTAATTTTTCGATGGAACCTCCAAGAAAGCGAAAGCAAACAAACTTTCTTTCATTAAGCTTCAAAACTCCTGTTTGCAAACTATCATCGCGAAATAAAATTCATCACGTCTACACATAATTGCAAGGATTTTCATCATTCTCTCGCCCTAGAGGTTCGAAAGTTTAAACTCAGGCGAATAACAAAATTCATGGGAGGAGGAGTGTCTACTTGAAACAGTAAACAAGTTAAAAAAGTTTGCTTTTATTACACCTCGTGGTGGCAATTGGTAATTTCTAAATTTTCGCAGCAATTTTATGTTTTTATGTTTGAGTCGTAAATTGAACAAAAGTTTGGGGAAACAAGAAAACAAAATGAAGTTTGAAACGTTTAGGGAAATGAGTGTAATATGGCAAAGGAACAATATTCAAGAAAATAGTTTTAGTTTTAGTACTTTCTACTTAAGGATAAAGTTTTAATACTAAATGACATGCATAATTTATGGATAATAGTTTAATGGAATACAGGTGTGGTAACCGAGCGATTTAAAGTGCACTTTCTGACTTGGAGTACCGGGGTTCGAATTTACTGAACGGTTAGGTTGTAATATGTAGCGTCACCACCCGTAAGACTGTTTATGGATAGTGGTACTAGATTATAGTGCTAGCAATTATTAGTTTGATGTTATAACAAGTAATTTGTGATCAGCTATAAAATTTCCTGCACTGTATTCCAGATAAAAATGGAGTTAGGACTAAGATAGGGCTTACGATTCCAGTTTTTTGATTGGTCTAAACGCGAACCAAGTTTACAATGCCGAAAAATTTGTAACAAAACGCTTCAGTCAGTTGTCAACTGTTTATTGCGCAATGCCATTATAAAGTGAAGAATACTATGCACTATTGAGGATAGTTTTTTTTTTTTAAATATTACTAGGTATAGTTAAGTCAGCAACCATAGAGGTATAAATAGTGTTTCACAAGCAGAGCTGGGCAAGTTACTTTTAAAATTAACTAGTTACAGTTACAGTTATCTCCAAAAAAAAGTAACTACTTACTTAAGTTCCAGTTACTTTGGTGAAAGAACTAAGTTATTTACTAGTTACTCATTACAAGTAACTTAGTTACCTTGAGTTACTTTCTAACTACTTTTAATGGCGTGAAGTGCAGACTTAGACTGTTGACTTAGTTGTTGTGTAGTATACATATCAGGGAGTTTTTGCACTAACTACGTTAACCTAAATTTTAACGTTATTGCTTGGTAACTCCCAATCAGATTATTGTTATTGTTAACGGACCTACAGGGCCTTATTACCGCCTAGGCCCACGAGGCCACGGCCTAGGGCCCTCTGTGACAAGGGGCCCGCAGGGCCCGGTTGTTGTGATTTTTTTAAAATTTATTTTTCAATTTTGATTTCTTATACCAAGAAATAAAGAACCTGATAATTGGAATAATTTTGATGATTTTGTGGCAGTTTAATTATAATTTATTAAAACGTATCATTTGTAAGCGAGGAAACCATTTGAAAATAATATATTTTATAAGTCAAATTTAACATTTAGTGAGTTTTTAATTCTAGAATTAAAAGTTAAAATAATGTGTTATTTTTAGTTTTTCTGTTTACCGTACAAAAACTCTATTATTAATGAATATAATTACTTATTTTATTATCTATTATGGCTTGAAATCAATCAACAATAATATTGAATTTAATTATGTATTAAAATAAAAGTTATACATTACAGAGGGTATGCGCGATGCTGCGCTCAACACTCCCACTCTGGACAGACATTTATTTAAAACAAAATAGTTTTAGTTAGTGTTTCTAAAAATGGCATCAGCCTCAACAAAATATTTCTTAGAAATTTTAATCGCCCCCCGTTACTTTTTATGACTAAGTTACATTCCACTTTTTAAGTTACATTGACTAACTTAAGTTACATTCTAATTTCTGAGTTACTTTAAGTAACTTAAGTTACTCAAGTAACTAGTAACTAAAAACCGTAAAGTTACCAACTACTTTTCCGCAGCAAGTTAAGTTACAGTTACAGTTACCATATTTTAAAAAGTAACTAAGTTACGTTACAAGTTACGTAAAAGTAACTAGTTAGTAACTAAGTTCCTAAAGTAACTAGTTACTGCCCAGCTCTGCCCGTAAGACTGTTTATGGATTATTAGTGACACTAGATTATAGTGCTAATTATGAAATAATAATACAAGCCAATGAAACTGTATGTCTGAAGTTCAATAATTGAAACTCTTATGCCAGTGTTCACCAACATCAAATAAACCTACGAATAGCTTATTCAATAAATAAGAGAAAAATATCGCATCGATACCATAACACAAATGTTATATTTTGATGCGATATTTTTCTCTTATTCAATGAATAAGCTATTTGATGATTTATTTGATGTTGGTAAATACTAGCATTAACAAATTATGTCAAATAGAAGCGATATACAGGGTGTCTCACAACTTCCATAACGGAGTTACAAGACTTTTTAATTCACCAATCCCGGAAGGATATCTTGAGGTGTGATGATATTATTACAAAATAAAACTGGTTGCTAGGTTTTAAAAATACTACTAGTGAGTTACAAAATTTGTTTGACTTACTTTAATTTTTACACTTTAGAGGTGACTTTGCACTGTTAACAAATTTAGGTTAGTGAAGGTGTCATCCGAGATCATCATTTATATCGTACAGTGCAACGTGTTGTAGCAGCTGTGTAAAATGTATTAAACGAAAATATTATTGTCCACATTCTCCGAAAATTATAATCATTTCTAAGTAATCAGCGGCTGAATACATGGTAAGAATTTACCTTTTTTTATTCACCTTGTCAAATTTAATTTGACACTGACATTTTTCGAAAACTACAGTCGTCCACACATTTTAAAGAAGATTTGATTTGTATAAAACCATAGTAACGTAAAATTACGGCAAACACACGTTAAAGGTGTAGATCTCTGATTGGTCAATTTTAAGACGTCTTTTCTCCAATATCTTTTAAGCTAGATTTTTTTTTCTTCGAAATTACACATCCGAGTGCAGTCTCGTTTTTCCTCATTCGCTCTGGGGCGCGAGTTGTGGGACATTCTGTATAATACTACAGTGTGTTAAAAAAATCCTAACTCGCAGTAGGCTTTGAACAAAATAATCGACTGATAATTTACAAGGATTTAATTAAATATCAATTTGACACGAGACATTGTCACAAATGTTATCTAATGAAGTCAAAGTTTTTCTTCTTGAATCCTTATTTTAGAAATAGGAATAAATTAGAAAACTGTGAATGGCAATATCTTGTATCCTTCTTTAATATCTTTTCCCCTTAAAATTAAATTTCACGATCAATTTTGACACCTATACTTTTGAATTGAATAATGGGCAGACATATCTTTCTGTGTCCATAGCCTACTCCGAATTAGGATTTTTTCTGAATACATTGTATAAATTATGCTTTAGAATTATTTATATTTACATAATTTTTATTTATTGCATATAAAATCATTGCATTACTACTGTTACAATATACATTTTCTTGTTATAATTTTTTATGTGCTAATATAGTTTTTATAATTCCCGGATCTGTCTAAATAATAAATTATTTATTCAGTTTATTTAACAAAATATATTCAGTTGAGGAATAGTCATAAACAATATCATATGCAACAAAAACTACCATCATTATCATAATCTAATTTTTTTCATGTAAACAAGATCAAATAAAAAAATCTCATAAATATTATGCATAATGATATTAATTATACTATTGTACAAAAACATTTCATAATCTACATTAACAAAACAGCAACGCTGAAACAAGAGCTCTGAGAAAACAAAATTTTCCGACTATCATTAATTATAACTATAATGCAAAAAATAATTAAAAACGCCAGGCAAGAAAAGCTTCCGCTCTTTAACCCTAATAATTAACAGAAAAAAAGAGAAAATGTAATGGAGCAAACAAACAAATGAATAACAAAACAACGGTATAACACGAGATGAAAACGAGCCAACCGCGGGGGACGACTTTATCACCATCTCTCGGATATTCTTTTAACTAATTAAATTAAATTTATACCTCTTATACAATTATATTTTTCTTTTTAAAAGTTATTCTTTCATATAATGAAAATAAATGGTGTAAAAACTGAAGTACGCAGCGTCCGTTTTTATGGATTTATGTAATGAGTAATGACGATAGTTTTGTACCGCTGAGGGCTTTTACCAGGCGTCATCTCAAAGACTCTCAAAGCTGACGTGGAGAAAGCACCACAGGGATTACTTTTGTATTAGGTAAAGGAATAATTTTTTTTATTCTAGTTTGACGTTTTAAATTGTCATTATTAACTCCATAGCAACAACTACAAGTAACATTTTATTCACAAGTGAATTAAAAAATTTTAAATCACTCTCAACTCTCACAAAATTTTAACTCACTCTGTAACAAAAAATACATTTAAAATAGCATCAAGAACGAAAATAACACTCACCATATTATTTATGAGATATTATCAGCCCTTTTCATTATTTTTTACGACAGGAAATAACGCATTTTAAATAGATGACTTGATATGTATCAGCGACGATTGTCATGTTCAGCCTACTAACTGATCAGTTTTTTATTTTGTCAAAATTAAATATTATAATGGTTTTTATTATTATTTCCTCAAAATTGAATAAAATATTGTACAAACCACGTGAGCTAAGAATGTTTATTCATTCGAAGAAACTAACTCACTCGCCCTTAGCTAAATTTTCTTCTCATGAATAAACATTACCTTAGCTCACTTGGTGTGTAAATATCTATTATCCTGCTGTTTCAAAACAAAAAGATGGTGACAGAGGTATATAGGATTCAACATTACTTATAACTGCACAATGAAAATTTATTTGACCCAAAAGCAAGTACTAATTTTATTAACAAAATATTTTTTTGATCAAAGGAAAAAGACGCCTAATATAAATCAATCAAAAATTTGGTAGTCACTAAATAATTTACGGTTAAAAATGGTTTGATGCATAAATCTTATATAATTTTTTTTTTAAACTGAAATTATTGATGAATCTTCAAAAGATAAAAGTTCTGGTTCTGCTTAACCTCAATTTATATTTAAGAATATTGCCTACGCCATTTTGTGGCTTGTAAAAGTATTTTACAGCGTTATTATGTTTCAGGAATTTATAATTTACGTCTTAGGAAAAAGTTCTTGATTGTTATGGAAGTTATTCGAGCATTACTTCTAAAATTTTTATTATGATTGAAGTTTTACACAGCGCTCAACTTATTTGCTGTGTTCAATGAATTGAACAACGTACATTTCGACGAGAGGTATTACGCATTACTATTTACTGCACAATTTAAACAATAAATTTTATTTTCATTGTGTATAAAAGTTTTATTAAATCTACATATGCATAATCTTTTAACATAAATTATTCTTATTTGTTTGCTACAAATTTTATAGTATTGCCATTCAGGTCGCCTTTATTGGCATAAAAGATGAATTTATAAATACAAATCAGAATTTTTTATACTTCATTATGTTTCAGTTCCCAAGATATTCAATCAATGTAAGATAACATAAAAATTATCATTTCCAAATTTCGAATATGTTGAAAATGCCAACCCCAAATTTTAATTTAAAGCCCGGTACTTGCATTTCTAGCAAAAGTGGTCTGCAAAGTACCTACTTTTTAGAGTTGCTATTGGCAACGGTCCTGCAAAGAGCTGTGGTTCGCAATGGGGGCTTCCAGCTCAATCGAATTAAAGGAAAATAGTAAAAAAATACGAATGTGTATGCTGAATAACGAATATTAATAAAAAAAATCTGTTGTGGCCAGCACAAGACCTTCCGTCAATTCCATGTATTTTGTACAAATCCCATACCAAACGGTCCTTGCAACAGATTCTATATAATATCATGTAAAAACACATACTATTTTTTACAAATTCCATACCAAAAGTTCATTTGAAAAGGTTCTATAAATCCAATAAAATTATAACATAAACTACACTAAGTAATGCCTTCCATCTTCTCTTTGGCCTTTCTCTGCGTGTCACTTGCGAGCAACACTATGACATACCAATTTTAGATCCTATAGTTTTCTCCATATTTGGTTTTGTACTTGCAACTGACATCTGTCAATTAAATTTTTTTGAATAATTATGTCAGCTGTTTCCATGATAAATAACAAAGCTGACTAATATTTGAAAATTAATTTCTTTATAATGCTTTAAATTTACATCTATTGAATATGAAGGAAAATGTATAATCAAACTGTATAGAGAAGAGTATTTTCTTTAATATATATAATAACAAAATGTCAAAAAATAATATTTAACTGCGTTTTTTTAAGAAAAAGTGTTAAAAACTTCAAATAAGGGTACTTCCGGTGGATCAATTATAACCAAAATCTAATCAACTCTTCATATGGATGTACAGAAGAGGAATACGAAAGAATTATAATTTTTAGAATTGTAGTATTGGAGTTATCGTCGGAGAAAAATTTGTCACACACGGACACACACACACACGGACACACACACGCACACACGGACACACGCACATACACACGGACACACGCACACACACACGGTCACACACACACACATACAGACATCATCTTAAAAATGGTATATTCGTATTGTAGGGACCCTAAAACGTGCTTATTCATTAAAAACTCACCACCGAATTTTTTGACCAAAGACAATACCTTCCTTACCTAAAGGTGACGGAAGGTAAAAATGAAATGGTATAATTGAAATATTTCGGAAATAAATGATTTTTTGTTGTAGCGCTTCGACACTAATATGAAAATATTTTAATTGGCGACCGAAAGACCACCTATACATGCATTACAAATAGCGTGTTAGGAGGTGGAGATTACTACCAATGGAAGTTAAGAAATTCAAATTCGAAAGGAGGGGCTAACATTACTGTACTGCAGTTTCCAAACAGTTTTTATTTTAACATAAATTTCTTGCATTAAACTTAATAATTTAATACACCTGTAATTATAAAGTATGTAGACCTATACAGTGTTATAATATGTATTTATTTTTATGTAAATATAACTTAAAATAGCATATATTTCAAGAACATTTAGGTCCATGATGAAAACAGTTTGATATAAAAACACATAAATGTGACGTCACGTCAATCTTTTCAAAATTCTGGAGACCATAATTGGCTTATTAATAGGAATTTTTTCACCGGATTTTCAATAGTCTTAGTTTTCCTAATATTTTCATATGAAATTATATAAAAAATGTTGGAATCCCCCATTATTCAATTTTTCTAACCAAATGACTTTCGAAAAGCAGGTAAAATATCCATCAAGCAAACGATAAAAAGTCAGAAAAAATAATATAAATTACAATCTTTCAAATGCTATTGACAACCGAAATATATATATATATTTTTATTGATGGACCAACAAATAAACAAACAAGTGTAATAACCTTTCAACACAAAGAAAAATGATTATCAATGTGACAAGTGCAACCTCTTATCACTTGTTTCAAGTACAGTAACTTAATATGTGGAGAATTTGAACAATATGGACCAGGAGTTGATCCCTGGATCTCGTAAAGCACATGCAGATATTTCACAAATTCACAAAGTTTGAGGACCGAAAAGTTTTGGGTTGGACAATAAAGATAAGATACAAGATTAGAGGGGTTATGTTGTTCAATAAAATTTGGGGGCCTAACGAGATTTACGTATAAATTATTAATTTTAGAATTCAATTATATCTTTAGTTTATAATTTGTTTATTAACAAATAAAGTTAAACTTTGCTATGTTCTGTAAATTATAAAGCTAATAAAGGCAGTTTATATTTCATGGCGTCTGGTACACATTAGGTTCAGCCAATTAATTCTTTTGTACATTTTAAGATAAAAATTTTTACTGGTAATTAGTTTTCAAATATTTTCACCATAAGGTTTCGGCAATTACTTTTTATCCTTAAATTTCAGTTAATTAAAAATTCATGGAAATTAATGGCTTGAAAAATACATTTTATGTCCTTTTGTTGAAATCAGTTTAATTAACAAATTATTATTGGTATTTGTCGTTTCCAGACAATGAAGTCTGAAGCAGTAAAAATGAAAACTGAAGAACTTGAAGAGATTATTCGCAGAACGTAGCAGCAATATGTCTGGGTAAAAGCGAAACCTACCACGAAATGGTTTTCATCCCATACTTGGACATTTACACGTTGTGTATTTTAGGTAATATAGGGCTGCGTTCCAAAATCAAGAGGACCTAGTATTGGAGTAGGAGTTGAATATGATGACGTAATTTAAGAGCGTAGTGTGTTTTGAAACGATTGAGAGTTTTGTTGGAGTAAAAAAATTTGAAACTGAATTATAAATAATTTAAAAAAATAACAGAACTGCTTATAATTACAACATTAATGTCAAGCCCGTATTAGAAGCGCACTTTTATAATAAAAGCTTTTTTATGGAGGCACTCTTCTCATAATATAATATAAAACAATAATAATAATTTATTTATTTTCAGAGACCAAACTTCATTGGCATAGGAATAGTCATATAATAATAATACATATACGAGACGAGAGTAATGCCCTCGAGATTTCCTCGAGACGAGAGTAGAAATTCGAGATCTCGATTGTACTATTTTTTTATATTACATAAATATTTCTAATGAAAATAAACAAAATAACAAAGTAGTTGTCAGTATAAATGAATATTTTATTTGCCTCTTTATTTACATTCATATTTATTTATTAATTTTAGATTTATTGCGTTTTAGTAAAAATAAAATGCACAGAAGTGACATCTATGGTATACTCTTCACGCTAGCCTTAAGTACCCGCATTATACGAATATATAATCATAATTATCAATATTAGCGTACATAGCAGATTGTTATACCCAACAACGGGTAATAACGCCATGATATTATAGAGTACCTATTTTTTACTTACCGTTCAAACAATAGACTTAGTGAAATAATGTTTTAATCAATGGTACCCGTTTATTAAATTCATGTTGCTTGTAATGTTAATTTATTTACTATTTCTAATTATAAATTCGAGACTCTCGAGTCGAGATCGAGAGAAAGTAAGAAAAAATATGACGAGACGAGAGGCAGAGAAATCTCGTCTTGAATTTTCGAGACGAGACGAGAGTGAATTGTGTCTCGCCATATCTCGTCTCGCGGCATCACTAATCTGAGTTCACTCTTAAACTTTTTATTAATATGAAAGTACGCTCCTTAAAAGCGTTTTTATTATAAAAGTGTACTCTTAATACAGGCCAATGTTTATTTTCAATCAAAAGCATGTTTTCTTGCTGAAGAAGGCAAATTACTTTAAAATGTTGACAATCGTGAGCATTCATGTTTGAAAATATTGTGGAGTTATTTCTGTACCCTCCCCGATAGTAGGATAAGTAGAGTATCACTTTGGAGTAAACTTTGGCTGTTTTGGAACAGGTTAAGGGTAAACTCTGAGAGTAAGGTTATTAGTTTTGGAACGACTTTGAGTAACTTCGTACTCTAGAGTATGGTTTTGGAACGCAGTCCAGATATTAATTCAACCATTACTGGGTGTTTCAGTATCTTCAATACATGTAGACATCGGTAATGATGACGATATATTTTTACTCATAGCTGGTGTGGAGAGTGCACAACAGGGATCACTTTTGTTAAAATCGCTTATTCACTAAAATCTGGATATGCGATTTTTGGCATGAATCCAATATCTCTCTTAGCGAGAGAAAAATCTCATTTTTTTGCACCTTTTATCCAAGATGACGTCTCGCGCCAAACCTTCCCGGTCAAACAGGCAAAGGTCTTTTTGATCTCCATTGACTGGACCAAAGCATATCGGATAAAATTCGTTTTGATTGTACTTAAAAATAATCTATTTTTTTCACTACTAGCCTAGGAATCCATTATTATTTACCTTTATTTGACATGATAAATTGTTTTTCACTACCGCTTTGTTGTAACCATGGTAACCCAGGTCAACAATAATTTATTATTAATAATAATAATGTTAAACAAAGAATTTATTACTTGACATTAGTATTTATTTATAAGATTATCAATAACTTATTACCAAGTTATTTAAATAAAGGATGCACATTTAAACATGAAATACAATTTAAGAAATAAGAATGATTTTAACATAAGATTCGCATCAAAAACTTGTACACAAAATTCATTGTATTACAATGGATTTAAAATTTATAACTCATTAGATGAAAGTATTAAGCGTGTAAATAGCTTACCGTTATTTAAAAAGAATTGTATTACACATGTGAAAAATTATATATAGATCATGTTTTAGTTAAGTTATTCTCTGATATTGTAGTAACTATTTATGTTAAATAAAGATTTATTATTATTATTATTATTAACCTTGGTCTATAATGCAAACTGTCACTTTTCAATCAATCGCAAGCCTCAAAATCCAAATATTATTCAACTCATTAAACTCAAGAAAGGTGTTAAGCATATAATTTAAATTTGCCACTATAATTTTAAATTGACCTACGCTGCCGCCTCGCCTGGCCACCGTGCTGTTTTGGTGAAAATGTGAAATATTTGTAGATGTAGGATTGAACAAATCACTATTTTTTTGTATTTGTAGGTAAGTACATTTCAATAGATTTATTTAAAAATAATAATAATAAACTAATAAGGCTGCTGACTGTAACAGCACAAAGTGTTTTTATTAAATATTTAAATCAAATACAAATCAAGGCCCATAAGTGAGGTTATCAAACCAGCGAAATGAGCAAAACGTCAGATAAAAACAAATGCAGCCTACTTTGTTTTCGTGAATATTAACAAAAAACTAATGTTATTATTTATGTCAAAATTATTGTTATTATCAATAAAAAAAATTCAAAGAGAATTTATGTGCTAGTAGTGAAAAAAATAATATATAAACCACGGTTGAGAAGATCATTATTGACCAGGCGCCTTATATCCCTCGGGCTTCGCCCTCGGGTTACAATATGCGCTGGGTCAATAATGATTATCTTCTCAACCTTGGCGTATAATACCTATACTATTAATAGAAAACTGAAAGTACATCACCTGCCATGTTTTTCATTATTTCCTTGAGACGCAGACAAAAATAAAACTAACAATCTTTCTTTGTATTTATAACAAAACAAAGAAAAATAAGTGAGCTCTTTGATGACGTCTCGTAGATGTTTACACGCTGTTGTTATTATAGAAAATAATTACACAGAGTAATCCTATAGGAAAATCCTTTCTCTTTTCGTGTCAAACAGCGTTAGTTTGCGACATTTAATTATAATTAACAGGCTCGGCTTTTAAGATGGCGTCCTGTACAGCCTAACATCTCCTGAGGGTTGCTAGGCAACTGGTGTGCTTGTTTTGCTCAGAGATTAATCCAAGAAGTTATGAATATTTTACCGGGCATGTAAGAATTTAGCGTGAGATTAACTTCTAGTTTTCACTCGGTTTGCAAGTTACTTTAATTAATGATTTAGCAGACAATGGCTTGATGAGAGATGGCGCTAGAAGAATTTTTAATTTGCGAAGTGCTCGGATTGCAGCACAAAGAAAATTATACGAGGACAGCCGTGATGAATACATAATTTTAATGTACTATAGAGCAAAAAATGCATTAGGTGCGCATCTATAGCTCCCCAGAACTAATGTTATTAAAAAAGTCACAGTCACCGTTCGTTCATTCATTATACGTTTTATAGACTGCATAGATAAAGCATTAATTTCAAACGATAATGTCATTTCATGAGATTTTTAGACAATAAATTAGTGTTATATTTTTATTTAGAGCATCGGATCAGGGATCGATTCCTGTAGACAATAACATTAACCTGAATAACCAATGGTTCCCAATTGTTTCGAACTCAATAAAAAAAATATCTGTTGAAGCCACCACAATACCTCTCGCCATTTCTGTTTTGTATCGTATTTAACATTTCTTGTACACGCAAATAACTCTAATAAGGTCCTATACCATTTTTCTTTTATTTTTTTTCTGTAAGAACAGGATAAAATAAGAATTTTAGTGCAAACGCGACCTAAAAATTTTACGTAATAAGCGAGATATGAATTTTTAAAGTTTAAGAATTTGGTGAGTGACGTAGCAGGTACTAACCAGTGATCGACAAACAATGCGACAAACTGTTAGTTATAGAGGGAACAATTTTTTTCATGTTTGCATAGCTGAAATGTTTTTATATAAAAACTTACGTTATATTCATGAAGAAATTATTAAGTATAAATAACATAAATAATAAGCATTTTTTCATAATAAATTATAGAACATTGAAACAGATTGACAATATTATTACACAAAGTATGACGACGGATGGCGCTAGTGTTTGCCTGTTTTGAAGTTTCAGTATTAATTTAATTAATATTATTATTGATTTAATTAATATTACAAATTCATTTAATTATAAATATATTATTATTGTTAATATTACTAGATGTTATAATTAAACAAATTCATCAAACACAAAATTGTTCAATGTTTTGTTAGGTTATAGAACAACATGACATTTCATTGTCTTTTAAAGGTAACCGCTGCAGACGCGCGAATCTCCTTATTAAAATCAGGCGACCAATCAAATTCTTAGTACCTAACGCGTCATACCCAATTAGTAATCAGCTTCAATCGCTTGTAGTTTGTGACCTAGTCAATATTGAAAGAAAATTTTTTCACTAATACTCATTAATTTATGTATATTTTCGTCTTCTTATTTAAGATAGTTAAAATATGACTATGGTACAGGACCCCATTATATCTATTCTTTCATTCTATAAGGAATCTTCTAAAATGTTCAAGATGGTTCTAATTCATAGAAGGGATTGGCGGTATTTCTTAAGTATATATGTACTATTACTTAGAAATTAGAATTAGAAATATTAAATGTACTTCTTACAAAAAGTTTTCAGCAATGCCAGTAGAACTGTTGAATTTTGACACCTGACATTTATCTGTCAATTACAAACATTTGAATTTGACAACTGGTTTCCTTGGTGTGCGATTTATTACAACAGATTGTTCTATATATTATATTTTCCTTATCTCTAAATCTACAGAAGATATAATAAATATTTTAAGTGTATTAGACAGAGAATTTTATGTTCTTCAATATTTGTAATAACAAAAATTTTCAAAAAAATAATGTTTAAAGAATTTTTTTAAGAAACTACTACTTCCGGTCCAATTGTTATCAAAACATTTTCAGCTCTTCCCATTAATGTCAGATTGAGAAATACGCAAACAAATCTTAACTATTTTAGCTTTTGAGAAATCGATCTTCCAACATTCAGACACACACATCCAATGCTTTTTTTGTAGAAAAAAGGTGCCGGAACGTACATTTTATCAGTGGCCAAAATTTTGGTGGGGCAGGGTATCATGAAAAAAAGGCGCCGCATGCGAAATTTTTTTTTATTCAAGGTCAATTGTCTTATAATTGAAAGTTAAATTTTTCCAAGGGATGTGAAGCAGCATATTTTTACCCTTTCATGTTCAAAAATAAATAAAAAAATAATTTTGTATGTTTTTTTATTGAAAAAAATATTTATGCTGACATTAATTTATGATACTAATAAAAATTCATAATAATTTCCACCTGTAAACATTTAACAGAGCGTATATTTTTGTAATTTTTATTATGCGCATATGTATGTAAATACCAGGAGTCGAAGCTTCGGCGATGTGCTGTCGAATTACTAGATTAAAAACACCGCTGAGAAGTGCAATACTATTTATATTTATACTGTGCTTCAGATGTGTGAATATTTCATTGGCGTAATTTTTATCTCCACAACTTAATAAAATTATCAAACTAAATAAAATAGTACATAATAAAAAGAAAAAACGAAAATCCGTCGATAAAAGGTGCCGGAACGCCGTTCCGGTGCGTTACACTACAAAAAAAGCCCTGCACACATCCATACATTTACACACGCATACACACACACCACCACCACACACACAGAGATAGACATCATAAAAATATTATAATCGGATTGCAGGGATCTTAAAACGTGCTTATTCACTAAAATCTGGATATGCGATTTTTACACACAATACAACGTTGCTTTTCGATATGGATTCAATTTGAAGATTTTTGCCAAGAAAAAAAAAACTAAATTATTACCTGATCTAGACTTTCTTGTATTTGAAGTTTATGTTTATTTGATTACAAGCTTTGCCTTAATTTTGGTAGGTACTTATAATTAGTCCACATAAACGGTCCAATTACAATTTGAGTTTATTATCCTCTTAACTGAAATTTAAGGTGTTTCTTATCAGATTCGCGTTATACCACATTTTCTAACCTTTCGGTTTGTGTATGTGTATAAGTGATGTTCTTAGCTTTGATTATGACTGTAAAGCAGTTAGCGGTGTGCATAGCATAGCGTAGCCCTATTACTTGAACGCTTTTATCTTTCATCTAAACACTGGGATCGTTATGTAAATGACTTCCGACTCGAATAGTAATCTGTTGCTGCAAGGAATGGAATTAGCAGGCTATGAAATGAATGAAATACGTCACAGGGTAATGATGATAAAGGAATATACGTTTAGAAACCGCGGGCATTTTTCATTGTGAACTATATAAGTTAACAAATTAGTGCTTGCGAAATGAATGTAAGAGTGAAAAATTTATGATTTCTTATAGTAGAATTTATAAACGTCCACTTTATAACTGATTGCGATATATTGTAATAGCATATTATAGATTATAGTAATTAACGTAACGTAACAAGAGTGTTATAATGATAATAATGCCTGAGATCAACAATGTATTTTCCGAGAGCCTCTGGCCCGAAGTATGTACATTCACCGTGATGCCTTCAACGTTTAATTTCTTACTATTTCTTTTTACCTTCCGTAAAAGGAAGGTATTGTCTTTGGTCAAAAAATTCGTTGGTGAGTTTTTAATGAATAAGCACGTTTTAGGGCCCCTAGAATACGAATTTACTATTTTTAAGATGATGTCTGTATGTGTGTGTGTGTGTGTGTGTCCGTGTGTGTGTCCGTGTGTGTGTCCGTGTGTGACAAATTTTTCTCCGACGATAACTCCAATACTATAATTCTAAAAATTATAATTCTTTCGTATTCCTCTTCTTTACATCCATATGAAGAGCTGATTAGATTTTGGTTATAATTGATCCACCGGAAGTACCCTTATTTGAAGTTTTTAACAGTTTTTCTTGAAAAAACACAGTTAAATATTATTTTTTGACATTTTGTTATTATATATATTAAAGAAACTACTCTTCTCTATACAGTTTGATTATACATTTTCCTTCATATTCAATAGATGTAAATTTAAAGCATTATAAAGAAATTAATTTTCAAAAATTAGTCAGCTTTGCTCTTTATCATGGAAACAGCTGACATAATTATTCAAAAAAATTTAATTGACAGATGTCAGTTGCAAGTGCAAAACCAAATATGGACAAAAAAGTATAGGATCTAAAATTGGTATGTCATAGTGTTGCTCGCAAGTGACACGCAGAGAAAGGCCAAAGAGAAGATGGAAGGACATTACTTAGTGTAGTTTATGTTATAATTTTATTGGATTTATAGAACCTTTTCAAATGAACTTTGGGTATGGAATTTGTAAAAAATAGTATGTGTTTTTACATGATATTATATAGAATCTGTTCCAAGGACCTTTTGGTATGGGATTTGTACAAAATCCATGGAATTGACGGAAGGTCTTGTGCTGGCCACAACAGATTTTTTACCTTCCGTCACCTTTAGGTAAGGAAGGTATTGTCTTTGGTCAAAAAATTCGGTGGTGAGTTTTTAATGAATAAGCACGTTTTAGGGTCCCTACAATACGAATTTACTATTTTTAAGATGATGTCTGTATGTATGTGTGTGTGTGTGTGTCCGTGTGTGTGTGTGTGTGTGTGTGTGTGTGTGTGTGTGTATGTGTGTCCGTGTGTGACAAATTTTTCTCCGACGATAACTCCAATACTATAATTCTAAAAATTATAATTCTTTCGTATTCCTCTTCTGTACATCCATATGAAGAGTTAATTAGATTTTGGTTATAATTGATCCACCGGAAGTACACTTATTTGAAGTTTTTAACAGTTTTTCTTAAAAAAACGCAGTTAAATATTATTTTTTGACATTTTGTTATTACATTTATCAAAGAAAATACTCTTCTCTATATGGTTTGATTATTCATTTTCCTTCATATTCAATAGATGTAAAGTTCAAGCATTATAAAGAAATTAATTTTCAAAAATTAGTCAGCTTTGTTATTTATCATGGAAACAGCTGCCTTAATTATTCAAAAAAATTTAATTGACAGATGTCAGTTGCAAGTACAAAACCAAATATGGAAAAAAGTATAGGATCTAAAATTGGTATGTCATAGAGTTGCTCGCAAGTGACACGCAGAGAAAGGCCAAAGAGAAGATGGAAGGACATTACTTAGTGTAGTTTATGTTATAATTTTATTGGATTTATAGAACCTTTTCAAATGAACTTTGGGTATGGAATTTGTAAAAAATAGTATGTGTTTTTACATGATATTATATAGAATCTGTTCCAAGGACCTTTTGGTATGGGATTTGTACAAAATCCATGGAATTGACGGAAGGTCTTGTGCTGGCCACAACAGATTTTTTTTTAAATATTCTTCTGATTACGGATCAAAAAGTTTTAAAAAAAATTACGAAATAGGTAGGCTCTGAATGCTTTTGTTTGTATTTAGGTTTCACCCTAATGTCAATATCAATTTCTTGACAACATTACCATGGCATTAATTCATAATGCCCTCGGGCATTATTTCTTATATAATTACCCAGGAAGCAGGGTTATTATTATGATAATAATAATAATAATAATAATAATAATAATAATGGGTTCCCATTGTAGCAAGGTGAGCATGGTGAAATAACAAGTAATGAACTTTATTATAAACTTACAGTTTCAATAACTACATTTTCACTCTGTTATCTTTGTAAGTCAAAATAATAATCATTATTCTCTCATATATATTTAGTCTAGATGTCAACCGCGTAGACATTTATTGTTTTGACAATTAACCATATAAGTTATTGCCTATGATACGTGCAGTCTTGTTATTTAGCTATGGATGCTACACCCTTGCACCCTTCATCAGATATGCCTGTTGAAGAGATAATCGTTTGTTTTAAGGCAGTCGAGATTAAAGACTCAGGCAGGACAGATATGTAGTCGGCGGTTTAGTTTGGTGCGCGTACGCGAGTACGCGTAATTAGGGTTACAATATAATTATGTAACAGTTTAGTTTGTGTTCAGAGTGTAATCAATAATTATAAGTTAGTATTAATGTAAATATATGTAAATAAAATTAGGAGTATAAAAATATTGTGTGTGTGCCATCCATCCAAAATATGTTCATAACTCATCATAAATGTTATGAACATTTCTTGTTACCTTGGTTACTTGTTGTTTTTGTTATTTCACATATTTATGTCAATGTATCCCCTGAAGAAGGCACCAGTTTATGGTGCCGAAACGTTGGGTTTAAATAATAAATACAGAACTTAAACTAAAAAAAGGTAGTATTATTCCAATTAATAATATGAGTTCTGAAAGATATTTTAATAATTATTATTATTATTTAGGGAAAGTACAGGAGGAAAGCAGAGGATAATAATTTGCTACTATTACAAACCTTTTTTTTCTCACAACACTAATGAATTAATAATGTTATGTTTTTAGGCTATAGTAGTGAAAAATTAATTGTTACTTGAAGAATTATATTGAAAAATGAAATAAATATATAAGAAGCACCTCGATCGTTGTAGTAATGGTTCGTATATAATTATATTGTTCATGTATTGATGAGCCGGCGACACTCTCGATTGATTTCATTTGGAAATGGGGTATGAATTGAATTTGTTATGAAGTTATCGCATTTTCCATCACATTCCAAAAATTTTACGCTCCCAATAACCAGCATAATTAAAATTCAAACTCTGTTTCATAACTAAATACTCATTGACATGGGATTTCATCGAACATTCCATTTACATTTACACGATAACTTTCGTCAAAACAATGACAGTTCTTTTTATTTCACTTATTACTACTAAAGTAAAAATAGATTAAAAATGCTATAATGTAAAACAAGCTTTCCTTTTGATCTTGGCTCTGCTGTTTTTATTAATAATGATATTGATATTGTATACAACGAAAAAATAAATTATGTATATTGTTTAAAGGTGAAACAAAAGGCATAAATGGTCCACGTGTATTGAAAAATTCTTTATTGTGGACGTTTCGGGCTTAGGGGTCGTTGAATATACAAGAACCATTAAATTTATTATTACAAAATCTTAAAATTGTATTAGACACGATGATCTATATGAACTACATCGATAACATACAGTATTTCACCAACCCCGGATTGATTCGGAGGTTTGTTTCAAATAAAGGTACTTCCGGTTGTTTAATTTTAACCAAAATCTAAGAGCCCTTCATATGGATGTAAAGAAAAGAAATGTGAAAGAATTATAATTTTTAGAATTGTAGTGTTGGAGTTACCATCGGAGAAATTTTTGTCACACACACACACACACACACACACACACACACACACACATATCATCATAAATTTAGGAAAATCGTGTTCTAGGGATCCTAAAACATGCTTATTCATTAAAAACTCAACACCGAATTTTTTGACCAAATACCTTCCGTCACCTTTAGGTAAGGGAAAAAGTTAAGCTTTTTCAAATTTCTTTTATGTTCTAAAATGAATTATTAGGAATACAGGGAAAAACTATAGGCGAAAGAACTGTAAGAAATCGCACAGAAAAAAAAAATTGAAATTTTGTCTAATTATAATTAGATATTATTGTCTAATAATTTAGTATAATTTACAAATCTTAATTTAGCATTTTAACTAACCTGAAATACATATTAATTATTTTGTATAAAATCATTAATTTAAATATGTAAATAGTTATTTTAATTACTTATTGTATTTAATTTTACTATATTTTGTCTTCATTATTTTTGTCCTACAATTTTCGGTGATTTATCTGATGAATTAGGTAAGTTAATAGAAATTTTGTCTAATTATAATTAGATATTATTTTATTAGGCAATATGTCTAATAATTTAGTATAATTTACAATTCTTAATTTAGCATTTTAACTAACCTGAAATATATATTAATTATTTTGTATAAAATCATTAATTTAAATATGTAAATAGTTATTTTAATTACTTATTGTATTTAATTTTACTATATTTTGTCTTCATTATTTTTGTCCTACAATTTTCGGTGATTTATCTGATGAATTAGGTAAGTTAATAGAAAATTTAAATATATATTTAGTTAATTTTTTTATTTATGTTTAGTTCAATACTAAAGGTGGGTTTATGCTCGCAAAATTTAAGAATAAAAATAAGAATAAGAATAGTGATAAAGTTAAAACAGTTATAACATACGACTCGGTTTATGCTGCAGAAATAAGAATAAGGAATAAGAAATAAGAATAAGGAATAAGCCAAAGTTCGTTTACTTTTAACTTTACGCCTTATTCTTATTCCTGTAAGCGAAGAGCGCATGCGTGTCAACTGTCAAATACTTCAAACAAAAAAATTGGTCATTCACATTGACGTATTATAACTAACGTTAGTTATAATACGTCAATGGTCATTCATTATTCATTCATAATAATCGGTGTTGGCGAAACATAATTATGTCAAATTTAGTGATGGATTCTATTCTTTCCCAATTAATTGAATTAGTGCAGACAAAATAATATTTTGATTGTACATTTTAACAAATTAAATAATAATAATAATAATAAAATTATAAATCTTATAAATATCAAATCAACGCTGCTACCACTATGAGAATAATAAATGTAACTACTTTTCACTAACCTAATAACTTTAATATCACTACTCTTATTCTTACGCTTATTCTTATAACTGGCAGCATAAACACCACTTATCGTTATGTTTAAAATTATTTTTAACACTATTCTTATTTTTATTCCTATTCTTAAATTTTTCAGCATAAACCCACCTTAAGTGTAGTCATTTAATTTAATTTTGTATTTAATTATACCATAATTTATTATTACAAATTTAGAAAATTGAACTAAATCAAATTTAATGAAAACAAATTAGTAGGCTGAAAATTACAGATTTGTTTAGTTAATTTAATTACAATTTAGATGTTTTTTTTTTTCTGTGTGTAGGTGTCATTTCTGCAGCTGTTGTAAACTTATTACTAACGAAATCTAGAAAGTCATACGGTAAAATATATAACCTTCATTAGACAACCGAACTGTTAAAATAATATAAACTCTATCATGTTTTATTTTTGACATAATTTTGTTCTCCATAAGTGCAAAATGTTTTGCTATCATGATATTGACGAAATGAATATTTCATTAAGCAAACTACAATTCTTGGAAACATGCACCATACTTTTATTCTCGAATAATTATTAAATGTTTGTAACCAAGAAGTAGGTACATAAATAGTCCTGACTTCTGTTTTGTACTTTCTGTACAATAACATCCATGTTGATTTAACTCAGTTATTGTTCCATACAAAGGTGAACTTGAAACAAAACTTCCAAACATTGTAACAAGATAATTAATTCAGAATCTGTTTGCTTTCATAAATATTACTTTCATAAATACGAGAAATGTGGTTGTGTTGTATGTTGTGTCTAAAGAAATATTTTCAATTTACTTTTTCATGTTTCAAAAGCAACAGAACGTTGTTTGCGTTGAAAATAATAAAGAAAAGGATATAATTAGAAGGTTTACTTTTCAATGCGTTGTTACAAAGAATATAACCGAAAAGAATAGAGTGCCTTAAAAAGACAGGTTTGTTCGCTTTATTTAATTACCATTGTTAAAAAGTTGTTTGTACGCTGCCATGATGAAAATAAAAAATGTATTGATATGAAGTTAGCTTTTTTTAACAAATATACTCTGATTAAAAATATGGATCACTAACAAATAAAAACTGAAATGTCGATAGGTAGTGACAATTTCCTTATTTTCTTTCTTATCATTATCTTATCATCGTAAAACTAGTAACATCGTATTCTAGGAACCCCAAAACGTGCTTATGCATTAAAAACTCACTACCGAATTTTTTGACCAAAGACGATACCTTTCTTACCAAAGGTGACGGTGGCCAGCACAAGACCTTCCGTCAATTCGATGTATTTTGTACAAATCCCATACCAAAAGGTCCTTGGAACAGATTCTATATAATATCATGTAAAATCTAACACGAACACATACTATTTTTTACAAATTCCATACCAAAAGTTCATTTGAAAAGGTTCTATAAATCCAATAAAATTATAACATAAACATACACTGAGTAAAATGCACTTGACCCTTCATTTCTTCTTCAGCTATCCCCTATTTTATTAGGGGTTGCTGTTTCCCCTTCTCTTCCACTCATTCCTGTCCAACGCATCTTCTTCACACAGTCCTTCCTTTCTCAAGTCTTTTGTGATACAGTCCTTCCATCTTCTCTTTGGCCTTTTTCTGCATGTCACTTGCGAGGAACACTATGACATACCAATTTCAGATCTTATATTTTCCATATTTGGTTTTGCACTTGCAACTGACAACTGTCAATTAAATTTTTTTGAATATATCAACTGTTTCCATGATAAATAGCAATGCTGACTAATTTTTAAAAATTATTTTTTTTTATAACGCTTTAAATCTACATCTATTGAATATGAAGGAAAATGTATAATCAAACCGTATAGAGAAGAGTATTTTCTTTAATATGTATAATAACAAAATGTCAAAAAATAATATTTAACTGCGTGTTTTTAAGAAAAACTGTTAAAAACTTCAAATAAGGGTACTTCCGGTGGATCAGTTATAACCAAAATCTAATCAACTCTTCATATGGTTGTACAGAAGAGGAATACGAAAGAATTATTTTTAGAATTGTAGAATTGGAGTTATCGTCGGAGAAAAATTTGTCACACACGGACACACATACACACACACACACACACACACACACACACACACACGGACACACATACACACACACACACACACACACACATACAGACATCATCTTAAAAATGGTATATTCATATTGTAGGGACCCTAAAACGTGCTTATTCATTAAAAACTCACCACCAATACCTTTCTTACCAAAGGTGACGGAAGGTAAAAAAAAGGTTAATTATTTATAAACAGAATTTTGACATACAAAGATAATAGAGTTGAAATATTGTTATTAAAACCATAATTTAGAAGAGTTTATAATAAAGTTATTAGGTTGTTATTGCTATGCATCCACCTTATTGTCACAATAATGCTTATTATACTTGAGTGATTGTTCAAAATTTTAAATTTTAAATTTGTAAAGTAATTAATTAAAGGTAGAAGGTTGAATTATATATACTTCAATGTCTAGTTCGTGTTCAACTGCAATAACAGATTCAATTCTTTAACTTTCTAACAAATACAAACTTTATCTTCATACTATATTGATAGTTAAGAAGTTGAACTTTAGTTTGAAACTTTGAACAATTGAGATATATGGATCACTGTAACCATAGCACGTACTCTTCTTCTTATAATGTTCTCATTATTATAAAGGAAATTTATATTTAGTTTCATTCGTAAAGATAAAGAGATTAAGGTGTTACGAGTAGTTGATGAACTGACATACTTTACAATCTTCGTATATACATTTTAATGAAAGTTACAAATTTATTAAAACCAGTTCAACCAATGGTAATATTGAAAACCCCCTGTGCACAAGAGGAAATCAGTTTCTTGTAATGTTTTACGAAAATTAATATAAACATTGCCTTAAAGAATCATACGCTGTTACGAAATCAGATGAAATCTTTTCGAAGAATAAAAAAATTAATTCAGTTTATAACAATAATTTATTTTGGCAAAATAACATTAATTCATTTCCAATTTTTTATTTACAGGCGATTTATATCATTATAAAAATTGAAAAACATTAATTTTTCTACATATCTGTATTAACAGTTTCTCTTATAATTTATTTGTAAATTTATAAAATAATCTATATTTTATAAATGAGCTTTATTTTAAAAACAACTCTTAGGTTACACAGTTCAGATCTCAAATGTACGAGATGTAATAGAAAGTTAAATGTTGCTGTTAAAAATTTCATTTCAAATTAATAATTTTAGTGTTTTAAGAAAATATTGATATAAGAATTTATAAAATATTTGACAAATAAATCATTGTACATATCTTTGAAAATATAAAACAATTAACAAATAAAAATAAACTAATCGTTATTTATTGAGTAGTAGGTACTGTAAGTACAAAGTGTACATTTTATTATTTTTTGTTATGATGGAGGACCCCATTGTGGCGACTGTAGAAAAAAATTTGTGTGTGTTTCGAGCGCAAAGGGACGAATTCGAGAGAATGCCGCGCTATGTCTCAATCGAAAATATCTCATTTTGCGCTCTTAATACATAAATAGCTATTTATTTCGCTTGGAATATATACAGTGTGTCCCATTTAGAGGTGCCACCATTGGGATCTTGAGAACTATAAGAGATACGATGTCGGTTAAATGGAACTTTTTGTGCGCCTTTGGGAGGCCATCTCAGATGTGCTTTTGTTTTTCCAAAAATTCTCATAGGGCACTAGATAATGACGAAAAACTGAATATTGTTGATCTTTTCTTTTACAAGTTACTTCTAAACTATTAGTAATTGAGAAAAACGTTTCAAATATAAAAGATAGATATTTTTATTATCTAACCAGTGGCGTACGAAATAAATTTTTATATCCGTAAATTTTCGAGATATAACACAAACTTATATTTTTTTAAATAAAACCCATATCTTATTTTAGTTTCAAAAAAATAATTATTTTTTTTTTATTTTCAATGATGTAAGGGTTATTATGTTTTATATTTGTTTTGCTCATAAAATTTAATTTTTTTCTTTATTTTTGTGAATTTTCTTATTATTTCTCAAAAAAATTATTTTTTTATTAATTATATTGTATTTGATCGATATAATTTATTTTATTTCTTTATTACTTAATATTTTTATTCTAGACTCATAATTACAAATTACACTATAATGTGCCAAGGGCGACCTGATACAAAATATTATAAAAATTAATATGATACGAGTTTTGTGCAAATTTTTCTAACGAAATAAATGATTTAAGAACAAGGAGTATTTCTAAATATAAATCTACTAATATTTTCAAAATAATTGTAAATTTAATACAAAATAAAGAAAAAAATAATAATTTTGAAGGCAAAACAAATATAAAACATAATAACCCTTATAACATTGAAAAGAGAAAAAAATAGTTATTTTTTTGAGACTAAAATCAGATATGGGTTCCATTTTAAAAAAAATATAAGTTTGTATTATATGTCGAAAATTTACGGATATAAAAATTTGTTTCGTACGCCACTGGTTAGTTAATAAAAATATCTATCTTTTATATTTGAAACGTTTTTCTCAATCATCAAAAGTTTAGAAGTTATTTAAAAAAGAAAAAATCAATAATAATCAGTTTTTCGTCATTATCTAGTGCTCTATGAGAATTTTTGGATAAACAAAAGCACATCTGAGATGGCCTTCCAAAGGCGCACAAAAAGTTCCATTTAATCAACATCGTATATCTTCTAGGTCTCGAGATCCCAATGGTGGCACTTCTAAATGGGACATACTGTATACACATACATACATACGTACATACATACTTAATTTCTAAAAGAGGAAACGATATTTAGCGGGAATTTCAAACAATATTTGAATATAAAATTTTCTCCGTTAAAATGATATATTTTGTTAAAATACTCATATATATTTCATTATTTCGAAATCATTTTAATTGTTTTTTCATTATTTCTCCAGGAAATACAAACTCATTATTATCGTTCTTGGTATAGGTAACCAAATTTATTTTTGATTGATTGGTTCGTATTCATAAAAATCGTTTTATTCCTCACCTCACTAACTTTATAACTTCTCTCCCATTTTAAAAATATTCAATATGTGGTCTAATTTAATAACGAAGTCAATTCATTTTTCCATCAACCGCTGATGGAAAACTTCCTAAAATTTTTAATCCACCCTGCCAGCAGCGTACGAGTATTTGACGTTGAGCCTTTAGGCCTGGAATGAGGGAGAAACGCTTACGCGTATACACTGGTACTGGGTAAAAACTTCAACGGGCTTTAATTTTCCAAGCCTGTGAGCTTTCCCATATCGTAATCGCGTTACTTTAACGATACTTGTTCGTGTGAGGAACGGAGATGCAATGTTTGATTTTCATAATTTAAATAAGGGATTATGAATTTACAAGTTTTATAAGCCTTTAAATATTGATTGAGTACTAATTTTAGAGTTAAGCTCCTTCATATTACTTCAGACTGTTGCAGAATTCATTATATGGTTTAACATATTATGCACGGATCATCTCAACTACAGATAGGGGAGTCAATTGGGCTTATTCACGTGTACATTGTTATTAAACAAGAAATTGTTACTTAACAAGAATTGATAACAATATTGTTAAAATTTCGTATTCACGTGTCTCGTTGTTGATGAGCTATAACAATTATTGTTTAGTAACAATCTTGTTATCATTTAGGATATTAAAATTAAAACATTTCTTATTTAAAATAATGAATTTTTAAATTCATTTGGGTTATTAAAGATACGTTTATTCTAGTATAATATTTAAAACTGACGAAAACATTTTTAACTAATGAATCTCTAATTATAAAAACTATTAATGTTCGCATTGGTATTGTAAGGGGGTTAGAAGTGTTTTAAGATTTGTTTACTTTGTTTATGAATGACAAGTGTTACAAATAGAGTTGTTTCATCATTTACGTCTAATTTACTACAAATTCACAGTAAATATGGCGAAAAGAACAGCAAATACCTGCCAGAAATATGAAAAAATAAATTGCAGCTTGAATCTAAAAGTATTTTCCACTTTTTATTGTTTATTACTTCGTTTAGTGATTTACATATCTTCAATTAATAGGAAATACTATCTGCGTGTTGTCTAATCCTAAAGGAATGGTTTTACTTCAGCAACTGTACTTTGTCATGATATACCAGACATTCCGAAAAATATATTTTCTTTTCAGATAAAAAAAAACGGTTCACTTCCATATCCTTTAATTGCGGCATATTTATTCTTAATACATGCCTAATGGGGTAGACAATAAATGAGCTAAAAATTATCTACCTAATTTACATATTATGTATATCACTTATTTGAAACAGAAGTTATTCGACAAGTCAGTCTGCCCTTTAAAGACACGACTACTCACTAATATCAAATAAAGAAACGATACGAATTATATATTTGTGCACGAATTTTAGTTTAAATTTACCTTTGATGAATATTTATGAGCATTTGCCATTTTAATTTACTCTTAACAATAATTGTTGACACCTCGGCAAGTGGTCAGGAGCTCTTGCCTGATTGATAACAATTATTGTTAAAATAACGACAGCTTGTTGACACGTGAATACGAATTTTAACAATTATCTTTAAAATAGCAATACGTCGTTACGTAGCAATATAGATCGCATAACAAGGTACACGTGAATAAGCCCGAATGTATTTTTCGAAATACAAAATAAATAGTGACATCTACAGATTGCTTCCATGAACTAACGCACACTGCGATGACTTGGTGGCCTGTGGCATGTACACATAAATTGAAATTTTAAGTGCGTATAGTGTCTGGTTGCCAATCTGGTGACCCGGGTTCGATCCTGACTTTTAATCGCACAAAAGTGATCCCTGTGGTGCACTCTCCACACCAGCTATGAGTGCCCGTGAGGTGACGCTTGGTAAGCGCCCACACGGTAAAATATATCGTTATCATTACCGATGTCTACATGTAACGTAGATACTGGCACACCCAGTAATGGGTAATATGCCGTGATGATATATATTTAAAACAAAAATATAATAAGAAAATTGAATACAGATTAATATATTTTTAATAATTATAGAACAGAACAAACCATAAATTTACTTTTAAATACATTTAAAATATTAAAATTGCTTGTCACTAAAATATCATTTACATGCACACTTCTATTTTAATAATTGAAATCAAAGAAAAAAATTGATGTGGTTAGTTCTATGTATTTTGCACAAATTCCGCAGTGAAAGTTTCTTGGAAAAGATTCTATATATCCAATAAAATTGTAACACTAATATAGATATTTAAGATATTTTCTACAAATTGCATACCGAAAATTCATTGGAAAAGATTCTATATATCCAATAAAGTTATAACATGAACATATACTATGTAAATTGCACTTGACACTGACATCTGTCAATTAGTATATTTGAATATATCAACATTTTCAATGGTTATAGCATAGCTGGCTGATTATGAAAGTAAATCTCTTTAAATTTCTTTAACTCTATATCTATTGAATATGAAAGAAAATATGTAATCAAACCGTATAGACAATCAAATATTCTTTTATATTTATAATAACATAAAATATCAAAAATGATATTTAACTGCGTTTTTTTTTTAAATAAAAACAAAACTTCAATAACCGAAATCTAATTAGCTCTTCATATGGCTATACAGAAGTGGAATACGAAAGAATTATAATTTTTAGAATTGTAGTATTAGTATTAGTTATCGTCAAAGAAATTTTTGTCAAACTCACACAGACACAGACACACACACACACACACTCACATACACACATCATCGTAAAACTAGTAAAATCGTATTCTAGGGACCGTAAATGTGCTTATTTATTAAAACTCATTACCGATTTTTTGGCCAAAGACAATACATTCCTTACCTAAAGGTGGCGGAAGATAAAAATAAGAAAATATCAAATTTTACAAATTATATATCAACTGACCACCCGTAGGATTGTTGATGATTTACTGCCTTTGTTATCTTAATAATCAAATCTTAAGCAGTAAACAAAACTTACTGCCTTACAAACTCTATCGGTAAACATTTGTAAAAACCCGATTGGACAAAAACAATTATGATTTCATTGAAGTTAACGATTTTAATATTTTAAATAGTGAAATGAATTTCGCAGCACCCTATAAAATTTAAAATTTCATCTTCACATTCAACAATAATGACATTTATTTATGAGAACAACCTCTGAAGTCTTAAGAATCATATTGTAGAACAAGTTACAGAGTATATAATCTATAACTTCCATTAAATCTGATTGGCAATCTGTCGATAACCTAACATTACAATGATCTGACTGCGGAGTCAGCTCATCTTTACTATCGCATCTATACCATTACACTTCCGATAGCTTTTAACATAAAGCTGTGGATTTACTGCCTCGTATAACTAGCACTAACATCTCAATCCTTCGCTTACTCAAGCCCATTAAAAATATAAAATCAATAGAAGCCGACCACTTCAAATTTCATCGCCTATACTCAACACGTCAACTATAAAATGAAAACATCTAGACAAGGAGAGGAAATAGCGAAGTACGAAATATCTAAGAGAGAAAAGGATAATAGGAAGGTAAATACTATGGATCCTGTTCGCACCTGCTACAAGATTAAACAGTTTCAGCTTAATTGTTAGTGTTTCGAGTAAGAAAACGGATATCACTAAATTGAAAATGTATACAATAAATTTTGGGCTGGTTATTAAAGAAAATATAGAATTAAACAACGATAATTTTCTTCACTTTTTGGAAAAAATATAAAAGTATTAGAACACCCGTCACACTCATCTGATTTGGAAAAAAATAACGGGTTCAAGTTTTTTGTCTGAAGAAGAAAGTGAAACTGCAATAGTTCAATTCTTGATTATTTTGAAAGTATTATACTGTCTCACCGAAATACAAAGGATCGGCATTAGTGTTTCACAAGAGTCTTGCATTTTTCTTGTTCTTGTCTTGTTCTTGCAGAAAATGCAAGACAAGAACAAGACAAGAGTTGTATAGATTAGTGCAAGACAAGACAAGAATCTGGCCTGCAAGAAAAGTGCAAGAATAGCAAGATTTTTTAATATTTTCTTGCATTCTTGCACTCTTGCAATATTATATTATAATTCAGCATATCAACATTTTATTATTGGTTTTACCTCTCGCTAAGCTGACATTAATCGGAAAGGCTAAAAAGGTTTTAGTAACAATTTTACAACCGGAAGTAGTAGTTTCTTAAAAAAAATTTCTAAATATTATATTTTGAAAATTTAGATTTAAGTACTCAATCTGACAAATTAAAATTTTCTTATTATATCTTCCTATAGATTTAGAGATAAAAAATCTGATATGGCCAGCACATGACCTCCCGCTAATTCGATGTTTAAAATTGCAATGAGTTTGGAGTAAAATATCACTTTATCGTTTGTAAACAAAATCTAATTCGTTGTTCCAATAAATAGAAAAGTCTTTAATAAGAAATTTTGTATTATATTTTATCAAGTTTTTTTGTTGAAAATCTGTTAAGAGCTCTTAGTTAAGAACTACATCCGACTTATCATATATACTCAAAATTTAATATGTTGTTTTCAATCATATACGAGTTTTAAAACCAAATTTGAGAAGTTTTTATTATATAATATATTTTTTCAAGGAAATCAGTCCAGAGCTTCAAGTAAACTACCATTTAATGTTTATTAATTTTAGCAAAAATCTAATATGTCGGTCTCATTAATATAAAAGTGTTAAATACCAGATTCACTTTCACTGAACATAATAATATATTTACTACTATAATTTTAAAAACAACTAGCTTTTGACAATGACTGCACAATATATCAACCAACGGTTTGGCAGCTAATAGGGGAACCCCAAACAAGTCTAAATAATATAACACTACGCGCACGCGCAAATAAGCAAGAAAAGAAATATGCAAGAGTCTTGCAAGCAAGACAAGATTTTTGCTTGCAAGAGTAACACAAGACAAGAGTTATTTACATTTCTTGTTTTGTTTTGCAAGACAAGAGAAGAAATAGCCTAGCAAGACAAGAAATCTTGTCTTGTGAAACACTAATCGCCATAAACCTTTGGAACTCCTCTTACTTCAGTTGACAAAGAAACCCAAATTTCCAGCCTTTATAAATAAGACTGAATACTTTCCTTGTTCATAGAGCTGGACTCTCATAACAAAAATATTATGAAACCACGCACTTATTATAAATATTTAACACAATCTGCTTTTTCATGTTCATGTAAATAAATTTTATTCAAATTAATTAATCCTATAATAATTTAATGTCACATATTTATGAAATAGATATATTTCCTTGCAATTTATTTAAATTTAAGAGGATTATTAACAACCATTTGTTGACTATCAATTCATAACATATTATATTCATAAACCTAAATTTAATTTAATTAAATTATTATTTTCTATTGTATACATACTTGTTTAAAATTATACACTGCAACCTTTTGTTATTGTTTATTTTTTCTGTAATTAGTGCTGTGCTATAATTGGGACTTGTTCCTGTTGCACGGCCCTTCATTGTATATGAATAAAGAGCTCTGAAATTAAATAGATTATTCTGAATTACAGGAGACGCTTTCTGAATTACAAGTAGAAATGGTGTAGAAGTGAGAAATATCCAGAATCAAAATTTTTCTGATAAGTGAATTGGTGAAGGTAACCCACACTATGAGCCTCTTAGATCACTGCATCTAAATTCGTTCGATTTCTTTTTCCGGGGTTCTTTCAACGAAAAAGTTTACGGCGAACCTGTTGTGATAAATGTCATAACTTGTTGTTGTGTTGTTAATGGACGAATATACACAGTACAGGGAGTTTATACTTTCAAGATCTGTACCTTAGAATAAAAGTGAATTAAGTCGCAAAATTAATATTTTACAGGAAAGCATTTAAATGAGTTTTGGAAAAGATTTCTGTTTTAAATTTATTCTTTCAAGGAATATTACAAATTATTTTAATTATAATAATGCATAATCTTTCAAATAGAGATGGGTCAATTCCCGAAATTTAAAGTTACGGGAAAATTCCCAAGGATTTCCCAGGATTTTTTTTGAGAAATTTCCTGGGGGGGGGGGAGAGGGGGGGAATTTATTATTATTGAAAAAGTGTACATTGGTAATACGATAACAAATAATAATTTAAAATATAAACAAATGTGTATTTAGACATCAGAATCAGAAGAATCAGTACTGTGCGTATAGGTATAGTCCATTTCAGAATGGGATAGGCCTTCGCCTATTTTTTCCCAAAAAAAATCCGGGAAAATACTTAACAAAATTCTGCCCGCAAATCTTAACTGAAGGAATTCCCGACGGGAATTTTTTGGCGGCACATCACTACTTTCAAACCTAATTTCTTTTGTAAAATATTTTTCAAAATTGGGTACTTCAGATATTGCAATTTTTTTTAAAATTTACATAATACAATGTGTTCAGAAAACAACCTAATTCGGAACACAGAAACGTATGTATGATCATTATTCAATTCACAAGTCAAGTTGTCAAAATTGATCGTGAAATGAAATTTTAAGGAGAAAACATAATAAAGAAGGATACAGAAAAGCTTTAATTTCTTTAGATAACATTTTTTACAATATCTCTTGTCAAATTGACATGTAATTAAATACTTTCACATTGACATACGTTTTTTTGTTCATAGCTTACTCAGAGTTAGGATTTTTTTGAACACACTGTACTGTTTCCATTTATATTGAAATGACTGCTTAAAATAGGATTCCATTCGAAAGAGAAGTTAAGGTTATGTTTATTCATGGAGAAAACTAATTTTCGGAAAGTATGGACTTAAAACTGTTTTGCTCTGGGATCAGAGATAAATAGAGCTAATGATTGTTTTCAAGGTAACATAAATAAATACATTTTTTCTTCAAACGTCATAAAAATGGCATCTTTTGCGACTTGATTCACAAGGTAGAAATTAAATAAATAAATATCCATAGCAACTATATAAAATGAGCGAATAAGAAGTAACTTGTAAAATGGAAACCTGTCATGTCGCCCTAAGTTGCACTTATGTATACACTAGATAGCGTAAGAATAAAGTTACTAAAAACCTCCAACAACTGTCAAATTTAAATTGATAATCTACAAATTGAAATATAAACAGTTTATATTTAACGAAATAACATATTAAAATACAGCAGACTTACATATTGGTAATTATGGTAAGAATACTTAGAATTAAAGTGATAATAAAAGTTCATATTGTTTTTCATCGATTCCTCGATATGTTATTGTTGAACTTCCATCCAACTGAACAACTTCAAGGGCCGTACATGGAAATATCTCAAATTCTGATATAATTGCACATAAGGAAAATATAAAATTGCGTAGTTCTTATTTAAACGTCAAAAGGTGAAAATTTTCACTTGAATGTTTATAACAAAAAGTGAACAAATACGAAAGCATTCATAGCAACAGAGCAATTGAAATCAGCAAACGTCCTTCACGTGAAATATTTATAATTATTGTAACGTTAAGTTGTAATTATTTTATTTAAATACGCATGTTTAAAGAAAAAATATAATGTGTCACTCAGAGTAAAAGTGTCATTGTGTGCCTCGCATGTAATTGTCCGACTCGCTACCGCTCGTTGTTCAAACTTACATGCTCGCCACACAAAGAATCACTATTACTCCTAATAACACAATATACTATTGTAACAATACATGAAGAAACTATTTTGTTTTTTGATACTCTTCCAGAAATGGTTAATTTTCTAATTCCCCAGACGAAAAAGCTAAATATATATTCTGTATTGTTGGGAATAAATGGTAAAGCTATGAAGAAAGTCAGGAAAATTGAAAAGAATGGCCTTGGACTGATCGGTTTTAAGTTGCGACTTCTGCGTCTTGGACATATTCATGATACCTTGGAGACAAATAAATTTGTCGCTATTTCAAAGTTATTTTGCTTTCGGGTATTTTAGGTGATACATTTTTCATTTATAAACTGAAACTCGAATAAAAAATTCACCAAGGACTAACAACTTCGGAAAATGATATTTATTAGGTTATTATTATTTAATTTTTACCTGGACAAATATTTATCTATACTGAAATTAGCTCGAACATATTGTATATTGTAAGTTTTTCACCATGCGACATTATTTGCACCTTTTTCGATCGTAAAACACAAGCAAAATATATTATCGATCACGCATAAGGACGCGAATTTGATGATATGATGCGTATAGTGATGCTGATGGACTCAAAAGATCTATAAACGGGTGATAAAATACCGTCTCTGACTTTGTAGTTTAGTGCTTATGGGACGCGGTTATGACTCGAGTTATGTATCAATATTTTCTAGATACTAAGAAGCGTAGAGGAAACAATGCCTGCTGCGACTTAGAGATTGTAAAAAGAATTTCTAAAGATAGGCGATATATAACTGAATGATTTGAAAGATGCGCAGTTTATGACGTAGGTATTTTTTTGAGTTGCGCTTTGGCGATTTTAGAAAGAATATTTAAATAAATAAATAAATAAATATATCATCACGGCATATTACCCATTTCTGGGTGTGCCAGTATCTACAACACATGTAGACATCGGTAATGATGACGATATATTTTACCGTGTGGGCGCTTACCAGGCGTCACCTCACGGGCACTCATAGCTGGCGTGGAGAGAAAGAATATTTGAATATTATTAAAGAGGATTCCCACAAAACTTGAAAAAGTTCATTTGCTAAAGTTTTTGGGTTCTTTGTGTAGGAATGTAGTTTCATAATTTATAGTGTACAGGAATTTGAATCGCCGGACAGAGAAATTCAATAAATATTGTGCATTGTTGTAAATAAATGGCAAAGTAATGAAAAAGAAAAACAAAGTATTTTTCGTTATTACATAATTTGTTGTAATAGACCTTTTCAATATAACAGCTTTCTCTTTTTATCTCTGCACATAGTAAGTGGCGCCTGCAACTGCAAAAAAAAATGTCAACAATTTGTTTAACTTACTCTATAAAAAAACGAGGCATATATAGTTAGTTTTTGTCAAAAATTGTTTTACAAATTGACAGTTCAGATGGCAAAATCAAAGACACATACACCAAGCAAAGCAAACTTGATTTTGAAAATAAATGTGTTTCCCCATATATTTTAATTTTAAATGGGTGAATCGAAAAACTAGTGGGCTTTAATTGCCTGTTACATAATAATATTCCGTATAAAAATATAACAAAATGTTCTTATTCCGTAATAGTTTTCAGATACAGAATGTACACATACATACATACATACATACATACATAAAATCACGCGTTTCCCACTTAGTGGGTTAGCAAAAACCCGAAAACAATAACAAAAGGGATGAAAGTAAGAGCTCCACTGAATCACTTTACTCTTTAAAAACATTCTTATTTCGCCTTGTCCAAAATCATCATAACATTCATACAAAGAACATATTAATATGACCGATTTTCGGTAGCGAATAACCGCATCCGGACAACAATAATAGTTACACAACAATCATCCTTCGCCACACATTCCTATCCATGCACACTTCTTTCACCTCAGCCACATTCATAAACGTATTGATACATAATAACATATTAAAGTGACCGATTTTTGTACAGAATGTATGACTTCCAATTCCATAGTAGTGTTTGACGAAGTATATTCATTAATAGTTAGTCAAATTTAATAATTTGTGAAAGTTGTTATTTATAAATTATAAATAAAAGTGGCGATATTTTTTTTGTGGCATGTTTTTCAACAGCCGAAATAGCTCAGTTGGGAGAGCGTTAGACTGAAGATCTAAAGGTCCCCGGTTCAATCCCGGGTTTCGGCAATTTACACTTTTAATATTTCTTATAATAATATTTAGATATTTATTTAAATTCAAGTACCAAGTTATGAGTTTCTTCAGTTCATAAAAATATAATTGGAATGAAAAATTTTGATTAAGATTGAAACCAAATACTTCCATTTAAAGAAAACATATTAAACTTTGTGAAGTTGAATAAAGTTTTTAGTAAAGAGAAATAAGTTTATATTAGAACAAAATGATTGGCTTTAAGTTGGTTCACAATGTCCTCTTGTTATCCTTTTATCAAGATGTCAGGATGGCCGAGCGGTCTAAGGCGCCAGACTCAAGGTTTCCTTGTCTATGCAGAATAGACTGAGCGTTCTGGTCCTCTCTGAGGGCGTGGGTTCGAATCCCACTTCTGACATTGTTTTAAACTATTTAAACATTCTTATAACCGAAACTAGATTTCAACCTCGATTTCAACACTCAAATATTTACTTATCAATAAGTAAATATTATTTTATCTTCATTATCTTTTTTAGTCAATTACACAATCTTACTTTCGCTATTTTTTATTTTTTTTTACATTAAGCTACAAATATTTATTACTTATATAAGAATATTATTACAATATTTTTCATCCTCCGGTATGGTCTAGTGGCTAGGATATCTGGCTTTCACCCAGGAGGCTCGGGTTCGATTCCCGGTACCGGAATATTTTTACATTTTATATTTTCATTGTAGTCTAAAAGGAGAGAAGTAAAATATTCCCATAAATTGTCTTCGTCGAGGGTTCCATGGTGTAATGGTTAGCACTCTGGACTCTGAATCCAGCGATCCGAGTTCAAATCTCGGTGGGACCTGTCTTTTATTCAACCCTTACTACTCATTTTGCTCAGGCATGAAATATTATCATTGATGAAACATCAAACACGTTAACCTTGTATTTTTTATTTATTATTTATTATTCAACAGGACAATGTCCCAATTACAGAATAATATATGCATTTAGAAAAATACATAGAATAAGAGAGATTATAATAATAATTCCATACAATAATAATTAAATACAATATACAAACATATACAAAAAAAAATCTAGATTAAAGTATCTAATTTGGCTTTAAAGTCCCTAATATTGAGACAAAAATCTAGCTCAGAACAAACGGTATTGTAACAGCGACACATAGAACTGATTGGAGAATTATAGTGATAATTGGTAGGTGACAAAGAAGGTGTGAAAGTATTGTTGCATCTAGTATGGCACATATTAACAAAAAAGTCAAGTTTAGCAAGTAAATCACGATCATCAACAATGTTATTTACAATTTTATACAAGAATATTACTTTGTTTTTAAAACATCTGTTAGCAAGCGGCTCAAGGTTAAAGCTATCAATTAAAGAGGAATACTCACAGTCAGGCCAGTAACGAAAGTTTCTGTAAAAAATATTTTTGCAAAATTTTCTATATACCTTCGATTGCATTGATCAGATATTGTTGTGATGGGTACCATATAACAGAACAATAATCTAATTTACTTACAATTAAAGCATGAAATAAAGAAATGTAACATGAAATATTTTTAAAACCCGAAGTTGAATGAAGAATGAAGCCAATAAATTTATAACATGACTTTATTATATATTCTGCCTGAAAAATTAAAGTTAATTTTCAGTCAAGGAATATTCCTAAATCTTTTATAATTGTGGTTCGAGATAAAAGTACACCGTTCATGGAATAATCATAACTAAGTGAAATAGATTTTCTAGAAAAAGTTATAACTTGACACTTGTTTACGTTAAAATGTAACTGATTGAGTTGTGTCCATTGACATATAGAATTTAGATCGTGTTGCAGTATTTTACAGTCTTCTAAGATCTAAATAATTTGAAGTCATCCGCGTACATAAGGAAGTGGGAATGCTGAAGTATTTATTACACTGTTAAATTATGTTAATAAAGATATATACTATCGAGGACTTGTGAGATAGTATTCACCCTTAATCATAAAATCCCGAACTATAATAGTATAGTTGAATTAAAAGGTCGATCCTGCTAGAATTCGAACCTGGAATCTTCTGATCCGTAGTCAGGCGCGTTATCCGTTGAGCCACAGGACCTGATGACGTATTTTATAAGATGAAGGTATGTCTACTTTACTTAAGGTAAAATATATCCGCCCATGATCTGTTCTAGTTTAAAGTTGTTACTTGTGAACAAAAACGGCGATAATTTTTTTGTGGCATGTTTTTTAACAGTCGAAATAGCTCAGTTGGGAGAGCGTTAGACTGAAGATCTAAAGGTCCCTGGTTCAATCCCTGGTTTCGGCAATTTACATTTTTAATATTTCTTATAATACTATTTAGATATTTATTTAAATTCAAGTTACAAATTATGAGTTCCTTCAGTTCATAAAAATGTAATTGGAATAAAAAGTTTTGATATAGATTGATACTAATTACTTCCATTTAAAAAAAACATTAAAATTTGTAAAGTTGAATAAAGTTTTTAATAAAGATAAATGAGTAATAAGTTTATATTAGAACAAAATGCTTGGCTTAAGTTAGTTCACATGATTCTATCCGTTATCAGTTTTTGATCAAAGTTGTTATTCATAAACAAAAGTGGCGATAATTGTTTTATGACATGTTTTTCAACAGCCGAAATAGCTCAGTTGGGAGAGCGTTAGACTGAAGATCTAAAGGTCCCTGGTTCAATCCCTGGTTTCGGCAATTTACATTTTTAAAATTTCTTAGAATAATATGCAGATATTTATTTAAATTCCAGTTACAAATTATGAGTTTCTCCAGTTCATAGTAATTGGAATGAAAAGTTTTGATTTACATTTAAAACTAAATACCTCCATAGCAAAAAAAAAAAAAATTATTAAACTTTGTGGAGTTGAATAAAGTTTTAAAAGAGAAATAACTTTATATTAGAACAAAATACTTGGCTTTAAGTTGGTTCACAATGTCCTTTTGTTATCACTTTGTCAAGATGTCAGGATGGCCGAGCGGTCTAAGGCGCCAGACTCAAGGTTTCCTTGTCTATGCAGAATAGACAGAGCGTTCTGGTCCTCTCTGAGGGCGTGGGTTCGAATCCCACTTCTGACACTAATTTTTATAAAATACGTATGCAGTTTTATAACCAAAAAATATATCAAAATTCAAATATTTACTTATTTACAAGTAAGCCTCGAAGTAAATATTATCTAATCAATTCAGCACTTTTCATTAGTCTAGTGATCGTCTCTAGTAACCATGGAAATAACTTGCATCTTTTTCTAATTAATGTATTATTACATAAGTCTATTTTGTTATTTTTAGATAAACTTCATTAGTTAAAGAAGAGTGTTGAATTTGGCCCACTGTGTCGAATTCAGCGGCAGAGAAGCTTATCCAAAGGTAACAAAATAAAGAGAGACTTATGCATTGATACATTAATAAGAAAAGGATGCAAGTTGTTTCCATAGTTATTATACATTATTTTACCTTGATGTACTCGTAATTATGTAGTGACTTTGAGATTAAATTTTACAAATAAAAATATTAATGCACTTTAAAAATTTCCGATTTCTGTAGATTTTTTACTGTTAAAATTTGGTTGTTCTTGTACATAAAAATATAGCGTTTCTTAATCATTTACACAATTATACTTTTGCTATTTTTTTTTTTTCATTAAGCTATAAATATTTATTACTTATATGAGAATATTCTTACAACATTTTTCATCCTCCGGTATGGTCTAGTGGCTAGGATACCTGGCTTTCACCCAGGAGGCTCGGGTTCGATTCCCGGTACCGGAATAGTTTTACATTTTATATTTTCATTTTAATCTAAAAGGAGAGGAGTAGAATATTCCCATAAGTTGATTCTATGAAGGGTTCCATGGTGTAACGGTTAGCACTCTGGACTCTGAATCCAGCGATCCGAGTTCAAATGTCGGTGAGACCTACCTTTTATTCTTATTTTAAGCTATGTCAATTTTAAGCTATGTCAAATAAAAGATTCTCCCCGACGGGGAATCGAACCCCGGTCTCCCGCGTGACAGGCGGGGATACTGACCACTATACTATCGAGGACTTGTGAGATAGTATTCACCCGAAATCATAAAATCCCGGTACCGAAATATTTTTACATGATCGTTTCAATTTATAAGGAGATAAGTAGAATGTTCCCATAAGTCGGTTCCACGATGTAATCCGAGTTTATATTTGTACATCTACTATCTTTCCTAGGTCCAGATTTTTTTTTACCTCCGGTTAAACTGTGTTAACTTAAATATCAGATAAAAAAGAAATGTCACATCGAAAAATTGACACATGTGTAATATCTACAATTTATGCATAATATCGATTCTACATTTTTTGTTTTAACTGACAGTTTAAACCAGAGATGAAAATACTGGGCCCAGGGTTTAAATTTAAATATATGACTACAATACTACAAATTACTAATTTATAGATATTTATACACCAAGTGAGCATGGTTTATACAATATTTTATTCAATTTTGACGAAATAATAATAAAAACTATTATAATATTTAATTTTATCAAAATAAAAATCTAATCAATTAGTAAGCTGTGCATGACAATCATCGTTGATAAACGTCAAATCGTTTATTTAAAGATTCTGATCGTGTTATTTTCGTGCCTGACGTTATTTTAAATACATTATTTGCTGCAGAGTGATTTAAAATTCTATGAGAGTGATTCAAATTTTTTATATCCATCCGGTAAATAATGTTAAATTTATTTTTATCAAAATCATAACTTAATGTGCTTCATTATTTATCGAGGGAAATAAAGTACTCCCTAGGGAAATAAAGTATTCCCCAGGGAAATAAAGTGATTCAAGTTTTTCTTCGTTTATAAAAATGTGCTTCATTCTTAATAATTTCGCATGGTCTTTTGTTAAATAACGAATTTTTCCGTTTGTATAAAAAATATTGTATATAACACGGGAGTAAAGTGTCATTATTTGCCTCAAGCGATTGCATAATGACGAAATTTACTCCCTTGATATATAAACTACTATTAATTCACTTGTGAATAAAATGTTAGTTATAGTTGTCGAAACATCAAAATTGAATAAAATAATAAAAATTCAATGGCTCCTAACATGATCACGGTTTTAACTAAAACACTGTTTTGAGAAATGTCAAATTCAAATTTCAATGATAAATTTGATAGTATTTATTATTATCATTAAATAATGAAATTTGACATTTTTTTAAAACAGTGTTTTAGTTAAAACCGTGATCGTGGTACGAGCCAATGGCTGATAGTTCGAGTTCGTTTTTTTTTTCTAAAACTCTGTTTTTAGAAATGTCAAATTTCATTATTTAATAATAAAAATAAATAATATCAAATTTATCAAAATATGATTTTCAAGCAGAACTAATTTGTATTCAAACAAATATTTTTTAAAAATCGTTCAGCCAATGTGTTTAAAAAAATTCTAACTGGGACTGGAAGTAGCCCATGAACAAAAAAACGTATGTCAATATTGTCATCTGAAGAAATCAAAGCTTTTCATCTTGAATCCTTATTTTAGAAATATAAATAAATCAGAAAACGGTGAATGGAAATATTCTGTATCCTTCTTTATTACGTTTACTCCTTAAAATTACATTTCACGATCAATTTTGACAATTTTACTTTTGAATTGAATAAAGATCAGACATACGTTTCTGTGTTCATAGCCTACTCCGAATTAGGTTTTTTTCTGAACACACTGGATTAGATGTGGGCTGAATGATGATTCATGTTTGTGTCTACATCGTTAACTTGTTAGGGTCTATTCGTATGTAATTCATTCGCCCAACTAAGAACCTTGTTAAGCCAGTGTTAAACAGCGAATTTCTAGGGATGAAGGGATGATGATATCTGTGGTTCGCACTTCATAACGTGGAGCATGTTTTTGCTCCATAAAGCAATATAAGCTGTCCTCTTCGTTTGTGATTACATACTGTCCTACTACGGAAAGTTCAAAGTTATATGAGACACTAAAATATTTATAAAGATGGAAAAGCTCTGCTTTATATAATTTAACCTACCTTAATCTACTAATCTCACTTAGACAGTGACAGAATACTTGATTTTTTGCGGTATTATTTTTTTGAATAATGACTAATTGAACAAAATGTACTCGTAATAAAATTTAATAAAAATCTATTTGAATAATTAAACCAATTTCAGTTTTTAAGTCAGTAAAATTATTTTTTCGTTCCAGTTCAGTATGCATGCTTATATATAAATAGTTGAATAAAAGCACACTGTCTTTTTTGATTAAAATATTTTTATTTCACCCTTTATGGACATCCTCAGGTCTAATAAGCTGAAAATAACCATTGTATGTAAAAATGTATAAATATATTACAATTATTGTTTTTTAGAAAATGTTAAACAAGAGAAAAAAATCACATTCACATATGTTTGAAATGTTAGGTTATGGAAGAATGATAAGTACAATTGTTTATTTTTATTGTTTATCTTCTAAATCATTTTCCATGTTCTTAACATCAACTAGATCCATCGTTTTGGAAATCGATATCCAAAAATTAATTTGTTTGGAGGTTGTAAGGTACAAAAACAATAATTGTCAAGTTACTTTGTACTGAGAATTAGACTACTATGTTTTTAGATGTTTTTAATTCAGAATATTATGCCGCAAAAAATACAAATTTTAATACTAATATAAAATAAGAAAAAATAGTATACGCACCGCGTCAAAAAAGTGATTTTACTGTACTCGTTTGGCATTTAAGTCAAACTTGCCATACTCGTTTGGAAAGTTTCAATTTTTTTTAACTTGGAACGTAATATGCTATTACTGACAAAATTACTGTTTCGCTTATATCTACTTTTAATACTTATAACAGTTTGCATTCGTCGTGGCATCGAATTAAGTAATATGTCGATGATTTCAAAGTTACTTTTGTCAATAAATTTCCTACTAATTTTAATTTTTTATTCACCACTCTAACATGTTCAAAGATAGAATAACGCATTTAAAAAATTTAAATTCGGCATGAAATTCTTTTTCTTATCGTAGACCTATGTATACTACACGATTTTTATCGATGGACGATTCGCAAATTACTAACAACTTTAACTCACATGAAATTCTTTTAATATTTTAAACATCTGAAAATCAGTTAATTTCCATGTTTTCATCCCTAATTTTGACACGATTAAAAATAAATAATATTACGTAGATAATACGTGTGAAAGTATATGATGAAAAAAATAAAGGGAAATACGTCAATTTACATATACTATGGGGTCCCGTGGCCGCGTGCCTTAGTGTCTGGTCGCGAACCTGGGGGAACCGGGTTCGATTCCGACTGACGCCAAATATCCAATTTTAAATGGCACAAAAGTGACCCCTGTGCTGCACTCTCCACGCCAGCTATGAGTGCCCGTGAGGTGACGCCTGGTAAGCGCCCACACGGTAAAATATATCGTCTTCATTACCGATGTCTACGTGTGTTGTAGATACTGGCACACCCAGAAATGGGTAATATGCCGTGATGATATATTTATTTTATTTATTTACATATACTATATAAATTATTAAATAATTTCAACTAAGTTTAAGTTGTTAGCAACTCGCGAAACGCTCAGCCAAAAAAATGTGTAACACATCACACCAAAAAGAATTTCATGGCGAATTCAAATTTTTAGACCTCTTTATTCTATCTTATGTCCGAGTGGTGGATTACAAAATAAAACAAAACTAACTTTGAAGTTCCAAAATTTCTGTTTATTTATATATTTTTAAATATTTAGTTTTTAGATTTTTTGGGCTTTAGTGCTTCAGACAATTTAAATCACAGAATTAGTGATATTTGTATTCAACCTTAACGTCCAGTTAAGATGTCCAGTTAATATATCCAGTTTTACAGAAAGCTATATTCTCAGTATTATTAGCAATAAAATTTCTTCTTGATTTGTTATCACTCATTCTCAAAATTACGAAATGTTGACATTAGTTGATCTTTAATAGTCATTGTGTCACCTTAGAATTATCAAGAAAATATTTTTAAGATTCAGTTAAATTTTATAAAAGATAATATTAGACTAGAAAACACTCAAATATAAATAGATTTAGTACACTGTAGGTATACTATCTTTTTTCTGGTGACCTGAGTTTTTTTTTGTTTATTTATATCAAGCAGTCGTGGCCGAGCGGTTAAGGCGTCTGACTAGAAATCAGATTCCCTCTGGGAGCGTAGGTTCGAATCCTACCGACTGCGAATATATTTTTTTTTATCTAATTTTACCACATTTTTCAACAAAAAATTTATTAAATTTTAATGCGATATATTTAAATAAATTATTGCATGTCACTATTATGTATGTAACTAATATGTATAGTTTCCGTGGTGTAGTGGTTATCACATCCGCCTAACACGCGGAAGGTCCCCGGTTCGATCCCGGGCGGAAACATCTTTTATATAATACCCGAGACACTACAAAAATTAATGATCATTAACGGTTATTTATAGTATGCGCTCGTTAAATTGAGACTGATGACATGTCAATTAACAAACCAGAAAATATTGTACTCGTACAGTACAAAACAATAAGTAGCACGTCATTATTTTCTGATTTGCTAATAGATTGTAATTTTGACATGTCATCAGTCTCCGCTTACTATAACTAACCGTTAATGATAATTATTTTTGTAGCCTGTCTCGGTTATAAGGCAATATTAGTAAAGCAGACATACCCGCATCTGATAAAATGCGTCATCAGGTCCTGTGGCGCAACGGATAACGCGTCTGACTACGGATCAGAAGATTCCAGGTTCGAATCCTGGCAGGATCGACTTTTATTCCAACTATACTATTATAGTGCAGGATTTTATGATTGCGGGTGAGTACTATATCACAAGTCCTCGATAGTATATCTTTATTCACATAATATAACATTGTATTATTTACAAAGTTAATGGGTGCGATTCAGTGGGTTATATTAAAGTCTGTACTAACACTTGTATTAACTAAAACACTGTATTAGCTTAAAACACATTTTAAAACAAAGGTGATTCAGTGGTCTGTATTAAGCTGTTTTAGTTAAAACGCAAAAATTACACTTGGCAACAATGTAATAACTGTCAAAGTGCGAAATTGGCGGCATTTGAAACGTCAATATTTTGTATTTGTGTTGTTTTAGGTTATATTACACTACTTTATGGCCTATATTTTAAATTTTAGCATATTAAAATGTCAGGAAAAAGAATTACAAAACCGATTGGTTTAATGAAGAAAAGATTATTTTAATAAGAGGCAATTACTAAACGGAACGGTATTATTGAAAATAAGGGAAATGACATTAAAATAATGAAAAATGAAAAAGCTGCATCATTTTGAAGTGGTAAATTGGAATGTCCAAAGAAATAAAAGTGATATTTGTGCTGATTGATACTTTTTTATTATTGTAATCAAGTTTCCATTATTGTAAATAAGCATTTCTTTGTTGTAATCAAAATTTCTTTAAGGATTTCTTTATAATAAAAAAAAATCAAAATCAAATCAATATTATTTTAATTCAATGTAGCGGGGCCCCTAAAATGTGAGGGGCCCATAGGCAATTACCTATTCTGCCTAATCCGACACTGATTGAAATGCAATTCAAAGAGTGAAATTGCACATTATTTAAAAGAAAAACTAAAACTGGAGGAGGTACATCACCGCCAAACCCAGATATGTCAATTCGAATCAAATTTATTACATTCTGAAATACATTTTTTGATAATCGGTATCACTTTCGGAGAGAGTATTGTCATAGTTTTTCGTCTTCTGTATATCCTTTTTCGTCTTCTACAATCAACAACACGCCAAACATGCTCAAGTCTTTCAATAGCACGTATTGTGTCACCTATTTTACTTAAACAAACTTAGAAAATAGACAACATATAAATAATTGTTGTAACTTGCCTGAATTTATTCATATTAACCTCAATTTTTTAAATTATTCATTTTCTGTTTTATTATTTCATTTTAAGTTCAATATTTGCTTTACTATACTTTATGAAGAGTCAAATATATAATTTTACTTTAATATTTCATATTTGACATTATGAATTAAGGTTAATACAATACTTAAAACAGATATAACCCATTTTAAGAAGTGTTTTAATTTCCTAGGCAACTAATACACATGTATTAAAATAAACACTCTAAAACAGTCTAATACAAGCCACTGAATCAGGTTTTTTAATACAACTCTTAATACAGATCTTAAAACAGCCTAATACAACCCACTGAATCGCACCCAATGTGTTTGATTTTTTCATCAATGGTATAATATATTCATGCCTGGGCAAAACGGGTAGTAAGAGTTGGCAGCATGGATTGGCAGCAGGGGAAGGGCTATCTTCGGAGGTGGCACATCAGGAGCTTCGTCGTCTCGGTGATGACGCTGTACGACGCCTTCTGGATCAGCGTCTGGATGGCTTGTTGTTGGATGCCAAGGGCGAGCATGTGCTCGCAGAAGCGTCGGTGTTCCTCGGTTTCCAGGACCTCTCCGAAGCAGCCGATGACGAGCAGCCCCAAGTGGACCTCGCAACGGTGGGCATGCGAGAGTATGTCGACTAGATTGAGGTCCCTGTTGGCGGTCTTGAAGTTTCGGTGCGAGATGTCGACCATGGAGTTTTTGGCGTATTTCACACGCTTGATCCCCTCCTGCATATGATAGTTCTGCAGGTGGGGAACGGAGACCTCGAAGAGGAAAGTCTTCTTCTCCTGCGTCAGTACTTGCACCATAACATCTGGTTTGTTATGGTGCAGCGGCACCTCCGTGAGGACACTTTGTCCCGCACGTATCCTCAACCGTCCACCAGGTATGTCGTAGTCCACGTTCAGGACTGCCTTGCCAAAATGTAGCTGCTTCCTTATCTCCTCCGGGGCGTTCGTCTTCTCCAGGATGGTTCTTAGGAGCCAGTAGACGACCTGGTCGTGTCTTGCGTTGTAGCTGGCGGCTTTGCACGATGTCGCTACGTGGTACGCTGTTTCGTCTTGCTGGCATCCTCTTCGGCACTTGCGGTTACCATCTCTTCCAGGGGCAGCGTGGAGTTGGTGGAGCTGCTCTTCAGCTGCCGCGTTGATGAGCGACAGTTTTGATGAGTCAGTACGATAGTACTGAGCAGCCGGGAAAGAGATGATGTGTCGGTCAGCGAGCACGAGTTTGGGATAGTGCATCGCTTTCGCCCAATCCTGGCATCTTGCCTCAAGGTCAGCCTTCTTGATCGACTTCACCAGGTGTGCTGACAGAGGTTTATATTCTGTGATGTCGGTGTCCTCAAGCTTGTACTTTTTGGCTACATGTCTGTAGTCTCCCAGTGGCGTGCGGCACCCCGCCGCGTCGAGTTTCTGGTACAGCTCTAAGGTGTTTTGTAGCTCTGGATGTGTATGAAGGTACGCGTATTTTCTGGCATATTGTATCTCAGTTTCAGTTTCAATTGATCTGAAACCAAGACCGCCGATGTTGTGTGGGAGATACGCTCTTTGGTTGGAAGTAGGTCGCGTTTTAATGTTCTCGGCGACCATCATTTTTCTTATCTTCACGTCCAGGTCACGACATCTTTTGAGCGTTCCCAGAACGCTAGTGTTGGGGTGCATATTGCCCGTCACGTATACGGCCGCAGGGATGACGGAGCTGTTGAACAATCGTCTCTTCTGTGCTGTTGACAAGTGGGAGGTTAGGATTTCATTCGCTTTTTGCACAACCTTGGACTCGATGACGTCATAGTTTTCGGGAGTGTCACATTCTGTTTGGATGAGGCCTAGGTATTTGTAGCCATTCCTAACAGCTGGAATGTGGTCGACGTCGTCGTTTTCTTCCAGTTTTCTGCAGTAATGACCACATTTTCCAAGGTTCAGTTCCAAACCCAGCTGGCGCGAACATTCTTCAAGCGTCGATGTTATAGCTTGTATCGATTTCTTGTTCGGCGCGTGGCACTTGACGTCGTCCATGTACGCGACGATTTCCTGCCTTCCTCTAGCAAGACGGTTTATCACGGGGTCCTCCTTGATCTTCTTTATGATGCTCGACGTCGTGAGGATGAACAGCAATGGACTTAATGAGTCTCCTTGGTAGACGCCCCCCCTAGTATAGTGGTCAGTATCCCCGCCTGTCACGCGGGAGACCGGGGTTCGATTCCCCGTCGGGGAGGTTCTTTTATTTGACATAGCTTAAAATTGTTAACACAAGAATAAAAGACAGGTCCCACCGAGATTTGAACTCGGATCGCTGGATTCAGAGTCCAGAGTGCTAACCATTACACCATGGAACCCTCGACGGAGACAATTTATGGGAATATTCTACTTCTCTCCTTTTAGAGTAAAATGAAAATATAAAATGTAAAAATATTCCGGTACCGGGAATCGAACCCGAGCCTCCTGGGTGAAAGCCAGATATCCTAGCCACTAGACCATACCGGAGGATGAAAAATATTGTAAGAATATTCTTATATAAGTAATAAATATTTGTAGCTTAATGCAAAAAAAAAATCTGTTGTGGCCAGCACAAGACCTCTCGCCATTTCCATATTAAGCCATATATGTATTGTATTGCACTTCGCTTTCGAACCGTCGTTTTATAACAAAATATTACAGAACTTTACCCAAATATTGTTTTTTATTGTATTTAACATGTCTTCTGCACACATATAATTCTAATTATATCTATTTTATATCATTTTCATGTCAGAGATTGTTCCAATTTATTAACCAGATTGGCGGTATTTTTGATGAATATATGCATTTTACTACAATTTTACCTATAATTTCAAATATTTAATTAATAAAACAATAAGAAAAATTAAATATACTTCCCAGAAAAAGCTATCAGAATGCCACTAAAAATGTTGATATTTGACAATGACATGTGTCATGTTATAAACATTGGAATTTGTCAACTGGTTTCCTTAGTGCCTTGGCCTCTGCGATTAGTGTACTCTATAAATTATAGTGTCTTTATCTCTAAATCTATGCAAGATATAATAAAAATTTTAAGTGTATTAGATGGAGAATTTTATGTTCTTCAATATTTAATAAAAAAACCTCCCAAAAAATTATATTTAGAAGAATTTTTCTAAGAAACTACTACTTCCGGTTGTTCAATTGTTTCCAAAACCTTTTCAGCTCTTCCCAGGAATGTCAGATTGAGGAAACTGCAGTTAAATATTTTTTAAGTCTTATAGTTTTTGAGGAATCGTGACTACAACATCCAGACATACATACATACATACATACACACACACATACACACATCCACACACACACACACAGACATCATTTTTAAAATGTTATAATCGGATTCTAGGGACCTTAAATCGTGCTTATTCAATAAAATCTGGATATGCGAATTTTAGCATGAATCCAATACCTCTCTTAGCGAGAGGTAAAAATAGCGAAAGTAAGATTGTGAATTGACTAAAAAAGATAATGAAGATAAAATAATATTTACTTATTGATAAGTAAATATTTGAGTGTTGAAATCAAGGTTGAAATCTAGTTTCGGTTATAAGAATGTTTAAATAGTTTAAAACAATGTCAGAAGTGGGATTCGAACCCACGCCCTCAGAGAGGACCAGAACGCTCAGTCTATTCTGCATAGACAAGGAAACCTTGAGTCTGGCGCCTTAGACCGCTCGGCCATCCTGACATCTAGACAAAGTGATAACAAAAGGACATTGTGAACCAATTTAAAGCCAAGCATTTTGTTCTAATATAAACTTATTTCTCTTTTATCTTTAAAAAAAACTTTATTCAACTCCACAAAGTTTAATAATTTTTTTTTTAAATGGAGGTATTTAGTTTTAAATGTAAATCAAAACTTTTCATTCCAATTACTATGAACTGAAGAAATTTAAATAAATATCTACATATTATTATATGAAATTTTAAAAATGTAAATTGCCGAAACCAGGGATTGAACCAGGGACCTTTAGATCTTCAGTCTAACGCTCTCCCAACTGAGCTATTTCGGCTGTTGGAAAACATGCCATAAAACAATTATCGCCACTTTTATTTATAAATATCAACTTTGATCAAAAACTGGGAACGGACAGAATCATGTGAACTAACTTAAGCCAAGCATTTTGTTCTAATATAAACATATTAATAATGTTGAGAGATTCGGTGGTAGGCACTTGTTGAAACATATTTAAATAACGAAAAATTTGTTGAAGAAAACACTTGGTGTAAGTTTCACAAAATATTTATTTTAATACACTTAATCGATTTCGGTTTCTTAGACCATCATCAGAAGTACTTCTGATGATGGTCTAAGAAACCGAAATCGATTAAGTGTATTAAAATAAATATTTTGTGAAACTTACACCAAGTGTTTTCTTCAACAAATTTTTCGTTATATAAACATATTACTCATTTATCTTTACTAAAAGCTTTATTCAACTCTACGAATTTTAATGTTTTCTTTAAATGGAAGTAATTAGTTTTAATCTATATTAAAACTTTTTATTCCAATTATATTTTTATGAACTGCAGGAATTCATAATTTGTAACTTGAATTTAAATAAATATCTAAATAGTATTATAAGAAATATTAAAAATGTAAATTGCCGAAACCAGGGATTGAACCAGGGACCTTTAGATCTTCAGTCTAACGCTCTCCCAACTGAGCTATTTCGGCTGTTAAAAAACATGCCACAAAAAAATTATCGCCGTTTTTGTTCATAAGTAACATCTTTGAACAAGAACAGATCATGGGTGAATATGTTTTACCTTAAGTAAAGTAGACATATCTTCATCTTATAAAATACGTCATCAGGTCCTGTGGCGAAACGGATGACGCGTCTGACTACAGATCAGAAGATTCCAGGTTCGAATTCTAGCAGGATCGACGCTTTAATTCAACAATACTATTATAGTTCGGGATTTTATGATTACGGGTGAATACTATTTCACAAGTCCTCGATAGTATATATCTTTATTCACAGTATTTAACATTGTATTATTAAAAAATTACAAAGTTAATGTGTTTGATTTTTTCATCAATGGTATAAATTTCATGCCTGGGCAAAATGAGTAGTAAGGGTTGGCAGCATGGGTGGGCAGCAGGGGAAGGGCTATCTTCGGAGGTGGCACATCAGGAGCTTCGTCGTCTCGGTGATGACGCTGTACGACGCCTTCTGGATCAGCGTCTGGATGGCTTGTTGTTGGATGCCAAGGGCGAGCATGTGCTCGCAGAAGCGTCGGTGTTCCTCGGTTTCCAGGACCTCTCCGAAGCAGCCGATGACGAGCAGCCCCAAGTGGACCTCGCAACGGTGGGCATGCGAGAGTATGTCGACTAGATTTAGGTCCCTGTTGGCGGTCTTGAAGTTTCGGTGCGAGATGTCGACCATGGAGTTTTTGGCGTATTTCACACGCTTGATCCCCTCCTGCATATGATAGTTCTGCAGGTGGGGAACGGAGACCTCGAAGAGGAAAGTCTTCTTCTCCTGCGTCAGTACTTGCACCATAACATCTGGTTTGTTATGGTGCAGCGGCACCTCCGTGAGGACACTTTGTCCCGCACGTATCCTCAACCGTCCACCAGGTATGTCGTAGTCCACGTTCAGGACTGCCTTGCCAAAATGTAGCTGCTTCCTTATCTCCTCCGGGGCGTTCGTCTTCTCCAGGATGGTTCTTAGGAGCCAGTAGACGACCTGGTCGTGTCTTGCGTTGTAGCTGGCGGCTTTGCACGATGTCGCTACGTGGTACGCTGTTTCGTCTTGCTGGCATCCTCTTCGGCACTTGCGGTTACCATCTCTTCCAGGGGCAGCATGGAGTTGGTGGAGCTGCTCTTCAGCTGCCGCGTTGATGAGCGACAGTTTTGATGAGTCAGTACGATAGTACTGAGCAGCCGGGAAAGAGATGATGTGTCGGTCAGCGAGCACGAGTTTGGGATAGTGCATCGCTTTCGCCCAATCCTGGCATCTTGCCTCAAGGTCAGCCTTCTTGATCGACTTCACCAGGTGTGCTGACAGAGGTTTGTATTCTGTGATGTCGGTGTCCTCTAGCTTGTACTTTTTGGCTACATGTCTGTAGTCTCCCAGTGGCGTGCGGCACCCCGCCGCGTCGAGTTTCTGGTACAGCTCTAAGGTGTTTTGTAGCTCTGGATGTGTTTGAAGATACGCGTATTTTCTGGCATATTGTATCTCAGTTTCAGTTTCAATTGATCTGAAACCAAGACCGCCGATGTTGTGTGGGAGATACGCTCTTTGGTTGGAAGTAGGTCGCGTTTTAATGTTCTCGGCGACCATCATTTTTCTTATCTTCACGTCCAGGTCACGACATCTTTTGAGCGTTCCCAGAACGCTAGTGTTGGGGTGCATATTGCCCGTCACGTATACGGCCGCAGGGATGACGGAGCTGTTGAACAATCGTCTCTTCTGTGCTGTTGACAAGTGGGAAGTTAGGATTTCGTTCGCTTTTTGCACAACCTTGGACTCGATGACGTCATAGTTTTCGGGAGTGTCGCATTCTGTTTGGATGAGGCCTAGGTATTTGTAGCCGTTCCTAACAGCTGGAATGTGGTCGACGTCGTCGTTTTCTTCCAGTTTTCTGCAGTAATGACCACATTTTCCCAGGTTCAATTCCAAACCCAACTGGCGCGAACATTCTTCAAGCGTCGATGTTATGGCTTGTATCGATTTCTTGTTCGGCGCGTGGCACTTGACGTCGTCCATGTAAGCGACGATTTCCTGCCTTCCTCTAGCAAGACGGTTTATCACGGGGTCCTCCTTGATCTTCTTTATGATGCTCGACGTCGTGAGGATGAACAGCAATGGACTTAATGAATCTCCTTGGTAGACGCCCCTTCTGACGGGAATTCGAATGGATGGTCCGTGAGGGGGAGACAAGCATATATTCCATTTGCTGAGAGCATTCAAAACAACGTCTTTCATCTTGGCGGGTATAGGTAGCGCCTCCACCAATTGTCGGATTTTCCCATGGCAAACCGTGTCGAATGCTTTCCTGAAATCATACCATGCGGTATGATGCTCACTTCTGCGCAGTCGAGACGTTTGTGTTGCAGCCTTGTCAAGGAGAAGACCGTGCATGGTGCCCCAGACGCCAGCTCTGGACATCTGCTCTCTGGGTATCACGTGACCTACAACATCTTTCACAACAGTGTTTATTACCTTTGTGATGATTTTGTAGTCCGTGTTGAGCAGCGCAATAGGGCGGTAGTTGTTAGGGTCCGTGGCGTCTCCTGCCTTATATAATAATATGGTGTTCGCTTGTACGTCTTCTCGCGTCATCCTGTACTGGCCTTCGATGGTGCGCTTGGCGTGCGAAAAAAGGTAATCTTTCGCTGCCGGGAACGTTTTGTACAAAGCCGTTGGTACTTCATCTACTCCAGGTGCTTTCCATGGTGCTGAGTGACGTAGGGCTTGCTGCAGCAACGGATCGAGGTCTGGCATTCTAATGTCCGCTTGATTCCTCAGTCTTCGCCGTCCGCTGATTGTGGTCAACCAATCATTGAACCATGGGGACTCATGCTCTGCAGTGGGCTTATATAGCTCTCTGTAGAAGTCTCCTGCTTTATTCCAGTCTATTTCGCTGGCGGCTTTGGTTGATTTCTTGATTGACCTCATCGATGGTTGGCCTTGGAAACGAAATCTGGTGGAGATGACTTCGTGCCGCGCCTTTTCCTCCCGCAAGCGGGATTCAAAGCGTTCTATGCGGTCTTGTGTGGTGCGGATATACTGCGCAGGTGTCATGCGCAACTTCTTCATCGTTTGCGCCTCGGTCTTCTGGCTTTGGGTTACCGGTTTCTCTCCTCGTTGCTGTAGCTGGGACGCGACCTCTACGTGTCCCTTCAACTTCGCAATTTTCTTCTCCGTGTTCCTATAGTATGGCTTCCTCCTAGTTTTCCCCATGCTCCCTACTATCTTCATCCTTAAGAGATATCCCGCGGCCAAGATTGCGTGCTTGGAAGCTTTATGTCGTCTGGCCGGTGATTTAATTTTTTGGCTGATGGACGCCAATTCAGCTGCCAAGATTGCATCAATATCTCTTATAAGTTGTCGATGGTGGAAGTTTGTGTGAAACCGGAGCAGCCTTTTCGGCCGCGACTTGGAATACGACAAAGTAAGTGCCTTGCGGTACTGCCTGTGAAGATCCTCATCTACGGTGGTGGTGGGGGGACACGGCGTCGTTGGTTGCGTCGTCGTCGTCTGTTGGATGCCTGGGGAAGTTGTCATGGGCACCAGCTGCACTGGTGTTGTCGGCGATGGTGTTGTGGCTGGCGGAGGGGATGGTGTTCGTATTGGGAGAGGGGGGTCAAGGTTTTCGTCTTCAACTTCACGGGTTGGCGGTTGTTGGCCTGGTTTTAAATTATATAGGACACTATATTGTTCCCGAAGTTTAGTTTCGATAGCCTTGAGCGTGCGGCCTGGAAACTTGTCAAGAATTGCATCTACACGCGCTTTCTTTGTCTGAAGTGTGAGTACAGACCTGTATTCGCGCTCGAGTAGGTCCAGTTCTTCTGTCGTCCATGCTGCAAATCTCCCGGTGGCTGCTCCAGCTCCCCTCGCTCTCGTCTCCAAGAATTTCTTCTTTATAGCGGCACGAGAACGGCGTGGTAGTTGTGCCTCCAGCTGTGTCAACACTTCCTCCGTCAGTTTTGCTTCTAGGCAGTTTTGCAGGACAGCAATTTCCTGCGTTTTCCATGTGGCCATGGTGGTGAGGCCTTGATGAATCAATCACTAATACACTATACACTTCACTGTAAGTTAGTTTCACTACGTGATTGAGAGTTCTCGAATTTCGAATGCAGTGTGAAAAAAATAAATTTATTCGAGCACTACACTCGCCCGTGCGAACACTTCGGTAGACATGGTCGAACTGGATAGTATATATCTTTATTCACAGTATTTAACATTGTATTATTAAAAATTACAAAGTTAATGTGTTTGATTTTTCATCAATGGTATTGTATTCATGCCTGGGCAAAAAGAGTAGTAAGGGTTGGCAGCATGGGTGGGCAGCAGGGGAAGGGCTATCTTCGGAGGTGGCACATCAGGAGCTTCGTCGTCTCGGTGATGACGCTGTACGACGCCTTCTGGATCAGCGTCTGGATGGCTTGTTGTTGGATGCCAAGGGCGAGCATGTGCTCGCAGAAGCGTCGGTGTTCTTCGGTTTCCAGGACCTCTCCGAAGCAGCCGATGACGAGCAGCCCCAAGTGGACCTCGCAACGGTGGGCATGCGAGAGTATGTCGACTAGATTGAGGTCCCTGTTGGCGGTCTTGAAGTTTCGGTGCGAGATGTCGACCATGGAGTTTTTAGCGTACTTCACACGCTTGATCCCCTCCTGCATATGATAGTTCTGCAGGTGGGGAACGGAGACCACGAAGAGGAAAGTCTTCTTCTCCTGCGTCAGTACTTGCACCATAACATCTGGTTTGTTATGGTGCAGCGGCACCTCCGTGAGGACACTTTGTCCCGCACGTATCCTCAACCGTCCACCAGGTATGTCGTAGTCCACGTTCAGGACTGCCTTGCCAAAATGTAGCTGCTTCCTTATCTCCTCCGGGGCGTTCGTCTTCTCCAGGATGGTTCTTAGGAGCCAGTAGACGACCTGGTCGTGTCTTGCGTTGTAGCTGGCGGCTTTGCACGATGTCGCTACGTGGTACGCTGTTTCGTCTTGCTGGCATCCTCTTCGGCACTTGCGGTTACCATCTCTTCCAGGGGCAGCATGGAGTTGGTGGAGCTGCTCTTCAGCTGCCGCGTTGATGAGCGACAGTTTTGATGAGTCAGTACGATAGTACTGAGCAGCCGGGAAAGAGATGATGTGTCGGTCAGCGAGCACGAGTTTGGGATAGTGCATCGCTTTCGCCCAATCCTGGCATCTTGCCTCAAGGTCAGCCTTCTTGATCGACTTCACCAGGTGTGCTGACAGAGGTTTGTATTCTGTGATGTCGGTGTCCTCTAGCTTGTACTTTTTGGCTACATGTCTGTAGTCTCCCAGTGGCGTGCGGCACCCCGCCGCGTCGAGTTTCTGGTACAGCTCTAAGGTGTTTTGTAGCTCTGGATGTGTTTGAAGATACGCGTATTTTCTGGCATATTGTATCTCAGTTTCAGTTTCAATTGATCTGAAACCAAGACCGCCGATGTTGTGTGGGAGATACGCTCTTTGGTTGGAAGTAGGTCGCGTTTTAATGTTCTCGGCGACCATCATTTTTCTTATCTTCACGTCCAGGTCACGACATCTTTTGAGCGTTCCCAGAACGCTAGTGTTGGGGTGCATATTGCCCGTCACGTATACGGCCGCAGGGATGACGGAGCTGTTGAACAATCGTCTCTTCTGTGCTGTTGACAAGTGGGAAGTTAGGATTTCGTTCGCTTTTTGCACAACCTTGGACTCGATGACGTCATAGTTTTCGGGAGTGTCGCATTCTGTTTGGATGAGGCCTAGGTATTTGTAGCCGTTCCTAACAGCTGGAATGTGGTCGACGTCGTCGTTTTCTTCCAGTTTTCTGCAGTAATGACCACATTTTCCCAGGTTCAATTCCAAACCCAACTGGCGCGAACATTCTTCAAGCGTCGATGTTATGGCTTGTATCGATTTCTTGTTCGGCGCGTGGCACTTGACGTCGTCCATGTAAGCGACGATTTCCTGCCTTCCTCTAGCAAGACGGTTTATCACGGGGTCCTCCTTGATCTTCTTTATGATGCTCGACGTCGTGAGGATGAACAGCAATGGACTTAATGAATCTCCTTGGTAGACGCCCCTTCTGACGGGAATTCGAATGGATGGTCCGTGAGGGGGAGACAAGCATATATTCCATTTGCTGAGAGCATTCAAAACAACGTCTTTCATCTTGGCGGGTATAGGTAGCGCCTCCACCAATTGTCGGATTTTCCCATGGCAAACCGTGTCGAATGCTTTCCTGAAATCATACCATGCGGTATGATGCTCACTTCTGCGCAGTCGAGACGTTTGTGTTGCAGCCTTGTCAAGGAGAAGACCGTGCATGGTGCCCCAGACGCCAGCTCTGGACATCTGCTCTCTGGGTATCACGTGACCTACAACATCTTTCACAACAGTGTTTATTACCTTTGTGATGATTTTGTAGTCCGTGTTGAGCAGCGCAATAGGGCGGTAGTTGTTAGGGTCCGTGGCGTCTCCTGCCTTATATAATAATATGGTGTTCGCTTGTACGTCTTCTCGCGTCATCCTGTACTGGCCTTCGATGGTGCGCTTGGCGTGCGAAAAAAGGTAATCTTTCGCTGCCGGGAACGTTTTGTACAAAGCCGTTGGTACTTCATCTACTCCAGGTGCTTTCCATGGTGCTGAGTGACGTAGGGCTTGCTGCAGCAACGGATCGAGGTCTGGCATTCTAATGTCCGCTTGATTCCTCAGTCTTCGCCGTCCGCTGATTGTGGTCAACCAATCATTGAACCATGGGGACTCATGCTCTGCAGTGGGCTTATATAGCTCTCTGTAGAAGTCTCCTGCTTTATTCCAGTCTATTTCGCTGGCGGCTTTGGTTGATTTCTTGATTGACCTCATCGATGGTTGGCCTTGGAAACGAAATCTGGTGGAGATGACTTCGTGCCGCGCCTTTTCCTCCCGCAAGCGGGATTCAAAGCGTTCTATGCGGTCTTGTGTGGTGCGGATATACTGCGCAGGTGTCATGCGCAACTTCTTCATCGTTTGCGCCTCGGTCTTCTGGCTTTGGGTTACCGGTTTCTCTCCTCGTTGCTGTAGCTGGGACGCGACCTCTACGTGTCCCTTCAACTTCGCAATTTTCTTCTCCGTGTTCCTATAGTATGGCTTCCTCCTAGTTTTCCCCATGCTCCCTACTATCTTCATCCTTAAGAGATATCCCGCGGCCAAGATTGCGTGCTTGGAAGCTTTATGTCGTCTGGCCGGTGATTTAATTTTTTGGCTGATGGACGCCAATTCAGCTGCCAAGATTGCATCAATATCTCTTATAAGTTGTCGATGGTGGAAGTTTGTGTGAAACCGGAGCAGCCTTTTCGGCCGCGACTTGGAATACGACAAAGTAAGTGCCTTGCGGTACTGCCTGTGAAGATCCTCATCTACGGTGGTGGTGGGGGGACACGGCGTCGTTGGTTGCGTCGTCGTCGTCTGTTGGATGCCTGGGGAAGTTGTCATGGGCACCAGCTGCACTGGTGTTGTCGGCGATGGTGTTGTGGCTGGCGGAGGGGATGGTGTTCGTATTGGGAGAGGGGGGTCAAGGTTTTCGTCTTCAACTTCACGGGTTGGCGGTTGTTGGCCTGGTTTTAAATTATATAGGACACTATATTGTTCCCGAAGTTTAGTTTCGATAGCCTTGAGCGTGCGGCCTGGAAACTTGTCAAGAATTGCATCTACACGCGCTTTCTTTGTCTGAAGTGTGAGTACAGACCTGTATTCGCGCTCGAGTAGGTCCAGTTCTTCTGTCGTCCATGCTGCAAATCTCCCGGTGGCTGCTCCAGCTCCCCTCGCTCTCGTCTCCAAGAATTTCTTCTTTATAGCGGCACGAGAACGGCGTGGTAGTTGTGCCTCCAGCTGTGTCAACACTTCCTCCGTCAGTTTTGCTTCTAGGCAGTTTTGCAGGACAGCAATTTCCTGCGTTTTCCATGTGGCCATGGTGGTGAGGCCTTGATGAATCAATCACTAATACACTATACACTTCACTGTAAGTTAGTTTCACTACGTGATTGAGAGTTCTCGAATTTCGAATGCAGTGTGAAAAAAATAAATTTATTCGAGCACTACACTCGCCCGTGCGAACACTTCGGTAGACATGGTCGAACTGGATAGTATATATCTTTATTCACAGTATTTAACATTGTATTATTAAAAATTACAAAGTTAATGTGTTTGATTTTTCATCAATGGTATTGTATTCATGCCTGGGCAAAAAGAGTAGTAAGGGTTGGCAGCATGGGTGGGCAGCAGGGGAAGGGCTATCTTCGGAGGTGGCACATCAGGAGCTTCGTCGTCTCGGTGATGACGCTGTACGACGCCTTCTGGATCAGCGTCTGGATGGCTTGTTGTTGGATGCCAAGGGCGAGCATGTGCTCGCAGAAGCGTCGGTGTTCTTCGGTTTCCAGGACCTCTCCGAAGCAGCCGATGACGAGCAGCCCCAAGTGGACCTCGCAACGGTGGGCATGCGAGAGTATGTCGACTAGATTGAGGTCCCTGTTGGCGGTCTTGAAGTTTCGGTGCGAGATGTCGACCATGGAGTTTTTAGCGTACTTCACACGCTTGATCCCCTCCTGCATATGATAGTTCTGCAGGTGGGGAACGGAGACCACGAAGAGGAAAGTCTTCTTCTCCTGCGTCAGTACTTGCACCATAACATCTGGTTTGTTATGGTGCAGCGGCACCTCCGTGAGGACACTTTGTCCCGCACGTATCCTCAACCGTCCACCAGGTATGTCATAGTCCACGTTCAGGACTGCCTTGCCAAAATGTAGCTGCTTCCTTGTCTCCTCCGGGGCGTTCGTCTTCTCCAGGATGGTTCTTAGGAGCCAGTAGACGACCTGGTCGTGTCTTGCGTTGTAGCTGGCGGCTTTGCATGATGTCGCTACGTGGTACGCTGTTTCGTCTTGCTGGCATCCTCTTCGGCACTTACGGTTACCATCTCTTCCAGGGGCAGCATGGAGTTGGTGGAGCTGCTCTTCAGCTGCCGCGTTGATGAGCGACAGTTTTGACGAGTCAGTACGATAGTACTGAGCAGCCGGGAAAGAGATGATGTGTCGGTCAGCGAGCACGAGTTTGGGATAGTGCATCGCTTTCGCCCAATCCTGGCATCTTGCCTCGAGGTCAGCCTTCTTGATCGACTTCACCAGGTGTGCTGACAGAGGTTTATATTCTGTGATGTCGGTGTCCTCTAGCTTGTACTTTTTGGCTACATGTCTGTAGTCTCCCAGTGGCGTGCGGCACCCCGCCGCGTCGAGTTTCTGGTACAGCTCTAAGGTGTTTTGTAGCTCTGGATGTGTATGAAGATACGCGTATTTTCTGGCATATTGTATCTCAGTTTCAGTTTCAATTGATCTGAAACCAAGACCGCCGATGTTGTGTGGGAGATACGCTCTTTGGTTGGAAGTAGGTCGCGTTTTAATGTTCTCGGCGACCATCATTTTTCTTATCTTCATGTCCAGGTCACGACATCTTTTGAGCGTTCCCAGAACGCTAGTGTTGGGGTGCATATTGCCCGTCACGTATACGGCCGCAGGGATGACGGAGCTGTTGAACAATCGTCTCTTCTGTGCTGTTGACAAGTGGGAAGTTAGGATTTCGTTCGCTTTTTGCACAACCTTGGACTCGATGACGTCATAGTTTTCGGGAGTGTCACATTCTGTTTGGATGAGGCCTAGGTATTTGTAGCCGTTCCTAACAGCTGGAATGTGGTCGACGTCGTCGTTTTCTTCCAGTTTTCTGCAGTAATGACCACATTTTCCCAGGTTCAGTTCCAAACCCAACTGGCGCGAACATTCTTCAAGCGTCGATGTTATGGCTTGTATCGATTTCTTGTTCGGCGCGTGGCACTTGACGTCGTCCATGTAAGCGACGATTTCCTGCCTTCCTCTAGCAAGACGGTTTATCACGGGGTCCTCCTTGATCTTCTTTATGATGCTCGACGTCGTGAGGATGAACAGCAATGGACTTAATGAATCTCCTTGGTAGACGCCCCTTCTGACGGGAATTCGAATGGATGGTCCGTGAGGGGGAGACAAGCATATATTCCATTTGCTGAGAGCATTCAAAACAACGTCTTTCATCTTGGCGGGTATAGGTAGCGCCTCCACCAATTGTCGGATTTTCCCATGGCAAACCGTGTCGAATGCTTTCCTGAAATCATACCATGCGGTATGATGCTCGCATCTGCGCAGTCGAGACGTTTGTGTTGCAGCCTTGTCAAGGAGAAGACCGTGCATGGTGCCCCAGACGCCAGCTCTGGACATCTGCTCTCTTGGTATCACGTGACCTACAACATCTTTCACAACAGTGTTTATTACCTTTGTGATGATTTTGTAGTCCGTGTTGAGCAGCGCAATAGGGCGGTAGTTGTTAGGGTCCGTGGCGTCTCCTGCCTTATATAATAATATGGTGTTCGCTTGTACGTCTTCTCGCGTCATCCTGTACTGGCCTTCGATGGTGCGCTTGGCGTGCGAAAAAAGGTAATCTTTCGCTGCCGGGAACGTTTTGTACAAAGCCGTTGGTACTTCATCTACTCCAGGTGCTTTCCATGGTGCTGAGTGACGTAGGGCTTGCTGCAGCAACGGATCGAGGTCTGGCATTCTAATGTCCGCTTGATTCCTCAGTCTTAGATAGTATAGTGGTCAGTATCCCCGCCTGTCACGCGGGAGACCGGGGTTCGATTCCCCGTCGGGGAGATTTTTTTACTCGACATAGCTTAATTATTAACATAAGAATAAAAGGTAAATTTGAACTTGGATCGCTGGATCCAGATCCCAGATTGCTAACAATTACACCACAGATCACAGACACTATTATAGATAGGAAACTGTAATGCTGAAAACCGGTACTATAAGTACAGCGCCCCCTGGTCGTGGGAAGAACAAGTTTCATGTATAGGAGGCGGGAATTTTGAATTGATTCGAATTCAATAACTTATTACTTGGTAATAAATTTGAAGATCTCACAATGAGCGGATGTTGAAATTTATTTATATCAAGTATTAAGCTATTAAATTATATACGTTATATTTTATATTTATAATAAAATGAGTGAAGTAGTAAATTAATAATACAAAGTATTTTACTTGTTAGTGATTTAACTTTTTAATAATTTTTCGTATTTCTTCCGTGCTATTTTTTTATTATCGCTAATTACACAATTTTTCAAAATTTTCTTCCCATTTAATATTCGGTGTTGAACATTTGTAAATAATTTTTGGGATTTGGAAATCAATGTAGTAACGTCTGGAAAATATATTAACAATTAATAACGAGCTTACAAAATACTAATTATGCATCTAAGAACTAATATAGTACACATATAATACACATCTGTCGTAATGCAGTCTGGAATACAGAAATTAATGCGCGATATGATGTCTCTTTCACAAAAGTTTTTTCACACACAATATCTGTTGATAAACTGTTTACTGTTTATATCACAAATAATCACAAACAACCACAAATAAATGTGTATATATCATAAATAAACAAAGCCACAACTAAATTAAAAAATATGTCAACATGATGTCAACCAATTCAATAACAATCGAGCTGTTAGTAAGCTGTCATTGTCAAATTTGAAATAAAATTTTATATACTAACGCCATCTAAACGGGAGAAGAAAAGTTATAATGTTGGCCCGCTTTGTCTAATAAGAGATTCCACCGCATGAATTACACCATGGAACATGGAACCAATATATGGGAATATTCTATTTTTCTCCCTATAGATTGGAATGGAAATGTGAAATGTAAAAATATTCCGGTACCGGGAATCGAACCCGAGCCTCCTGGGTGAAAGCCAGATATCCTAGCCACTAGACCATACCGGATAATAAAAAACTTATAAGAATATTTTCATATAAGTAATAAATATTTGTAGCTTAATACAAGAACAATTCATTTTTTTGACAAAAGTAAAATTATGGAATTAACTTCATAAATGCTATATTTTTATGTATAAGAACAATCAAAATATAATTAGAAAAGATCCTAGGCATCGCCGCTTTTTAATTTGTATTAAAATTCTTATTTGCAAAATCTTAGTGTTAACGGGCCGAATTCAGGGGGTCTATTCTAATTCATGTGCTATCCGCTATCCGCTATATAAGTTCCACTACTAGCCAACAGATGGGGGTCCCCATCCCGCTATCTGACTTGAATCCATCTGTTGGCTAGTAGTGGAACTTATTAATATTGCCAGATGTCAAGTTGACAAGTAGTTCGGCTTTTCAATTTTGTGATCAAATACTTGTGTTCGTGTGTTATATCAATAATATTTGATTAATATCTATATATTGTAAGTACCTATTTAAATTATAATAATTATTTATAATTCTAACAAATAGCACATGTGGCTATCCGACTTAAATCCATCTGTTGGCTAGTAGTGGAACTTATACAGCGGATAGCGAATAGCACATGTGGTTATGAATTTAGAATAGACCTCCATCACTCTTCCTGTAGTGATCATCCCTAGAAACTATGGAAACCAATGGAAACAGCTTGCATCGTTTTCAATGTATCAATGCGCATAAAGCCTCATTTCCACCGAATGTTTTATTGCTTAATGCATAATGATTAGTGTATAAGACTTAATGCATTATGACAATTTACCGTTTCCAGCTATTTTGTTTAGTGACTAATTCAACAGAAATGTCACAATATTTTCTCTTATTACTTGTTGTCTAGCAGACTGCAATTGTAGCAGCAATTCTTCTTTTTTTTTAAATATGTGATACACATAATTTATGTATCTATATCCATACGGAAAAATTAAAAATTTAATAATTATAAAATAGATTGACAGTTGACAGTTCAGGTTAGAAGTTTGCCATCTTTTGTTCTTACGTATTGCTCTTAATTCTTAAGCATTAATTATAGCTCTTATGCATTAGGACAATCGGTGGAAATGAAGCTTTACTCTCTCTTTATATTGTTATTTTTAGATAAACTTCTTTAGTTAAAGAAAAGTGCAGAATTCGATCCAGTATGTTTAATTTTAATTAGATAATGATTACTTGTTGATAAGTAACTATTTGAGTTTTGATATCTTATATGGTTATGAGAATGCATACGTATTTTATAAAATGAATATCAGAAGTGGGATTCGAACCCATGCCCACAGAGAGGACCAGAACGCTCAGTCTATTCGTCATAGACAAGGAAACCTTGAGTCTGGCTTCTTAGACCTCGACTGAGCTATTTCGGCTGTTGAGAAACAAAAAATTATCACCCTTTTTATTCATAAATAACAACTTTAATCAAAAACCGGTCACATATTTAATGTACAAATATGAGGTGCTATACTCTCTGCATCAGCTTTGTTATACAAGCAATGGAAAATTTGTTTTTGATGTTTTCCTTAGAACGTTACACTAGACTAGACTATCCCGACGTTATCAACAGTATAAGAAAAGGACGATCAGAACTTTCAATAGATTTTTATATCTAGGGAGTTTATTTTTCATTTTTATTTCCAATAAAGTTTCCAGAACAAGTAAATTTCATTCTTATTTTATTCCAAGAAAAGTTAATTAAAGTTTCTTAGATTTTTCTTGCAAAAAATATTTGTTTTTCATATAATTTAAATGAATAAAATTTCTGTATGTTCAGTAAATTTGCACTTTTTACTTTTTTGACCAATAATTAATTTGTGTAATTTGTAGCCAGAGGGCTGTAAATGTAAAGCAACAAAGATAGCATTCTTTCCTGATGTGTATATGTTGTACTCTATACCCGCATTCGGGCATAGTCCGAAAATTTTGCTCAGAACTAGTTTCGGACAATTGAAAATTCCCAATTTAATTTAATATATTTAATAAATGAGTGCGAAGTCTTTTATAAATAAAATAAATATAAAGAAAAATATTTTCCACATTTCATTTGATGTTTCTCATATCTTTGTACAAATATGTAATAAAGTCAAATTAATATGACCTTTTCGTCGTCTACTACATGGCAAATTAAATTAATTTCCCAGCAAATATTACACAGTGAGCACGAAAACAAAATAAAATTCTCAACTAAACACATATAAAGATGTCTTTTACTCAATGGAATAAATAAAAGTCATAGAGTATTGTTCCATTGGAACGCAGGTATTTTTAATTAAAGAATTCCAACGCGACTACAGCGCTGGGTGGAGTGGAATGGAACTAACTTAACCTACGCGATATTTATTATTGCGCAAGCGCAAGAGCGCATACCTATACATCACCAATATTAATCTAGAAGCGGAGAAGATTGAACTAAAAATAGATAGAATTAAAAAAAAAAATGAGATAGATATGAAATTTCAAGCGCTCCATGGAAAGTCGATAGATATTATATGAAAATAATAATAATAGTATAGAAGAGGATAGGAAAACATGTATCAATATTTTAAAACACATTTTTTAAAAATATTTTAAATGAAAGTTTATGCAATAGTTTTCATAGTAATAAAAATAATTAGTTAGAGTAACGATGATCGACTGGAGATTGATGTGTGGAGAAGAAAATAAAAATAATAATAATAATTTATTGTTATTTTCATAAATAATTAAATGAAAAGATTGGCGCCAGATATAGCCATGAAAAACACCCCTCCACCGCTCCTATGACGTCGGAGTATATACAGCACGTCATTCATCGCCAATAAGAAAGCAGTTTACATTATTTACATAAATAAAAGTAGGCGATAGTTTGCCGTTAACCTATAAACACTTTGACGTCACATTATCTTTCAGATCGCATGACTTTTTCAAAATATTACACAAATTTCACTATTAAATTGTAAAGTATCTAATGGATATTTCGTGATAATTTCAAATTTGAGGCTTTTGAGGAACAATATCTTCTAAAATTTAGTACTTAGAAGTCATATAAAAATTCTTGCAACAGCCCTATTTAGTGTTGTTGAGTAATTAAATTTAATTACATTTAATGCGAGCTTCATAGAAATGATGCACAATACTCGTAACTATAAATTTCCTGGAATTCAATTTAATATTTCCAAATTCATGGAAGCACTTGCACGTGTATGTACTCAAACCTCGTCCACTGCTTTAATTTCATTTTATCTAGTTGATAGGAAAATTATGATTCACTTAAATTATCGACAATTTATTAATATTATAAATATGTAGGTACTTACATAGCTTAGATGTACGAATATTTATAGAAGATATTTTTATTTACTGAATCGCTTAATTTTAAAACCAGATAAATTTATTTAGGTAAAATATTGGGAAATCACAAAAAAAAAAACTGTTTTGATCTGTTCTAAATGAATAATTATTAAAAAACTGTTCTGTATAATAAGAAAAACTAATTTTTGCACATTCGGGCGTAAAAGTTGGACAAATAGCATTGTTTTAAGGGCGAAATGACAGTAGTCATTTTCGCCGTAGAACTTTTCGTGCCCAGTTAAAATAATTACATCGATCATTAATTAATTTTTATTAATATTTAAAGTAATGTTACAGTTTATACAATTGTTATCCGTGACAACGTACATATGTCAAATAGACTACTATGATCTGAATTTAATTTGAACATCGCTTTACTTTGATCACGGTGATGAAGTAACACTACTCCAGATGTGCAAAAAATATTGTATGTATTACGGGCGAAATATATTTCTATATATATAATTCTAAAAGAAAAATAACAGATACAAAAGTATTGTTTAGTAGTACGTATATTTTATAATTATTTACTTGAATACCAGATATTTTCAAGATATTTAATTCTTATATAGACAACTTCATAATTTTACCACCAGGTGGCTGCACACTCCAGTGAATGTACATGTCATTTTTAGTGACATAACCTATGTTTTACATATTTTATTTTTCTTTTCTATATCAGCAGATCTAAGTAAAACAAGGCAATGAAACTAATGAATTTGTGTGAAAATTAATAATTTCTTTTGAAATAGTGCTTCTCTCAAACATATAAATCGTTTCAAATAAAAATGGTAGTATTGTGTACAGAGTGTACAATCGAGAGTGTACCGCTAGGGCAAGAAAGACGCTGATTGGTATTAATAAAACACGTCATCACGGGAAAATTTGAAATAATATTTTTTTTTTTTAATTATATTTTAAAAAATATACAGTTGTCAGACATAAAATATGCATTAAAGTGAATAACTTGAACAATTCTTTGAGAAAAAAATAAATTGGAAAATGCGCAACTACCCTATTAGTAATATTTCTTAAAAAAATCTTCCAAATATTATTTTTGGAAATTTATGTTATAAATATTAAAGAATATAAAATTCTCTATCCGATACATTGAACGTTTTTATTATATCTCCTATAGATTTAGATTTAGAGAATTATAAATATATAAATAATCCGTTGTAGTGGATCTCACAGCCCAAATAATTCCATGGAAACCAATTGAAAAATTAAAATGTTTAATATTATAGACAGATATGCGTATATTACATATACGCATCAGAAATACCGCCAATCCCGTCAATGAGTTTGAAGAATCTCGAACATTTAGAAGAGTAGAAGGAGACTTATTTATATAATGAATTAAAATATATAAAAATATATTAATAATAGATGTAATTAGAATTTTTTTGTGTGTACCACACAATATGTAGGTACATAACTAGTCTAGCCTAGTATGGAAATGACGAGAAGTCTTGTGCTGGCTAAAAAAGATTTTTTTAATTTGAATTATGCTCGACCCTACACTCTGCAATTGTTTAATTATTATAAATTACTTAAATTACTGAAATTTTAATACTGTTAATAAAACCCAATGAGTATTTCCTTACTAAATAATTGTAGAGAAACAATTGATATTATTAAACATAAACAAGTTAAGGAGAATAAGAAAACTATTCCGTTGCAATATCAACCTCATTTTTTATGAAAAATGGATTTGTTGTGTTTTGAAATACAATTATACGATTCAATTAATTCATCAATATCTATTAAAGTGTTTTCCAACAGAGCCGGCTAAATTTAGATACGCCATAAGATTATCATATGTTACTTTTTGCATTTTAAATCTTTTTCGTACTAGTAATATATTCATAATAATCTCTTCACAATTTATTTCTGTCTCAAATACCATATTCCCTTTTAAATCATTCTGCTCTCTTGTTAATTTCAGTATTTGTATTCTTACTTTGTGGGCGTATAAAGCATTATATATTAGATTGAATTCCCTTCGCGGAAGACAGAATGCTTTCTGTCTACCTTGCCATTACCAGAGAAACAATGAAGTTATGGAACTCCCGTACTTCGTACCTGAGTGATAGGCACAAGGATATGTGAGACTGAGACAAGATGAATGATTCAAGTGCTTTCAGTTAATTGAGGAAAAATGGAGACATGGTTAATTAATTTTCAAAAGTGAAGGAAATTGTAAATCTGAAGGATTCCTGGAAGAACGAATAAGTGATGCATAAAGTAATACAACGATGGTGGAAAGGTGGAAACTCTAAAGAGTATTGTTTTGAAGTTTATTGCTTAAAGATTATTCAAGAAGCAAATTATTTTATTATACAGGGTGTTAAAAAATAAGTGTAACAAATTATGAAGGCATATAGTACTGACCAAAATGAGTAAAATAGTATATTATGTGACAAGTGTGTGAAGCTGAAATTTCTACACCCGAATGTAAAATAGGCTTCGCACACGTGTTACGTACTATACTTTTTCTACGACCTTGCAATAAAATGTAATTTTTTCTTCACATTGTCATTCTTTTAACGTAAAGCCTCTGTATTAACGACTTGTGTAACCATGGTTACCAACGCTACGAGGGTTTAACAGCTTTGTTTTATTAAAATACAATTCAGTTTGTAATATTTAAAATAATGAAGAGTGCGTGAAATGTTACTTCCCGCACAGTGTACAGTGTGTCTGCTGTAAGCGGGCCACCATTGCTAACTTTCTTATTTGAAGAGATAGAAAGACGATTAAATGGACAAAGTTGGGCGATATTATACGACAAATTTAACGGTGAAAAATACAAAACAATTGAACATCAAATACACGACTTATTCAACAAAATAACATTTTTTTTAAATGGAATGCCATATTAAAAATGGTACCATTTAAAAGATTTTTATTATCTGAATATAAAAGTTTATTATCACTATTCCTCTAAAATTAAAAAAAAGTTATTTCAAATTGAAATTTAAATATTTTATTTCATATTTTAATACACATATATCATTGTTGGTATGAAAACAACAGAAACTAACATTAAACAAAGAACAATTGACATTTTATTGATAGATGCTGTCAACAAAATGGAAAAATATACTAATGATGAATTAGTTGATATGCTTTTTGTTTATGCAAAGTGCAATAAAAATTCTGTAGCCAGTGCGCAAAAGTATTTAGAACTATATCCTAATAGACCTCAACCCAATAGAACATATTTTAGGAAAATTTAAATCCGCTTAAGAGAAACCGCTAAATTACGTGAAGAAAGAAGAAAAATGGATTGGCACATATGGCCCTGTTCCGTGGCCAGCACGGTCACCTGACCTTACGCCCCTAGATTTTGTTGACTGGGGTTTTATTAAAAATAAAGTATATCAAAGACCAGTGAATACGGTTGATGAATTAAAAAACAGAATTACTGCTGCCTGTGCTCTAATATCAAACAGGATGTTGATTAAAACAATGAAGTCTGTGATAAAAAGAGCACACATTTGTCGTGAAAGATATGGTCAACATTTTGAACAATTTTTTTAAGTTTACTAGTTAATAATTAATTTCGTTATTTGTTTTTGTTCTTTCTATAGCAACAATATTGTATTTGTATCAAAATATGAAAAAAAATATTTAAATTTCAACTTGAAATAACTCTTTTGTTTTTAATTTTAGAGGCATAGTGATAATGAACTTTTATATTCAGATAATAAAAATCTTTTAAATGGTATCATTTTCAATATGGCATTCCATTTAAAAAAATGTTATTTTGTTGAATAAGTCGCGTATTTGATGTTCAATTGTTTTGTATTTTCCACCGTTAAATTTGTCTTATAATATCACCCAACTTTGTGCATTTAATCGTCTTTCTATCTCTTCAAATAAGAAAGTTAGCAATGGTGGCCCGCTTGCAGCAGATACACTGTACAAAAAATCAAACTTCACACATAAAAATTGATACGTGAAGTACACACTTCACATATAGGAGTAGAAAAAAGATTTATCAACATGAGTCCGATCTTCAATAGTTTCCGAGATATAAGGCAGTGGAAAATGATTTTTTTTCGGGGTTTACCTCTGCTATTATGAAAACTGTACGAGTTACGACTTTGATTAAATGAGACTTTTTGTTTACCTTTCATAGGACATCTTAGATGTGTTTTTGTTTTTCAAAAAAATCGAATAATTGTATTAAGACAAATATTGTGGCGACCTTGGCCAATAATTATCTTCCAAATTACTTAGTAACTATTAGAAAGTAAAAAAATGTTTCATATAAATTTTTTTGATTTTTATGGTCTATTTACAAACATAGACAAAATTTTGTTCAATCACTGGCTTTGTCAGTTTTTCTTCTAATCTAATACAAAATGATCTGTTTCTCAAAAACAGTTGAAGATAGGACCTGTGCTGATTAAGCTTTCTTTACTCATTTTGGTCAGTACTGTATGCTTTCATAATTTGTTACACTTATTTTTTAACACCCTGTATACTTTTTCTATATATTTAATAGATAACTTTATGAAATAGTCAATTTTATAAATCCCGGAGCCTGTGTTTTAAAGATAAACACACACAGTTCAGATTTCAAATATACAGTATGTCCCCGGATTGAGTTTACAAGAGGAAAAAAAAATTATTTTTGATTTTACGAAAAAATGCCAAAGGAAAAATTTTTTTGCTTGAATTAAAACGCATGTTTCAGTTATTAAAACTTTTAATTAATGTAAAGTTCTTTTATTTTAACGTTTTTTCGTATTTTGTCCTCCTAATAATACAGTTATTACATTGAATCTAACATGATTTTAGTTAGCTTTGAAATAATGACAAATGATTTTTAATTCTCATTTCAGATAAAAAAGAGTTAATTGAATAAACTACAAGTATTTTGATTTTCGCCGTTTTTTTTTTCTGAAATTAGAATTAATAATCATTTGTCAATATTTCAAAGCTAACTAAAATCATGTATTATTAGGAGGACAAAATACGAAAAAACGTTATAATAAAAGAACATTAATTAAAAGTTTTAATAACTGAAACATGCGTTTTAATTCAAGCAAAAATTTTTCTTCCCTTGGCATTTTTTCGTAAAATCAAAAATTTTTTTTTTTTTCCTCTTGTAAACTCAATCCGGGGACATACTGTATATACATTATGGGATTAAAGTATAGAATATATAAAAAAATCTGTTTATCAGTCATCACAAAAAAAATAAATGACAACATAGACTTTTAGTAGTGAAATCCGATATCCCTTTATGATCATGCAAATAAATCATAAGGGTACATAACAAAAATTCTGGGAAAAATCGAGCTGAACATTTAATACGTAATAATAAATAATCAAGATACCTTTATAAAAATTTTAAATCTAGCCAACTGTTTCATACAAGCATTCTGTCAATCTTCAACACTAAAGCCATAATTATTGTAGTTTACTGCTGAATTCTAATAATATTCTACTAAATTATCGTAGCCATTTAAGTACCACAATATTAACATTTTAAATCAATAATTTTCAAATAAATCAACTTTTTAAAAAATATTTTTGACAGCTCTCTTAAAATATGTTAAACCTACTTAATTATAGGGATCTATGGCAATGTTGCTAGGCGACCTCTACATAAACATTTTCAACCCAAGAGTTGGAAGTGAAATCTGTTATTTCCAACCCAAGAGATTGTCATTAAAGTTAGGAATGACATATTTCTCAACCTTCAAAAGGTTAGGAATCGGTATATTATAATTCCTATAATGATTGTGAAACTTATTTCTGGTACCTTGCTGATGTTTGGATAATTTTTGAAAGACTATTTTTCCTACTCAAGGTGATGTGGAGAAAAAGGAACAAAAAAAAAAAAATTCTCTAGATTTTACCATATAAAGTCAAAAAATGTAAACCTTGTCTAAGGCTGTGTCCAATATCGAACTTTTATCACCCTAATAACTAAATCTTAAATTTATGTACTCTAAATCTAGTGACTATTTAGAATTTTAGGTATTAGATTTTAGGGGATTGCAGGAGCACACTATGCCTTGAAGTTGACGCGGTTTAATTAAACAAATCATGTTCGTTGCTATCATTTGTACAAAACGTCAAATTTACTGTCAAAGAATAGCTTCTTAGCTTCTATTTTATGAAATATAATATAAACATTTACTCTCAAGCATCAATTGAATCGAATTGTATAATTCATTTTTGTTGTTCTAAAGTGCTACCATACAACCAATGGATATCACCAGTATGCCATTCGGAGTTGTATTTATGTGAAGAAGCCCTAAATCATAAATACAAAATGCCAAAATACGACATCGGACACAGCCTAAGAATGTAACTGCTGAAGATGGGGGTTTTGGACCTCCGAAACGTCCAGTAAAATCTAAAGAATAAAGAGAAAGTTTTCTTTGTTCCTTTTTCTCCACATCACCTTGGGTATACGAAAATAGTCTTTCAGAAATAATATATATGATTGTGAATAAAATACAATTCGAGATACATAACTAAAAAAATTTTACTCACCAGCCCTGACATGCACCTCCCTGCTGACCACCACCCCTAAACTGCTCCTCAGTCTACACCTATACGTCCCTGCATGAACATCATGTCTGTACCGATCGGCCGGAAAGGGTGGAAACAGCAGCGTTCCATTTCCGAGCAACAAACGCAGTCCTGGAACAGGGGCGGCCAGTTCGACCCCGGCACCATCGGCTAACCACTCGGCTGTGGGGGGTGGACTACCCTGTCCCAAGCACTCCACGCGACCCCCGGAACTGTTGGAGAACTCCACCCGGAGAGGGGGTTCCACGACGAAGGAAGGGCCTTGCATGTCGAGGCTGCCGCATAGGACTGCAACAGAAAGAAGAAGAAATGTTAGTAGGGATTTGTGATGATTTTGGTGTACTTAGATGTCTGTAGTACATAGACGTCAGTATCGAATATAACTATAAATATTTATTATAAAACAGTGTTTCTTAAACTGTTCAAAATGCGATTTAAAATTTAACTATTGTGTTAGTCTCGCGACCTAGTATTCATCAGATATACAATTATTAAAAATCTGTTGTGGCACTTCGCTTTAGAACCGTCGTTTTATAACAAAATATTACAGAACTTTGCCCAAATATTGTCTTTTATTGTATTTAACATGTCTTCTGCACACACATAGTTCTAATTATATCTATTTTTCATTGTAATGAGGAAGTTTCTAAATGTGAGAGATTCTTCCAATTCATTAACCAGATTGGAGGTATTTCTGATGGATATATGCATTTTACCTATAATTTCAAATATTTAATTAATAAAACAATAAGAAAGATTAAATATACTTTCCAGGAAAAGCTATCAGAATGTCACTAAAACTGTTGATTTTTGACATTGACATGCGTCATTTACAAACTATGTTATAAACATTGGAATTTGTCAACTGGTTTTCTTAGTGCCTCAGCCTCTGCGATTAGATTACTCTATATATTATAGTGTCTTTATCTCTAAATCTATACAAGATATAATAAAAAATTTACGTGTGTCAGATGGAGAATTTTATGTTCTTCGATATTTAGTAACAAAAATTTCCAAAAAAAAATATGTATTTCCGGTTGTTCAATTGTTACCAAAACCTTTTCAGCTCTTCCCAGGAATGTCAATTGAGGATGATCCCTCCAACATCCATACATACACACACATACACACATACATACACACACAGACATGATTTTAAAAATGTTATAATCGGATTATAGGGACCTTAAACCGGGCTTATTCAATAAAATCTGAATTATGCGAATTTTAGTATGAATCCAATTCCTCTCTTAGAGAGGTAAAAATGTCTTGTTTATAAACAATAATCTATTTATGAAAATAAGAACATGAATATGTAAGAATATATCACAAACTTCTTTAAAATCGAAAAATTCTTGTTACAATTTGGACATGAATATGATATAATTGTTTTAGACGACCATTGTGATAAGTATGACATATCAACGTAGTATCCTAACAATGAAAGTTGAACTTATCACATTAGTGTTACGATATATTTCATATCGTAATAGTTGACATGGTTGCTAGGTTACTATGCCATTATTTTCTGGCTATATGTAGGTATACATTATTCATTTGTCAGCTGTCAGTACGTTTGAACCTAAATTTCAGTTTTGTAGAAAAAGTAAAATTTATTTAAGCTCGTCTAAAAAATAATGTTCATAACTTGTATGAAATACAAATATCTTAGCTCGTGTGTATTGACTTGCACTTCGCTACGCGTCGTGCGTCAATTTACACTCGCATGATATTTGGTATTTTTCATAACTTGTTACGAAAATAACTATTTTAGACGACCATTGTGATAAGTATGACATATCAACATAGTGTCCTAACACTGAAAGTTGAACTTATGACATTAGTGTTACGATATATTTCATATCGTAATAGTTGACACGGTTGCTAGGTTACTGTGTCATTATTTTCAAGCTATATGTACAACTTATTCATTTGTCAGCTGTCTGTACGTTTGAACCTAAATTTCAGTTTTGTAAAAAAGTAAAATTTATTTATGCTCGTCTAAAAAATAATGTTCGTAACTTGTATGAAATTCAAATATCTTAGCTCGTGTGTATTGACTTGCACTCGCATGATATTTGGTATTTTTCTTAACTTGTTACGAAAATAACTATAATCTTGTCTGATAAATATTACTTTCCCTTATTTGTCCAATTTAATTTGAAAATACATCTCTTTAAAATACAAAAACTTAGCTTACAAAAATTAAAGTTAATTAATGTGAACCCTGACTTTGCATAAGTTTTGAAAGTAACAGCATTCATTTTCTTGTTTGAAGCGGTTCCTAAAATTTTGTTTTAGTTATTGCAAAAGCAGAAAACCAGGCTTCCATATACAGATAGGTTTATGCAGTGTTTATAAAATTATATACAACTACAGAAACAAGAGCTATTTCTTATTCATTTGAACAAGTTAGTTAAACTTCTTCTATAACCTCAGATTTAAACGTCAAAGTTATATACAGATTTGATGCGTTCGTAAAAGCTTTGATAATCGGATGGATCTTATCTATGATCTCATAGAACAGATCCGTCGAATAGCTTCGACGATTTTACGAAATCGCCTATTAACTTAGCTTTTCGGAGGCAGTTCCAAAATTTTTATAAAGCCTATTATTGTTCTAAGAGACAGTTTTCTAATTTCGTTCACCATGATGTACATTTTATTTGGATAAGTGGTGCACTTCCACGCCAGCAATGAGTTCCCACGAGGTGACGTCTGGTACACGCCCGAAAAGTACAATATATCATCATCATTACTCACATAATCAACAATATCGCTCTTTATCTAAAATAAGTATTATAAGAGATAAAATAAGTTTGACTCAATTTTTTTTGCGTGCTACTGTATGTCTGGCTAAAGTTGAATCTTGTAAAGTCCTTTAGAATTCCTGTTCCCTACCATATCTTCAGGTTTGAAGTGCTTTGTCTTTCAGAGTGTAAGTATTTCTCTCTTTCTTCACTTGAAGGTGCAGAGGCGTTAATTATTTATGTACTTCCTTTGAAAATAATAATAACTATTCTAGAGTATTCATATATTTTAGATATGAAAGTAATATGCTGCAATCAACATAAAAATAAACGTCTATAAGCACCGCGCATGAATTGTGAAAATACAGCCACAATATATTTCCTGGAATAGCAGAATAGTAGAAAATAAAAACCAGAACCCGGAACGCTGCTGCTGACGTTCAAATTAAATCCTAGCTGTAGCACAATATAAATGAACGTTAATACCCAGTTTATCTATTTCCAGAACTTATAC